>OU974080.1:1058823-1658823 GCA_918843875.1 Diadumene lineata | reverse complement strand
CAACTGTCGCAACACTAGAGATATTGAATTATATTCAGGCTTACTATAATATTGGCACCTAATGTTTAATAAGCAAGTAAAATCTTAAACAACATCTCAAATATTTCTGAAACATACATTATACAAGGTTGGAAAAATTGTCATCAAATGTACCACATTTTTATTTCAAACTCTATGCGTGTTGAGCAACAACATATTTTGTTAACAAGATAACATACAAATTATTTCACAGTTAAATGAAATTGTCCATAGTATGTTAATTTGACTTTACAAAACTCAACTTAAAACATAATTAAGAAAATTCAAATAGAAAAATGATTGACAGTCAAATCTGGATAACCCTGACCTTGATTGTCAACTGCAGATATTACTGCTTGGTCTGGAAGAATCCAGATTCTACTGTGCATAACTTGATTTCCTTTATATGTATCAAATGTATTTGGTTTCACAGATAATCAAAGAAAAGTCTATAAAATCTGTAAATTTGATAGAACAGGAAACATTTTTAAACACGATAGCACAACAGGGTTCACACTACAGATTTTTTGGAAATCTCTTGGATTTGTCTGGAAAACTTTTGATTCCTGGAAAACTCTTTGCAAAAAATGGTCCTCTAACACTTGACAAAATCCTTCATTTTTTCTATCGATATTAATTTGAATATTGCAAAATAATCTTTTTAATCATTTTTGCAAAACAAAAACCTTTGTATAATTCTTCTATGATCTTTGCAATCTTTGTATTGATGGAGCAAATTTGCATAACCTATTTTAGATGCTAATGAGTTTTCTTATATGCTAATGAATCTAAACTAAAGAAAATAGGAGCTGGGACATGCTTGTATGATTTTCTGCAGCAAAAGTGACGAATAAAATAGATACCATTTGAAATGACGGTGGCTTTTTAGTTTTACATGTAAACCTCAACTAGATTTACTTAATATATAATTCAGTATTGTCTAAAACATCCTTTATTAAGGGTGTCTCAGCTTCATTTTTCTATGGTCTTGATACATTAGCATATAAGAAAACTCTTTAGCATGTTAAAATAGGTTAGGTAAATTCACTCTAATATAATCTGTGTTCTAATAATCTTAAAATAAACTTCAATTTGTTACCATTCAGTTTTGTTCAAATAATGTTGGGCAGCCAACAAATGTTTATGTTGGATATCAATATCGCCATGTACTTATTCTAACAAATAAGATCAAAACCACACAATGAGTCCAAAACCTAACATTAATTTCATAAGACAATGTTTCTGTATTACAGGAAATTTTGAAAACATTTTTCTAACTCATTTTGGGTGTATAGTATTATAGAATTGTTTTACCATTGTCAAAAAATCAATACCATAGAGTACAAACACTAAAGGTGTGCAACATAAATAACACTGAATTGTACTAAATTATGCTAATTCTATTGTTAAATTAGTGGTGATTAGTACCAAATAGTACTAAACTATTTCACTCTTAATGTTTGTACTCTAGCATTTTATTACAATGTAGGTTAAAGAACATTAACAATATAAACTTTTAGTGACATAAATTGTAAGCAATATATACAATATGAGCGGCCGATCTGTATGGAATACACAATGTCGAGCTGAAGGCGAGACATTTTATATTCCATACAGATCGGAGGCGAATATTGTATATTACTTATGAAATGTCTAGGTTAATGCTGCAGTTTTGTAGACAAAGAGCTCATTTCTTACTCTACTATTGGTTCAAGGTTAACTAGCTTGCAATATTTGCTACATGTATGCTCCTTTACAAAGGTCTCAATCGCCATCTTTGACAGGTTACCAACACAATACAGAATAGCCTTTTTATCATCAAAGAGCTCAGCTGATGCATTTTCAGGATCATAAAGATTCTCACCACTTCCCTGAACATCAACAAGCAGCAGTTGCTTTTCAGACTTGACAAATGAAAAATGTGAAAGGCATTGTGCCTTAAGTCCATTAACATCATCTACTACAGATTCAGGTACTTTACCATTGTTATTGATGTATTTTTTGAATTACCCATCAATAAACTCTTCTACTGTTACAAAGTCTTCATCACTTGTTTCTCCGTAAAATATTTTGTGGTATCTCAGTGGTTGACCAAATTCTTTAAGGTCATGTTTTTTATGTTTTTCTCTAATTGTGAAGCAAAGTTTTTTGCTAGTAAGTGCATCTACACGGTTTTCTTTGTGTGTTCTTCCAAGGTTAGCCCCAAATCTTCTATTTCATTCATTGCTTTTGGAAGATATCTTTTAATAACCCATGTTTTGCTTTACGAAATCCCCCTTGGCCACATGGATCACTTTTTTCTTGGAACTCCACAGTTTGTGGAAGTTGAGACCATGATTTTGATTCAATGTCAAATGATTAAATATTGACAACGGTACTTGATTGGGAACTAGTCCCTAGTTTGCCCAATTTTATCATTTCAGAAACAGATAATTGTAATACATGAAGGCCCACGTTCTCCTGCCAATACGTCGCAGTTTAGATTTCGTCCTATTAGAGGGCTGAAGTATTTTTCACATGCTTGTTTGATTTTCTCCAACGTGACTTCTTGGCTGGAGTCGATGGGCACAAATTCACTGGGTCCAATTCTGGCATATTTTTGAGCTTTCCCCGAGACCTCAGCTGATAATCGTTGGATTGTAAGAAAGTTCCCCTTTAATTTTGCTTGGGTTGTTTTCTCTTTTACTTCTTTCTTGGTTCGTTTCGCACTTATTATTTCATATATTATTCTTTCATTTTCATATGATTCTTGCTTCTTCCTGGACGCCATGATGGAAGGATCGCGCTGTGATCCCTGGGAAGTGTTTGTAGTGCCAAAGTGCATTCTGGGCTATGGCAACGATAGGCCTATGGCAACGATAGGCCACGGACATATCTTTTTTTCACTTTCATTTTAATTTGTTATGTTGTTTTTTTTTCCAACTTTTTTGAAAATTATTTAATTTGTTTTTGTTCCAAAAAAAAAAAAAAAAGTAAAAAGTAAATAGTAAAAAAAAAAATAATATTAATAATAAATATTAAAAAAAAATTAAAAAAATTCATTTAAAGATAAAAATTTAAAAAACTAAAATTAAAAAAATAAAAAAAAAATAACAAATAAATAAAAATAGTAAAATAAATAAAAAAGTAAAAAGTAAAAAAATAAACAATTAAAAATAAAAACAAAATTCATTTAAAAATAAAAATGAAAAAATAAATAAAATAATTAAAAATAAATAAAAATATAGTTGTTATATTTAAAATATATATATACATATATATATACTGTTAAAAAAAATTAACAAAAATAAAAATAAACAAACAAACAAACAAACAAACACAAAATTATTAATTTATAGTATATGATATATAAAATTAAATGAAAGTAATCATGAAAATCCCATATTTTGCTATGGCAGTCCTAGGCCACCATATACAACTATCCACTGGTTAAATAAATGGATTGATGGTCTTCTTAAACCTCTGTCACAAAATTCCAATACAATATCGGAACCATGTTTTGACATTTTTGAAGAACAAATGGCGAAAAATGCATTTTTAAGATAAATTAAATTAATTACTCTAAAACTAATAAAGCTAATGACGTAATTTGTACCGACAATCCCAACTACACATTATTTTACACAATTATGGGGAAATAAATTATATATGTTTTAAAATTTTGTAATGATTCATAGGTTTGTTTTCGTCTTTGACCTAAAATCGCTTTGAAAAGTGCATGAAATCCTAAACTATTAACCATCGCTTCTTTATGTTGAAAAGTCATCACGATTTTCTCAAATCTCACCAAAAGGATGATTTTTACGGGATCTTTCAAAAAAAAAAAAAAAAAAAAAAAGGGAAATAAAAAAAAATAAATAAAAATAAAAATATAGTCCCGCGCAAAAATAAATGAGGGTTTTGGCTGGTTGAAGTATAGTTTTCGGAAACTCATTGTGTTATTCTTACTCCTAAAGAATGTTGTCATCAAAGTTAAGTACCCCTCGAAGAAAAAGAAGACAATTCCGATCAAATTGAGGGAACTGTGCGCTTCGCCCTACCATACAGAGATCAGAAATCTGCCGATATTGTCAGGAAACAACTTGGAGCGTTAGGCAAAAATATCAACATTGACATTCAACCAGCATTCAAGAGCTACAAGGTAATACGTCGTGTAAATGTCCGCTGTGCGAAACAGTGTACGTTGGTTACACAACTCGACACTTAACTCAACGTATCAAAGCGGAACACAGACTTCAAAGATCATCAATAGGTCAACATCTCAAGACCAGAGACAAAGAAATACTCTCAACTATTCTCACTGGTATGCTCGCACCCAAAACACTTTATATTGTCTCCAGGGAGCTTCGCTCCCTCTCACTTTCGGGCAATTTCTCCCATAACTAAATGTACCCAGGGTGATTGTAGGCGAAGGTACCCAGGAAGAATATACTACTAGTAACATCGACAACAACTTCAAAGTATTAAAGAAATGTAGCGGGAAACTTGATTGTCTAATCTTCGAGCTCAGACCTGAACAAAACAAACAATCAAACTCTATTAGAGCGAAAGTATTTATTTAGTCTATTCATAAATTTCAGTTTGTTTTATCATTCGTTTTTTTTTTGCTCTTGAGTTGTTATATTGTTTTTTACAATTGCTTTTCACACTTGATTTGTTACCCATATTAGCATATTGGCTGTATCCTATATTATTCAGTTGACCTGACGATGTTATTGTGATGGCAACGAAATGTTGTCTCCTTCAATTAGCCTTTCTACTTAATGCTTTCCTAAGAGTACTTTTACCAAATATAATTTTTATCCGGCGGATTACTGAAGGAGTGAAGTTTTGCCTAAACCAATGCAAAAAAATAAATAAATAAATAATAATAATAATAAATAAATAAAAAATGTCTAACTTCGGACGAGAATGCTTATGACAAGAAATAATTTTGTTCTTAGCTTTCTTTCTGTGCTGAGAATTTGACACCCACAGACACCAAAATCCACCACAAAACGACCTACAAGTAATCGCTCAAGCCAAACTCGTAAAAGTAGACGAAAAAGACCTATATACGGGTTGTTATCGCTCATAATTGATAATTTGAAAAAAATAGTAATGGATTCATAAAGTTGATTTTTCGAATGATATTCTATTTCGATAAACAACTAGTTTTCTTGACTAAAACTTAGTCAACTTCAAAGCTCGAGCGTTTCCGACAAAAACCAACAAAAACAATTTGTCCAATCATGCCAGCATTTAGTAGAAGTGGATGCTCGAAGAGCGCTCACGTCGGTCTTGTATTCGCGAGCTTCCATTGGAATCGCCAGCTTTCCTATCATTGTGGGCTTATTGATTGTTATTGTGCTAGCTGGGATCACTGTTGCGCTAAAAATATAGCACAAAATATGCACAAGAACACGAAAAACATCAGAGCAAAGTTTGATAGAAACAATCAACTGGCTATTATATTTGTTGTCATGGGAAAAACTTGTCATTCTCACGTCCTCCGTAAACGTACCCCTACTTTAGTTTTGACACTGGTCAATTAAAATTGATCGGAATTTTTTATTCATTGGGAAGTTAAAAGAGCACTAACGAGGATTTTTGAGTTGTAAACAAACCCTGCGCGCTGTTCGTTGAATGTTATGAATGTTTATATTACAAAAGTTAGTCGTTTTGTCGAGTATATCACAATCATGTAATAAAATTGTAAACATCATTTGACTGCCTGTTTTAATTAGTTTTTTTTCGTAAGAAGGCGTAAGACGTTTGCTAATCTTAATTTCTATCATTGCTAAGAGATTCGAGGAACAACTATAAACAACTCCAGGTTTTAGTACGGACCTATCACGAATGGAGCGTTCATTTGTATGTGAGATTAGGAAATTAGCACCGTTCAGTGCATTGTTGCAGTATCAGACCGTAACATCGAAATAATTTCACACTGACTAGAACAAGCCATAAATTGGAGCCATAAATTGTAAAGTCTTATAAATCCTTTTTTTTATTAACCAATCAAGGTACTCCAAAATATAAGGCTGTGGCTTCGTTTGGTTTGCATGGCAAACAATGTATATTTACATCCCGATCAATTACTAAAACACTCTATTGTAGACTTAGTCGATGTACTTTATTTGTTCATTATCATGTATAATATATTTGTAAATACTTGTATTATTATTTAGGTGTAAACTATGCACTGCTTGTTCACGATTATTATTATTAAAGACTATTAAGTAACAATGCGCGTAAAAACTAGTGAGGTTTCTATTGTTCTGCGGCAAAAAAACTTCCCCACGTAGAAATTCTTTAATTTTTACTATATTGATGTATCTAGCTAAGTGTTATACCTTTCTTAAGTAAAATCTACAAAATGCTGTTTACAAGACAGTGTTTCTTTTGTGTTTAATGGTTTTGTCCAATCAGAATTGCTCAAAACAATGGCTAGGAGACGCTTGCTTTTCATAGTGAGTCCCACGGTAAAAATTTCTCATAGAAAAAAATAAGATAGCTTTAATAAAACTGAAATGTGCTTTTGAATAAAATATAGGAAAAATATCCCAAAAGTTTGAAAAAAGGCCAATTTTCTTGTTTTAGTCAATCAGATCAAGCATTTAAACAATACACAATTAACACCTTTATGCATTCCATTGCCGTTTGCTACACTAGTTCTTACTCGGAACGTTACTTAATTGGCCTTTTTTCAAACTTTTGGGATATTTTTCCTATATTTTATTCAAAATCACATTTCAATTTTATTAAAGCGATCTTATTTTTTTCTATGAGAAAATTTTACCGTGGGACTCACTATGAAAAGCAAGCGTCTCCTAGCCATTGTTTTGAGCAATTCTGATTGGACAAAACCATTAAACACAAAAGAAACACTGTCTTGTAAACAGCATTTTGTAGATTTTACTTAAGAAATGCGTAACCCTTAGCTTGATACATCAATATAGTGAAAATTCAAGAATTTCTACGTGGGGAAGTTTTTTTGCCGCAGAACAATAGAAACCTCACTAGTTCTTACGCGTATTGTTACTTAAAGACTATATAACAAGCTGAAACTGAAAGTCTCTGGCTGTCGGCTGTATGCCTGTCAATTCACTCGTGCATAACAGCCAATCAAAACGAGACATACGTCATCAAAGAATATGCGCTATGATTGGATACAGCTGTTTGAGATTGACAACGGGACGACGATTTGGTGTTACGTTTCCACTCCGGAAGACAAATTGACGACCAAGAACGTTAACCAAGACCCGTCTGCATTTTAAGACTCGAGCCTGTAACACGTTGCTTATACTTTCTTAATTCCCATTGATAATTTGTTCATTTCCATGTTTTTTCTTCTTGTATTTTCGAGAAATAAAGTCTTGCAAACTTTCGTACAACTTTTATGCACCGACTGACTCCATCCATTCACACATTTTCATGGATCTGTTAGCCAATCAGTGCAAATAGAATATCATGGTTTATTTTCTTTATTTTGTTTATCTTCCAATTTATGTATCTAGCCTTTTTTTTATAAAAAAATGTCATATAATGAAATGTTTTATTCATCTTGAATAATCGCAATGTTGCAAAACATTAGTAAGTGCAAAATTAAAATAAAAAAAATTACAGATTATTTTCTTTTTTTTGATTAATAATAATTTTTTTAGCTATTCGAGTCTCCGTTTTCGCAAGTTTTTGTAAGGCACAATATTCCTGTCTTCGAAATGAATACTATTTATGACTTTATAATCTATCGATAATAAGTGTTACTAATTACTAGAAAAAGCTGCTTAGAGAAGCATAATATTAAAAACGAAAACGATACTACACGAGTAGTTTTAATGTAATCACGACGTTTCGGTGTCAACATGAAAATGGAGTCATGTTCACACCGAAACGTCGTGATCACATTAAAACTATTCGTTTAGTATCGTTTTCGTTTTTAATTATTAGAAGAAGGTTAAAATAACCAATTTCACATCGGAGAAAACGAGGGAAAGTAACTCAATGAATGGCAAGCAGAAAAACACATTTATCGTATAGTAATTTGCTTCAATAAAAGTGCAATAATCGTCAATGCAATGCTATAATAACGTACCTATATTAACGAATCGCCTTCATTTCCATCGACGATATGATATGGAATAAGTAGCAAGGTCCAACGTGGCTTGTTTTGTTGCGACACATGTTTTTATTCGTATATATGACGTCAGAAAATTTAACAGGAATTTGGGAAAGTACTAGACTTCCTGTGTTAGACGATTGAAAGGCATATAAAAAAGGAGGTGAAGTGAAGTGAAAAGAGGTGAAGGAAAGGGAAGGGAAGGGAAGGTAAAGGGAGAGGAGAAGTCCAACTAACCAAATGTTTTTATTTTTTTTTATTTTAACTATTTTGACTGCATAGTCATAAACTATATCACAATTATAATTATGTCAGCATAACAATTCACGTCTGAATAATCACACGTCTGAACTATCGTCGTTGGGGCACTTCTTAGTACTAATACTACATATAAAATCAGTACTTGCGCTAACTTCCTGTGTTATATATTCAGCCAAAAAAGGAAAGTTTTATCAACAATTAAGTGCCACAATAAATCTTCGCCGTGAAAAAACTATTTCAGGACCAAATTGCAAAGGTAAAAACATGTCAATTTGAGAGTCGTAACAAATTTTAGTCTCGATGTCCATCCGACCACACGCCATCTCTGTCCTACAAAACAGCGACTGCAGTATCGGAAACTACGTAATCAGCGGTGAACACACAGTGATATATGCGTGTAAGGCACATGGTCTGTCTATTCGTGTTTTTTGCAGGTTAAAGTGATGGTGTGTATGAATATTTATCATTTCATGCTACTTTTTTCGCTCGTGGAAGTATTCGTCATTGTTTAGAATCGTTAATAAGCGTTTTTTCAATAGAAATCACCATAATAAATATACTGTAATTAAAAAAGCTTATTATAAACATTAAATAAAGATGAAATACATAGAATATAGATCGATCTTTTTGACGTTTACTTTAAATAAAAGAACTAGCATATCTACGATCAGAGAAAACAAAAGGAAAAGGATAGGTGAGAAAAGAAGAAAAGACACACCAACAACAATGAAGCAAAATTATTTTACTGAAAAAAAAAAAAAAACCGTTCGTAAATCCAAATATTCTTTAGATTAATTTTGTCGTCATTCAAATTACTTGACTATCATTTATGTGTGAACTTATAAGTGTTTCCTTTTTTTATATATATAATCATTGTGTCGTTTTGACTTCCTTCACACTAGTACTAGATACTTGGTGTGCATAAAATCAGCAGAGCATTTCATTGAGCTTCCTGTACCTATATTTAACAAAGTCTAGAAGTTTTCATAACAATTTGGAATCACAAGTAACAATAAAAAAACGCTGATTTATTAGCCAAGAAAAGACACACTTGCAAACAATAAATACAAGTTTAGTTATACGTTCGAAACGAGCTTCACTTCTTATCTTACACAGACGATTTTTTTTCTCAGTCACACTCTCTACCCCCCCTTCCATATCAAAGCTTATAGACATAATGTCAACACTTGGAGCAAATCTTCACTCATACAATAATAATACGTTGTCTGAAGTAAAAAAGGGATAGACATTTTTTTCTTTAAATTTTTTTATAATAGTTTTGTTTGTTGAATCAAATTGGAATATAAAAAAATGAAATCAAAGACGAAGTGTACTGTACTTGCTATTGGTCACACTGTGAAGAAAACCGTTTGGTCTATAGGTGTTATTGTACAATAAAATGAAACGCAATTAATAAAACTCAATGTCAGTGCAAGCATTGTTTGATACTGCTCTTACGCACTGTGGAAATACAATGATGCAATGATAAATATAAATGAAGGGAATGAATATCATTATAATGTCGGGACCGCATGAACGACAAAAAATTGTTTATCGAGTGTCAACGTTTAGTCGTGCTCAATCACTGTAAGCTATTTAGAGAGCCACTTCAAAACTCATGATAATTTTACGTTTAGTATTCTGAGGCGTTTGATGCTGACAAAGTTTTTATTTATTGTCGGCAGTAGTTTTACAGGGTACAAGAGAAAAGAAGAGAAGAGAAGAGAAGAGAAGAGAAGAGAAGAGAAGAGAAGAGAAGAGAAGAGAAGAGAAGAGAACAGAAGAGAAGAGAAGAGAAGAGAAGAGAAAAAAAAAAACAAAAAAAAAAAACGGTATCATAGAAAATTCTACGAGCTTTGCATGGCTTTTCCTTTGAACAGGATGCGTTTTACACACATTGTCAGTTAAAATATTAGAAAATGTTTTGAAGCTTTTCTTCAAAAGACAAATTGTGAGATTTTATGAGTGGAGTTAAACAAATTCAAAATATGGTCACTCATTTAAAACTGGTGAGCAACTTTGCGCGGCAATGTACACGGACGTCTGTGTTTAGGTACTAAATTACGTTGTATTTTCTGGTTACTAATTGGTGTTACAGTTACGCCAATTAGTGCGATGTGTTACCATTACGCCATATAGTGGAATACAATAACTGTATAGTAAAAACGGCAGTATTATACTTTAGGAAAGCGTAGTACTCAACAGTGGACGTAGTCGCTTCCAATTCCACTATTTGGCGTAATGGTAACATATCGCACTAATTGGCGTAACCGTAACACCAATTACTAACCTTTTGGGCTTCCTGTGTTCGATTTGAAAGGAGCTCAATGGCTTATCATTTTTCTTAATCATAGTGCTCCGCTTGCTGATTATTATACTCTCGTCATAATTTTAGATCTAGCGAGTCACGAAAAGACGTCGCGGAAAGCATGCGCGTTTTATAACTTATTTGAATTAATACCTTGAACTTTAAACTCAGAGGTGGATCTAAAACTCGTTTAAGGGGTTCTCACAGCAAACCGAAATAAAAATCAAAAACTTTAGAAACCATGTAAATGCTAGCCTGCTGAGCCCGGCTCTTGGGGTGGGGAAGGGGAGGAGCAAGGGGGGCTGGGGACGACGGGAAGGGAAGAAGGGAAAGGAGAGCCTGCAAGCAGCCCCCATGATTTTTGGTGGATACGTTCCCCAGTGAACGTAAGCATCTGATTGGTTGCTCCTCTGCCAATCACGATTCTTGACAAGACAGATTACATTTCGACTTCCGTTCGAGAAATCATTCATACAACAAGCAAAATGGCGACGCTAATAAAAGCTAAACCTGAGGAAGAAGAAGCTGTAAACAATCTGCTGAGTAGCAAAGACCTCCTAGCTGATATTTACGAACGAAGAATTTATCAAAACTATCGAACATTACGATAATAACGAAGCAGTAGTTAGGTAGTTATATCTCCGTCACTTCAAGCAATAAACGGTGTTGGTATCCTAGAATAAGATTCATCTACTCTCAATTATCGGTCATTTGAAGTCTTCCGAAGGTAAGGCGGCTGAGCGAAGAGATTCTTTGTCGCAATTAAACTGGCACCAGCAGCTACTGCTTTGTTGTGTAACTGTTATTATCGTTCGTTTGCTTGAAGATTTTGTGGCTTCGACGAAGCAACAGGAGATCCGAAAAAGAGTAAATATGTTTATTAAATATCTTCAATTAGCTAATAATCTATTGAGTATAATTGTGTTTTGTAGAAAATGATAACAAATAATATGATAGAGGTCAAACTCGGCTTTGTTTTTAATTAACTGTTGTGTTCACTGTTGTGTGATTTGTTCTCTCCAGAAATTATTTGCCTGATAAACCATTCAATCCTTGTTTGCTGGATTTTGAATGCAATTAAATAAAAAATTTAATCATCAACATTGTTCCAAAAACTGGCAAAACTTTTATCTAACGAAAGAACGATGAATAAAGTTTTCAAATTTAACTGTTGAATTCGGATGTTAAAATGCGCATGTCAGAGTGCAAAGCGTTTGTTTGCATCCGGTGAAATCTGATTGGTTAAGTAACGTTCCGAGTAAGAACTAGTGTAGCAAACGGCAATGGAATGCATAAAGGTGTTAATTGTGTATTGTTTAAATGTTTCATCTGATTGGCTAAAACAAGAAAATTGGCCTTTTTTCAAACTTTTGGGATATTTTTCCTATATTTTATTCAAAATCACATTTCAATTTTATTAAAGCGATCTAATTTTTTGCTATGAGAAAATTTTACCGTGGGACTCACTATGGAAAGCAAGCGTCTCCTAGCCATTGTTTTGAGCAATTCTGATTGGACAAAACCATTAAACACAAAAGAAACACTGTCTTGTAAACAGCATTTTGTAGATTTTACTTAAGAAATGCGTAACCCTTAGCTTGATACATCAATATAGTGAAAATTAAAGAATTTCTACGTGGGGAAGTTTTTTTGCCGCAGAACAATAGAAACCTCACTAGTTCTTACGCGTATTGTTACTTAAAAATATTGATATTCTAATAAAGCACTTGGTAGGCGTAGACACAAAAATATGGGGGCTGATTGCAGGCTCCCCTTTCCCTTCTTTCCTTTCCATTTTCCTTTCCCTCGACCCCAGTCCCTTCTCCCTTACCCCCACCCCAAGAGCTGGGCTACGCAGGCTGTGTAAATGCAGAAATATACCACCGTCAACGCAGAATTACCAAATGAAAACCCCAAAATTGCTTAAACGTTTATTTGTTTTATTTAATTTTTTTTTTCATTTTTAAATACTGTGCTGTAACAAACATTAAAGCAAAATAAAGAGGGTGTCCGGTACATCGTTAGATTATAAAATATAGGACCGATATTTCACGTATAGTTTATAAAGCTAAGAGTAAAATCGAGTAAAAAATTGTCTTATTTTCGCAAAAGACGTAGAAAATAACATTGCTTGTGCTGGCCGAAAAAATCCCTGGTCCAAAAATAGCAAAAACATGCCATCAGGGACATCGTTGGATGTAACAGTACATGTGATAATACATGTACAAACGGTCAATGAAAATGCAAATCTCATAATTAGCAATTATAAAATAATTTTTATTATAGGATTTTAAATATTATTAGAAATGTTACATTTTTATATATTTTAATATATTCATACAATTTTAAATTATCATTATTTATTGTTATAAAATATTGCATTGATTGTAGGATATGTGCGAAATGTAAACAAACTAGACGCATATCTGCGTGAACTCGGGCTTCTCTTTGACCTATGTAAATTATCTGTTTGTTTCGCTGAACGTTTTTAAGTACGCGTAAAAACTAGTGAGGTTTCTATTGTTCTGCGGCAAAAAAACTTCCCCAAGTAGAAATTCTTTGATTTTCACTATATTGATGTATCAAGCTAAGGGTTACACATTTCTTAAGTAAAATCTACAAAATGCTGTTTACAAGACAGTGTTTCTTTTGTGTTTAATGGTTTTGTCCAATCAGAATTGCTCAAAACAATGGCTAGGAGACGCTTCCTTTTCATAGTGAGTCCCACGGTAAAATTTTCTCATAGCAAAAAATTAGATCGCTTTAATAAAACTGAAATGTGATTTTGAATAAAATATAGGAAAAATATCCCAAAAGTTTCAAAAAAGGCAGATTTTCTTGTTTTAGCCAATCAGATCAAGCATTTAAACAATACACAATTAACACCTTTATGCATTCCATTGCCGTTTGCTACACTAGTTCTTACTCGGAACGTTACTTAAGAGCTAAAACTAAACAAATGAAAAAAAAAAAACATGATAAAATTATGCCGAGATGATTAAATTGAGCTTTTTATAATAAAATAATTTTCTATTTTTATGTTTATTGCTTTTCGAAACAGTTATGTGTTTATGTATGAAGTGACTGTAATGATACTGAGTTTTGAGTATGCAATACCAGCTTTCACCCATTATTATTACTCGGACTTCCAAGGGAAGGTCCGAGTTATAAATTCGCAGTGTTTTTTTTTTTTTTTAGTGTTTCTGTCAGAAAATTATATTTCCCGGGTTTTGTATTCCAGTATGTGATTGGTTGCATTTCTTTCGTTTAACTTTCTGATTGGTTTAATTAATCACGTGCCATGTGCTACGTCATGGCCATGCTGATGGTTCGTTTCATTTGTAGCTACGTTCTTCTCTTGTGTGACTGAGATGTCAACGTTTGAAATGACTGTAATTTCCGTCTCTATTACGCTCAAATCATGAACAAACGCACACATTCTTCGCCGTAGATCAACGCTAAAAGATGTCGAGCGTTTTTAAAATGGGTCGGTCTGCGAATTTATCAAGAGAGTCACTTTACGAGCGAATTTATCGAGAGTCGCTCACTCTTACGAGTGAATTTAGAGACAATCATTTTACAAGTGGATTTATCGAGAAACGTAACGAGAACTTTATCGAGAACTATACGCTATCTAATGAACTATATAACCATTCAAACCACATACATTTCCTGTCAATCTGTAAGGATTTGACTGCTGAATCTTCCGACTCTAATCAAAGAAGCGAAGAATGTCGAAATCTGTTGCCCGTCTACAAGACATGTGAGTCGCACACTACAGTAAGCTCTGTGACAACGATCGTAAGTTTATTAGCTCTTTTATTCCCTGGTTTTGTAACATTTATTTAGTTCAATAACATTTGTTTCGCTGATTTTATAGTTTAATGTGGAATTTGCATTTTCATGGCTTATAGAAGCTTGGACGTCCATGTTGAAATGTACATTGCTTGATTACTTCATTGTTAAATGATTGATAACTTGACTGTACATGTATATATAATGATGCACTAGTAACAATAAATATTACACAAAACCAAAACCACTAAATCTCGTTATTCTCAGTATGTTTATTACAATTATAGGCATGTTATTACGGTTACTCGCCAGAAACGTAATCGTGAGCCTAGCAGATTACCAACACGAGCTCTAAAACCTAATTAGTAACTAACTAGAGTGCTAACACTAAATGTGTTTTAAAAAGTTGTCACTATTTAGTAGTAAATAGCACTAATTAAACAAAAGAAAACAATAGAATATTGCTATTGATTGCATTTTTAAACCTTCAAAAACATAAAAATTTGTCTATTCTTTATTGATTAATTTTGAAACTAAATCACGTTAACCTAATTTCAAATGGTGTCTCGAGTTGTCCCAGTCCTCCTTAGTCAAGTTTTCACTGCACAGGAACCCCAAGAGCAGAAAAAGCGGTAGATCGTGTAACAGTGACAAAGATGTGCCCATAAAAAAAGCCAAACTAAGTAATGATAATAATGAATGAAAGCGGTATACGCAAATCTCAGTATCGTTAGAGTCACTTTATGCATGAATATATTTTTTTAAATTAATTTGATTCTTGAAATGGAAAATGTGATATTCGAAATAAAAATTTTATTTTCTAGTTTTATCGCTTACGAACGCTCTGCAAAACAAAGAGACAAACAAGTCACATAGGACAAAGAGAAGTCCGAGTTCACGCAGATATGCGCCTAGTTATCATTTAGTCTGTCTTTTCTTTGACGGGCATATCTGTGACTGTTACGATCTATCGCTTTTTCTACTGTTGGGGTTCCTGTGTAATGACAAAACTTGACTAAGGGGTAGTGGGACAATTCCAACAAGAAAACAATCACTCGTACAAGGCTTTGCAAAGTAGACTAAATTTCATCGAAAAATATTCCAATTTTGCAGTTTATTTTGAAAATTATGAATCATATACTAATCTGCATTTGAAAAAGAGGTAATTGGAATGGTTTTTGATTGATAAGAAAGTTACATGGAAGCAAAATTGACGAAACTAAACTGAATCGAATCTAAGGAGAACTAGAGCCACTGGGTGGCTGAACCGTGCCGGTATTAGTGTCTTCGCGCATGCTAAAGCTGTAAAATTCTAAAATGAATTTTGGTTTCTCCTTATATAAATTTAATAGTTTATATAGGTAGAAACAAAAAATTAAGAAATCACTTAAAACAGCTTATACTGTCTTTAGTTAAAAACTTTGCAGAAATAAAGTAAGTTTTAATAAACAAGAATCTTGTCAAGATGGGCTAAAAATATTTTATTAATTTGTATTTTGAATTTTTTACAACTTTGGGGACCTGTGGTAAATGACGCTGCAGAGTTAAAAAAACTTATATTTATAAAACAGAATGAAATTAGTGTTGATTACTAATTTAGAAACTACCTCAGGGTATAAAACGACTTTAAAGTGCACAAGATACAAATTCATGTATGTAAATTTAAAAGATTTTATTATTGAAAATACGTAGTTGCCTTCATAATATCCTGCTTTTATTCAAAATTTGTGTCAGTTTCTTGACTGGAATTCTGCTCGGTTCTCGATCGCGTGTGATGACTCGAGGCTTATAAATGCAATCGGTACTCTGAAGCAGGAAATTTGGCGTAACGAAACCTCATATTCGCCTCGTTTTGTAGTATCAGCGATGTATACACGGGTAGGCAAATCTTCAGCTTCAAACAACAAACATTCGTTTGCTAAACGCACAAAATAATCATTGAACTGCAATACAACATGGAGTAGAGCGGCTAGACTAACGACAACCATTGACAATATAAAGAGCAAAATATTGTGAACAAAACTGTTTAATGGATAAAATATCAATATACATAAACACAATAAACTTATCGTGAGATAACAAGGCCAGCTTCTGACATAAAATTTGATCTCGGCGGCTTGAGAAAGTCCAGCAGTTCATCATGAATGTGTATTCGCCTTCTTCTGAGAGTGAGTTTACCGCGAACGGCGTGTGGATTTGTATGCATTTTGAGCGTCTTTCGAGAGCTTGCAGCAAACACAGCCATCTTCAAGCGTTTGGAGCAAAATCATGACTGTGCTGACATGCGTACTTGCTCAGGGGCCCCCCTGTCATAGTACCCCCCTGATATTATAGTGTTACGTCATAAAGAAATGAACCGCGTGCTCTCCATGGGCCTCCTGTTCACCACGTGACCTAAGTGCCGAAAGGATATGGGCTTCCTGTGGACCACGTGCGAAAGGCAAAAACTATGCAATATACATACATAACAAGGCATTATTTTACCTGCGCATGCGCTGAACTGCTGAGCCAAACAATTGTATGGCGGGCTCCTCACAGGAATGACGCGCACAAAGCCTATATTGTCAAAATGGCGCTTGTTGTGTAATATTTTTTTTACTATCGCTTGTTGTTCTTGCCTTCTTTTACAGATGTAAAAAAACAATGTGCAATATAAACGTTTATTTCATTTCTTTAATATTTAATTCATTGACATTAACAAATAAACAACCATAAAATATTTATTCCAGCGATTTGAATCAGAAGTCATTGAATCAGTAGGCCAGAATGTCAGTGACAGGTCAATTTGAAGCCATGTTTTGGTCTCTTTGCCAAATTTTCCCAGTTGTTCTCACCTTATAACATAAAAGTGTACATAACATAGATAAGAGAACAAGTTATAACTCAGTGGTTGATGTTCGAGAATTCATGTTATGACACAAAATTAAATATTCATGAACAACAATATTCAAGGTGAATTTAAACTTCGGACCATTGTAATGTCAGATCACCGATTTTGCAAAGAAATAAATGGAATTGTAGCACACGAATTGGGAAGATAGAATTTAGATCTGCAAGGCTATAATATTCTCTTGATTTGAAAATGGAACCGATATTCTGTCTGCCGCTAAATCAATAATATTTCACTTGAAAACCCTAATTAGCCAAATTTTGCCAACAATAAGTTTCACATCACAATGATAAGGATGAACTTAGGGTCTCATCAGTAGAAATAACTCAGTGGTTGTTACCCTCCAATAAGAGAATTTTCCCGTTTGATATAAGCTATAATTACTCCAGTGCACAATATGGAGAGATTTCAAACCAAAGCAAAATCCAATTCGGATAATCCGATTTCAAAACACATCATGAAATAAAAACATATTTATCATACACTTACCTAAATTTATTGATTAGAACCATGACTTTTGTTAAAAGTGATGAAACAACAGCTCTTCTCAGGCAAAAACAAGCAACAAATGGCGAAGATTCTTCGCACATGTTCGCAGAATACTATTACTTTGACTCCGTTTAGCGAGGCATCATCAGTCTAAAGTTGAACGACTGGAACTTAAGCAATAACCTTAAAGTTATTTAAAACTATACTGGACTTTTCTATGCTCCAAAATGTTCTGAAGGTGGAAAAAAATCCATCGGCATACCACGCAGTTATGAAAACCGACAGCGAACGCTATGAGGATGAGGTGTCTCAAAAGGCAATTTCGCGCATGCGCAGGTAAAATAATGCCTTGTTTACATACATACATACATACCCCCAAGACCGAAACCTAGACCGTGCGCGGCTTCGCCGCCGGCACGGTAACGAGGTCAAAATACATGCGGTAAGTTTGTTGTTCTATTCCAAACTTTAGTTTCATTTTCACTGTTACTACAGGAAATAACCGTTTTGACCGTTTTGATCTACAGATTGTGGATTTTGACTAATATTATGAGAATATCAAACTGTTCAAGCAGCGATGAAGTTCATTTTTATTGCTAAAATTCCATTGATTTAAACTCGCTTGACAGTTTATGGCCGCTCGCTTTGAGCAAAAACATAATGTTCAAGCAAATGATATTCCCTCAACAAACTTCGCTGATACAAACACCGGCTGACAATCAAAATACTTGACTAGAGGTCACAACATCGTGGTATTTGATCTGCTCGACTAAAGTTTTCCATCAAAATTATAAGCAACGCTGTCGCAAGAGTTGTGCTTCAGTCAAATCATTTTTGCTTATTTGCCAAATTTTAACTTGACATTTTTCTTTTTTCTTTTCAGTATTCACCAATCCAAAATACAGTAAGCAATGCGTAAATACTGTGGAAGTTTTATGTTATGAAGCGTTTACATTGACGTCTCAGATCTTATAAGCCAAACATTACAACACTTTGTTTATATTAAATTATAATAAAGATACTGTAATTTTTTAAAAAAAAATTCGTATTGTAAACATTAAAAAAAGATGAAATAAGTTGAAGATAGATTATTTTGAGACGTTGAAGTTTATTTTCAATAAAAGAACTAGGATATCTACGATCGTCGTGTTCAAGAGTGTGGCCGTGATCGATTCCACCAATCACAATCGAATTAATAAATACAACCAATCACAAACCTGGAGCCGACAGAAATATAAAGTGCGGAAAATTTAAAATGCCGACCGATCGAAAAAAAAAAAAAAACCAACCCGAAATTATAACTCGGGTCTTTTCAGCCCGAGTAATTATTGTTATTTTATTTCAACTTGCTTGGTATACACGTGTTTATATTTCACGTACTATGTAAAGCAAGATAGTATGAGATGAGCCGAAGAGCTTATCTCCTGTCCCCATCAGGGGCTCTACTCGTCGTGCTATTTTAGAAACTTACTACCAATCTCCGTACTTTTGTCTTGAGATGTTCTGAAAACGCGACCGCGCCTCCTGCAATCCGGACAATCACGTTCCGTTCCCGAAACAACTTTAGTTTAATAATAGAATGAAAAGATCCCCTGATGAGTGTAAAGCCTAATACGGGGGATAAGCTCTCTTATCTCATATTCCCTTGAGTAAAGTGAATAACCTTATATAGTATACACCGTACTGTTCTTCTAAGTCTCACCAACAGCGTGTCTTGTCAATAGATTATGTACTTGCACTATAATGTCACGTGACCAAATCAAGAGTTAAGTAAAAATTAAGCCCTTAAATGTAAAGAGCAAACCAAAATAAGTAACACTGCAAAATTTCAGCTTCTAATACACAACACAACAAAAATGATAATACATTGAAAGTCGTTGGGTGGTAAAGAGTACACCCAACGTGTTTTTAACAAAAAGTGGGATCTTAAACACACTACTATCTCTGTTTCCGTATGTATGGTGAGCTGAAACTTCCTTTTTGTTACCAATTTTTACATACTCTTTTCAATTCTGGACCTCAATTTTACGACAATCCACGATTTAGAGGAGATGAGGTCACGTGACCTCTTAGTGAGAGAGGCCATTATAGTAGGTAGGTATAGCTGACATGGGAAATTGGAAACTGCCGATACGATTGCAGAATTTCTAATAGGCTAGCTTGAGTATCCAGTTTATTATATATATTATAAAGTTAATTATCTAATATAAAAGATAATAAAAATGCGAGTTATGTCCTTAATATAATTCAATGATGATCTTTAAAAAATGCAACTATACGTAAAGCCCTAGTGGAACAAAAGAACTGTCCAGTGAATGAACACGTCTAAACATTTGATCGTTTCGGGCGAACGTGTCCATGAGTGAACTGAACAATGATTTACTGGGTGCACAATATTTAAAAAAAAATTTTTCACTGAACATTTACCATTTCACCGATGCTTAGAGTTTGCTCTGGCTTAATCGAACATCCAGGTATTCACAGGAAAAGATACATAAAACCATACATGGTTTTAGCTTCTTTTTTGAAGAAAAATCAAACATGAATAAATTGCATTAAATCCATTTGGATTTCAGTTTTACCAGATTACGGACAAAACATGCAGAATACTGAACAAAGTTCCGTGCAAATATTAAAGTTGTGCATTTCAATCGTGGAGAGCAGACACAAAACCATCACACTTGAGGAATATTTGACTCGAAAGATTATAACTAATTCAACAAACATACACACAATTTTCCTTCTTCTTAAGAAATCACATAATTACCCCTATCGTTTTTGTGTATTATACTTTTGTTACTGTAAATCGCAATTACGATATTTGAGTGTGAATAAAAATGACTTTAATTCAATTGAATTGAAAAAAAAAAATTGAACTCAACTTAAATTATCATGTTCATAAAATCAATCAAAAACGTTTGCCAGTGGCAACGGTAGCACGCTCCGGGCTATGATAAAACTATTATTCTTGATAAAATATTAGTGGACGAAACGATCAATTTCCGTGGGTGGCTCAGGTTCTTGCTATTTCGAAAATAGAATCTCGTTTTCAATGATGTGAGGTGTAGAGAGAGTAAGCTGCGTGCTTGGTCATTGAAAATTGCATTGATTTTTAAACTGAGTTTTCCGCAACATCCGTCACTACATCCAACCCCACATCCACCACCATTCAACACCACCACCATTACCATTACCTCAACCACCACCTCCACCTCCACCACAACCACTATCACCACCACCATCACCACCACAACCACCACCACCATTACCACTTCAACCAACACCTCCACCATCCCCACCACCTCCATCTCCACCATCACCACAAGCACCACCACTATTACCACTTCAACCACCACCTCCACCTCTACCACAACCACCACCACCATTACCACTTCAACCACCACCTCCACCACAACCACCATCACCACCACCTAAACCACCATCACCACAACCACCACCACCATTACCACTTCAACCACCACCTCCACCACAACCACCACCTCCACCTCCACCTCCACCTCCACCACAACCACCACCTCCACCACAACCACCACCTCCACCACAACCACCACCTCCACCACAACCACCACCTCCACCACAACCACCACCTCCACCACAACCACCACCTCCACCAAAGCCACCAAAACCACCACAACCACCGCCACCACCACCAGCACCACAACCAGCACCACCACAACCTCCAGCATCGCCGAAATCTCCACTCGCGCCACCATCTTCAAATCCGCCATCACCCCAATCATCAGCCCCAACTTCAAAATCAGCATCAATGTTGCCAACGCTACCCACACTGATGTTATCATAATCATCGTTAAAACCAATATCACCTCCCCAATCGCCATCACAATCCATATTATGAAAACCATCGACGGTATCAACATAAGGACAGAAATCCCAATCAACAGTTCCTGGACAGGACATCAGGTACACATTAGTAGGGACAGTCATTGCCATGTATCCTGCAGCAAGAAATAACGCTGGAGTGGTGTAGAACACCAAGCTGTTGTTGGATAAACTTCGCCGTCTGTATCTTGCTCCAGCGGTAGCACCCATTACAGGAATTGAGGAATGTTTGCCTCTTCGACTTAATGGAGCAGCAAATTGGTCTGGCTTCGGGGAGTAAGGTCGACAGAGAAGATGAAGAACAGATATAGCAAATCCAATGGCTAGACACTGTGGGATGACGTCAGCACCATTGTTTGGTAGAGTGATGGTACCTTTACCTAGGTCGACTTTGAAAGCAACAACAGAAGAATCATCTTTTGCACTGAGAGCCACGAGGAACTTAGATTCTTTCAGTTTCTTGACCTTACACCAACCCTGGCCGGTTTTGGTCAGATTATAATATTTGATCCCCATGAAAGATAGAGAGATGTTTCTCTCTCGTCGTCTTTTGACTTCTTTTCTGATCCACTTTCCAACACAGACACCACAGTCGTCATCTCGGGTCCTGATCAAAATGGCACGTGCTCCTTCTCTTCCTGTAACGGTCTTACCTTCATTGGAGACCTCATTAGCCTCAGGAAACGCACCAACACTAAGAACGTGCGCTGTAGCCTCAAGATTGTTGTAGATGTCGAGAATTTCAACAGCTGATAGTAAGCCTTCTGATGAGTGGATGATCTTACAGCTAAATTGAACTTGTCCTCGGTGATCTTTGATCTGATTGGTTGTCATCTCACCAGGTAACACTGGCATTTCTAGTTGAGTGGGCGAAAGCATTAGATTTGGTTGGCTGAGAACCTGAGCAACATGTGGAATCTTAGTGAAGTATGGTTCAGGAACAGCAGTAAACTTAAATTTCTTTGGAGTTGGTGGGTTGGTCACAGAGAAACTTAAAGACACGCTGCCCTCGTTGAATCTCGTGTTCGTTGAATAACTGGCAGGAAACTGAATGGACTCAGCCTGCTCCAAGGACACAAAGAAATCATTCAATGTGAACTCTGAGTATTGCAGTTTCTTTTTCCCAAGAAATCGTTTGTGGTACAAAGCTAATGAGATATTTTCATCATCAGCAGGGTTTGTGGTGAATGTATGCATCGATATGGACTTTTTACCAAAGGAAGCAGTTCCACCTTTTACCGTCAGCTTAACTTTACTCTCGCCGACGTAGATAACAATTTGAAATTTCTTTTTAGGGTTGAGGTTGGCGTTGACACTCATTAAGTTAACTTCGAAGTCATTTGCTGCTAGACATGAGAATCTTCCAGGGGTTTTTAGTGGTTTTAGGGGTAGAGGCTCACCTCTGTACATTGCTCCTCGCTTGAAAAACGGTATTCCAGAATTATCCCAGGCTTCCCTCGTCAGTATTTCCGACTCGTACAACTTAGAGCCTGGTACTCGTCCTGTTTCGGTGTCATCATGGTCAAGAACAAATCCAAGAAGAGCCTTCATATCACTGAAGTAGGTCAGCGGATACAGTTGGTGTGCATGCCAAATAAGATCAAAGTCGTAACAAGGAACTGCAAATAGATGTGGAATGGTCTTCTTCAAGTGAAGATGATGTTTGTAACGTTCATATGCCGCTTCCAGAAAAACTGGATCCTTGTAATGAGGTAGAGAGACGTTGTAGTAAAACTTGCTTTGTCGAAACGCTGCAGAACGCAGGTCATAACTAATCTGCGAATTGTATTCTGGAACAAAGGAACATGGAGTTACCAGATCGACATCAAAGGGCTCGCCATAGTTGCTATCTTGCCAGATCTGTCTTCCCTTGTTCAGATCCCTCGATCTAAAGTCATGATGAAGGATTCTCTTGAACAGCGATATACAGTCGCGTTGGTAGGCTACTGGTGATAGCATATGTACATGCCACACCCATGCTACGTCAAGTGGTGCTGCTCGTAACGAAAAGTGTGGGTCCTTACCACGTTCTTTAACGTCACCAGTGTATCTTGCTACAAGAGGCAGCCAGAAGTGTTCATATCGGCGAATGGCATTATCCAGTACTGGACCTGCAGTATGTAATAATGGGTATTGGTCTACTAGCTGAAGAAATTCCAGCTCAGCAAGTGCTCCTTGAGTTAACTGCTCGTATAAGTTATGAGATCCAAAGTACTCGTTCATTATGACCCTGAATTAAAGTAACCTGGAAAAGACAAAATAAGATGAGATAGTTAGACGTACGTAAGTGAATTAGACTTTTGAAAGGGGTGAATTTCATATAGAAGGGATAACGTTAACCACTATTTCAATCACAAACAAATATATATGAATGAAATAATAAAAAAAAATAATAAGATAATTATGGAAAAATAAATATATGAGAATTATAAACATTTATAATATGATTCTTAACAATAATGCCTTGTTCACTATAACTAGGTAGCAAATTAAGGTGAAAACCGTTCATATTATTAAAAAATACCATGGCATTAAGCTGACGAATTAAACTATCTATGTATAGCGTTATTGTAAAACTGACGAGATAACGGAAGAGCTGGAAAAAATAAGAGTTAAATTTTAAACAGTGTATAATTTTCAAAAAATCTGCAAAACTCTCCAACGTGCTGTCAACAAACTGAAACGTCGAACTGACATCGTAGTTACAAAGCCTTACAAAGGTAGTGGTGAGGTCGTCATGGATAAGACAGAGCACGTTAGCCTACTTAGTGACGTGAGGCATCTGTCCTTCACACAACTAAATTCACTAAAGTTGACGCTGAAAGGCCAAAAAAGAAAGGTCGTAAACCTAAGCATACGCTTTTTGACAAAGAAAAACAGCTCAAGTCTATCATACAACGAATCCTTCCCGATGAAACTTCTAGCAAAGTATGTCCAAAAGGATCACTCATTGCACACGCATATGGCCTGCCGAAAACACACACGAAAAAAACTTAGCCATGCGTCCTATACTTTCGGCTACTGACACTTACAACTATGGTGGCCTAGGACTGCCATAGCAAAAATATGGGATTTTCATGATTACTCTCATTTAATTTTATATAAGTAAAGAAAAAAAAATTAATCGCATATGTCCGTGGCCTATCGTTGCCATAGGCCTATCGTTGCCATAGACCAGTATGCACTTTGGCACTACAAACACTTCCCAGGGGTCACAGAGCGAAACAGAACGTGTGACATTCAACAAATCATGGCGACAAGAATACGGAATGACAGATGGAAGGAGGATGAAGAACTGAAAGATGCATTGGAACGCTACGTGAAGGAAGGTCTTCTTCGCAAAGAGATTTTAGATTTTGTCTCCAGAGATTTTAATATGCATTCTTGGAGCACGAAGACTCTCGACAGGAGACTTAATTTCTTTGCAATTAAGTATACAAATCGAAACGTGACAATCAATGAGATCGAAAGTGCGGTCAAAACAGAAATGGAAGGACCCGGTAGTTTGCTTGGTTACCGTGCATTGCACAAAAAAACTAAGACAAGTGTATAACTTAAAAGTCCCAAGAGATGTAGTACATGCAGTCATGTATGATTTAGACTCGGATGCTCTGGAACGAAGAGCTCCTCAGTTTAAGAAGAAAAAGGAAAAAGGCCACTTTATGTCACCAGTCCCTAACAATGTACATTGCCTAGATGGTCACGATAAACTTATGGGATATCAAAATTGGACATTTCCGATTGCCATTTATGGCTGTATTGATACGTGTAGTAGAAAGGTCTTGTGGGCCAAAGTCTGGATCAGCAATAGTGATCCAAAGCTCATAGGACGATTTTACCTTGAATATTTATTCAAGACAAGAACTATTGCAAAGAGATTGAGGCTTGATAAAGGCACAGAAACAGGGGATCTGGCTACAATACATGCATATATAAGGAATCAACATGGTGATATGGACCCAATGGATACTGTAATATATGGGCCATCAACCTCAAACCAGGTCAGAAAGAAGTCTAAAATTTAATGTAACTAATGTAATTTAACGGAGGAAATAATAGATAAAAACTTTGTCCATCATTCTGTTGTACATTTGTCTAATTAAGAAACAGATTCCATTTCTGTGTGAGCATGTACTCTAATAGATGCACAGATGACGTCATTAACGTGTGGTGATAATAAAAATGTATGCATGAGACATGTAATTTTTTCTCAAATTTAATATGGCATCTTCAATATTTGATTTTCATTTTGTCAGTTATTTTTATCTTTGAATCCCTCAATAATAAAGCTGTCTAAAGTTTGCAAACTTCTTTGACAGTGTTCTTGATTAGATGATTGTAATTGTTAGTATAGTGTCATGGTTACTGCAGAATGTTTTGGTCAGGCCAGCCTGGAAACTTGACATCTGTATTATGAAAGGTCTTATTATTTTTTTTAGAAGAATTATTTAATGACAGTGAAACATGTAATGAGAAACTTTAAAATCTAATTTAGAACTAGTTTAGGGGGCATGTGTGTGAGGATCCTGGTGGGTTTGTTTAGGAATATTAATTTAAAAGGAATCTTACATACACTTATTGCTAATAAATCAAAGGAAGGAGAATTTATCAAGTCTTCAAAACATTATTTTCTTCTCTTACAGATTGAGAGGTGGTGGAGGGAGATTCATGAAAGATTAGAGAAGTTTTTTAAATTCCCTCTCAATCAGCTGAAAGATCATGGCCACTATGAACCAGATGATACTCTTCATAGGTATAGTACATTTTGATAACCTATCTTTTTTTGAGCTGTTAGGGCAGATTTAGACATACAATTTTTGCTGACAACTATTGTATACAACAAGCTTACAACTTGACTTGATTCAGAATTACACAACCCAACAGTCGTATGTGGCATTGAAAAGTTGTAGCCTTAAATCTTGAAAAGAAATCAACTTTATGTGAACAATGAAAAAGCATAGCAACTGTCCTAGTTATCCTTTTTATTAATTGCTAGTTTTATACGCTTTTGACATCTCTGTTTAGTATTTTGAGCAAAACCGTTAACTTTACTTTCGTGCGAAATTGATGTCAAAGATTTTGCACATGCATTCCGATACCTCAAGGAAAATGTACACTTGAATGAGCTGTTGAGTGCATAGAATAAGCCTGCATCCATGTATATGTATTATTGTCAATACTGATATGGCAGGTTATTTGTTATTTAGGGCCTGTTTACATGAGGTAGGGTGTACCTATGTAGTAGGGATTTAGTGTTCCCCAGGGAAAAAAATACAAAAGACTTATTCCTACTACATAGGGTCACCCTACGTCATGTAAACATGCCCTTAGTCTCTATATTATGACTTGTAGATGTGCCTCCGGATTATATTAAATAGTTATATCTTTGATACTGCCTTACATGCCCGTATAAACATTTGCAAATCCAACTAGCTACTGGCTAAGCCTGTCATATGTATGTGAAATGTACAAAACTTCATTGACTATTTGGCTGCTATTTACAAAATAAAATAACTATTAACTGAGGCACTATCCTTGTGATAATACTAGATATTACAACTGTCGCAACACTAGAGATATTGAATTATATTCAGGCTTACTATAATATTGGCACCTAATGTTTAATAAGCAAGTAAAATCTTAAACAACATCTCAAATATTTCTGAAACATACATTATACAAGGTTGGAAAAATTGTCATCAAATGTACCACATTTTTATTTCAAACTCTATGCGTGTTGAACAACAACATATTTTGTTAACAAGATAACATACAAATTATTTCACAGTTAAATGAAATTGTCCATAGTATGTTAATTTGACTTTACAAAACTCAACTTAAAACATAATTAAGAAAATTCAAATAGAAAAATGATTGACAGTCAAATCTGGATAACCCTGACCTTGATTGTCAACTGCAGATATTACTGCTTGGTCTGGAAGAATCCAGATTCTACTGTGCATAACTTGATTTCCTTTATATGTATCAAATGTATTTGGTTTCACAGATAATCAAAGAAAAGTCTATAAAATCTGTAAATTTGATAGAACAGGAAACATTTTTAAACACGATAGCACAACAGGGTTCACACTACAGATTTTTTGGAAATCTCTTGGATTTGTCTGGAAAACTTTTGATTCCTGGAAAACTCTTTGCAAAAAATGGTCCTCTAACACTTGACAAAATCCTTCATTTTTTCTATCGATATTAATTTGAATATTACAAAATAATCTTTTTAATCATTTTTGCAAAACAAAAACCTTTGTATAATTCTTCTATGATCTTTGCAATCTTTGTATTGATGGAGCAAATTTGCATAACCTATTTTAGATGCTAATGAGTTTTCTTATATGCTAATGAATCTAAACTAAAGAAAATAGGAGCTGGGACATGCTTGTATGATTTTCTGCAGCAAAAGTGACGAATAAAATAGATACCATTTGAAATGACGGTGGCTTTTTAGTTTTACATGTAAACCTCAACTAGATTTACTTAATATATAATTCAGTATTGTCTAAAACATCCTTTATTAAGGGTGTCTCAGCTTCATTTTTCTATGGTCTTGATACATTAGCATATAAGAAAACTCTTTAGCATGTTAAAATAGGTTAGGTGAATTCACTCTAATATAATCTGTGTTCTAATAATCTTAAAATAAACTTCAATTTGTTACCATTCAGTTTTGTTCAAATAATGTTGGGCAGCCAACAAATGTTTATGTTGGATATCAATATCGCCATGTACTTATTCTAACAAATAAGATCAAAACCACACAATGAGTCCAAAACCTAACATTAATTTCATAAGACAATGTTTCTGTATTACAGGAAATTTTGAAAACATTTTTCTAACTCATTTTGGGTGTATAGTATTATAGAATTGTTTTACCATTGTCAAAAAATCAATACCATAGAGTACAAACACTAAAAGTGTGCAACATAAATAACACTGAATTGTACTAAATTATGCTAATTCTATTGTTAAATTAGTGGTGATTAGTACCAAATAGTACTAAACTATTTCACTCTTAATGTTTGTACTCTAGCATTTTATTACAATGTAGGTTAAAGAACATTAACAATATAAACTTTTAGTGACATAAATTGTAAGCAATATATACAATATGAGCGGCCGATCTGTATGGAATACACAATGTCGAGCTGAAGGCGAGACATTTTATATTCCATACAGATCGGAGGCGAATATTGTATATTACTTATGAAATGTCTAGGTTAATGCTGCAGTTTTGTAGACAAAGAGCTCATTTCTTACTCTACTATTGGTTCAAGGTTAACTAGCTTGCAATATTTGCTACATGTATGCTCCTTTACAAAGGTCTCAATCGCCATCTTTGACAGGTTACCAACACAATACAGAATAGCCTTTTTATCATCAAAGAGCTCAGCTGATGCATTTTCAGGATCATAAAGATTCTCACCACTTCCCTGAACATCAACAAGCAGCAGTTGCTTTTCAGACTTGACAAATGAAAAATGTGAAAGGCATTGTGCCTTAAGTCCATTAACATCATCTACTACAGATTCAGGTACTTTACCATTGTTATTGATGTATTTTTTGAATTACCCATCAATAAACTCTTCTACTGTTACAAAGTCTTCATCACTTGTTTCTCCGTAAAATATTTTGTGGTATCTCAGTGGTTGACCAAATTCTTTAAGGTCATGTTTTTTATGTTTTTCTCTAATTGTGAAGCAAAGTTTTTTGCTAGTAAGTGCATCTACACGGTTTTCTTTGTGTGTTCTTCCAAGGTTAGCCTCAAATCTTCTATTTCATTCATTGCTTTTGGAAGATATCTTTTAATAACCCATGTTTTGCTTTACGAAATCCCCCTTGGCCACATGGATCACTTTTTTCTTGGAACTCCACAGTTTGTGGAAGTTGAGACCATGATTTTGATTCAATGTCAAATGATTAAATATTGACAACGGTACTTGATTGGGAACTAGTCCCTAGTTTGCCCAATTTTATCATTTCAGAAACAGATAATTGTAATACATGAAGGCCCACGTTCTCCTGCCAATACGTCGCAGTTTAGATTTCGTCCTATTAGAGGGCTGAAGTATTTTTCACATGCTTGTTTGATTTTCTCCAACGTGACTTCTTGGCTGGAGTCGATGGGCACAAATTCACTGGGTCCAATTCTGGCATATTTTTGAGCTTTCCCCGAGACCTCAGCTGATAATCGTTGGATTGTAAGAAAGTTCCCCTTTAATTTTGCTTGGGTTGTTTTCTCTTTTACTTCTTTCTTGGTTCGTTTCGCACTTATTATTTCATATATTATTCTTTCATTTTCATATGATTCTTGCTTCTTCCTGGACGCCATGATGGAAGGATCGCGCTGTGATCCCTGGGAAGTGTTTGTAGTGCCAAAGTGCATTCTGGGCTATGGCAACGATAGGCCTATGGCAACGATAGGCCACGGACATATTTTTTTTTTCACTTTCATTTTAATTTGTTATGTTGTTTTTTTTTCCAACTTTTTTGAAAATTATTTAATTTGTTTTTGTTCCAAAAAAAAAAAAAAAAAAGTAAAAAGTAAATAGTAAAAAAAAAAAATAATATTAATAATAAATATTAAAAAAAATTAAAAAAATTCATTTAAAGATAAAAATTTAAAAAACTAAAATTAAAAAAATAAAACAAAATAACAAATAAATAAAAATAGTAAAATAAATAAAAAAGTAAAAAGTAAAAAAATAAACAATTAAAAATAAAAACAAAATTCATTTAAAAATAAAAATGAAAAAATAAACAAAATAATTAAAAATAAATAAAAATATAGTTGTTATATTTAAAATATATATATACATATATATATACTGTTAAAAAAAATTAACAAAAATAAAAATAAACAAACAAACAAACAAACAAACACAAAATTATTAATTTATAGTATATGATATATAAAATTAAATGAAAGTAATCATGAAGATCCCATATTTTGCTATGGCAGTCCTAGGCCACCATATACAACTATCCACTGGTTAAATAAATGGATTGATGGTCTTCTTAAACCTCTGTCACAAAATTCCAATACAATATCGGAACCATGTTTTGACATTTTTGAAGAACAAATGGCGAAAAATGCATTTTTAAGATAAATTAAATTAATTACTCTAAAACTAATAAAGCTAATGACGTAATTTGTACCGACAATCCCAACTACACATTATTTTACACAATTATGGGGAAATAAATTATATATGTTTTAAAATTTTGTAATGATTCATAGGTTTGTTTTCGTCTTTGACCTAAAATCGCTTTGAAAAGTGCATGAAATCCTAAACTATTAACCATCGCTTCTTTATGTTGAAAAGTCATCACGATTTTCTCAAATCTCACCAAAAGGATGATTTTTACGGGATCTTTCAAAAAAAAAAAAAAAAAAAAAAAAAAAGGGAAATAAAAAAAAATAAATAAAAATAAAAATATAGTCCCGCGCAAAAATAAATGAGGGTTTTGGCTGGTTGAAGTATAGTTTTCGGAAACTCATTGTGTTATTCTTACTCCTTAAGAATGTTGTCATCAAAGTTAAGTACCCCTCGAAGAAAAAGAAGACAATTCCGATCAAATTGAGGGAACTGTGCGCTTCGCCCTACCATACAGAGATCAGAAATCTGCCGATATTGTCAGGAAACAACTTGGAGCGTTAGGCAAAAATATCAACATTGACATTCAACCAGCATTCAAGAGCTACAAGGTAATACGTCGTGTAAATGTCCGCTGTGCGAAACAGTGTACGTTGGTTACACAACTCGACACTTAACTCAACGTATCAAAGCGGAACACAGACTTCAAAGATCATCAATAGGTCAACATCTCAAGACCAGAGACAAAGAAATACTCTCAACTATTCTCACTGGTATGCTCGCACCCAAAACACTTTATATTGTCTCCAGGGAGCTTCGCTCCCTCTCACTTTCGGGCAATTTCTCCCATAACTAAATGTACCCAGGGTGATTGTAGGCGAAGGTACCCAGGAAGAATATACTACTAGTAACATCGACAACAACTTCAAAGTATTAAAGAAATGTAGCGGGAAACTTGATTGTCTAATCTTCGAGCTCAGACCTGAACAAAACAAACAATCAAACTCTATTAGAGCGAAAGTATTTATTTAGTCTATTCATAAATTTCAGTTTGTTTTATCATTCGTTTTTTTTTTGCTCTTGAGTTGTTATATTGTTTTTTACAATTGCTTTTCACACTTGATTTGTTACCCATATTAGCATATTGGCTGTATCCTATATTATTCAGTTGACCTGACGATGTTATTGTGATGGCAACGAAATGTTGTCTCCTTCAATTAGCCTTTCTACTTAATGCTTTCCTAAGAGTACTTTTACCAAATATAATTTTTATCCGGCGGATTACTGAAGGAGTGAAGTTTTGCCTAAACCAATGCAAAAAAATAAATAAATAAATAATAATAATAATAATAAATAAATAAAAAATGTCTAGCTTCGGACGAGAATGCTTATGACAAGAAATAATTTTGTTCTTAGCTTTCTTTCTGTGCTGAGAATTTGACACCCACAGACACCAAAATCCACCACAAAACGACCTACAAGTAATCGCTCAAGCCAAACTCGTAAAAGTAGACGAAAAAGACCTATATACGGGTTGTTATCGCTCATAATTGATAATTTGAAAAAAATAGTAATGGATTCATAAAGTTGATTTTTCGAATGATATTCTATTTCGATAAACAACTAGTTTTCTTGACTAAAACTTAGTCAACTTCAAAGCTCGAGCGTTTCCGACAAAAACCAACAAAAACAATTTGTCCAATCATGCCAGCATTTAGTAGAAGTGGATGCTCGAAGAGCGCTCACGTCGGTCTTGTATTCGCGAGCTTCCATTGGAATCGCCAGCTTTCCTATCATTGTGGGCTTATTGATTGTTATTGTGCTAGCTGGGATCACTGTTGCGCTAAAAATATAGCACAAAATATGCACAAGAACACGAAAAACATCAGAGCAAAGTTTGATAGAAACAATCAACTGGCTATTATATTTGTTGTCATGGGAAAAACTTGTCATTCTCACGTCCTCCGTAAACGTACCCCTACTTTAGTTTTGACACTGGTCAATTAAAATTGATCGGAATTTTTTTATTCATTGGGAAGTTAAAAGAGCACTAACGAGGATTTTTGAGTTGTAAACAAACCCTGCGCGCTGTTCGTTGAATGTTATGAATGTTTATATTACAAAAGTTAGTCGTTTTGTCGAGTATATCACAATCATGTAATAAAATTGTAAACATCATTTGACTGCCTGTTTTAATTAGTTTTTTTTCGTAAGAAGGCGTAAGACGTTTGCTAATCTTAATTTCTATCATTGCTAAGAGATTCGAGGAACAACTATAAACAACTCCAGGTTTTAGTACGGACCTATCACGAATGGAGCGTTCATTTGTATGTGAGATTAGGAAATTAGCACCGTTCAGTGCATTGTTGCAGTATCAGACCGTAACATCGAAATAATTTCACACTGACTAGAACAAGCCATAAATTGGAGCCATAAATTGTAAAGTCTTATAAATCCTTTTTTTTATTAACCAATCAAGGTACTCCAAAATATAAGGCTGTGGCTTCGTTTGGTTTGCATGGCAAACAATGTATATTTACATCCCGATCAATTACTAAAACACTCTATTGTAGACTTAGTCGATGTACTTTATTTGTTCATTATCATGTATAATATATTTGTAAATACTTGTATTATTATTTAGGTGTAAACTATGCACTGCTTGTTCACGATTATTATTATTAAAGACTATTAAGTAACAATACGCGTAAAAACTAGTGAGGTTTCTATTGTTCTGCGGCAAAAAAACTTCCCCACGTAGAAATTCTTTAATTTTTACTATATTGATGTATCTAGCTAAGTGTTATACCTTTCTTAAGTAAAATCTACAAAATGCTGTTTACAAGACAGTGTTTCTTTTGTGTTTAATGGTTTTGTCCAATCAGAATTGCTCAAAACAATGGCTAAGAGACGCTTGCTTTTCATAGTGAGTCCCACGGTAAAAATTTCTCATAGAAAAAAATAAGATAGCTTTAATAAAACTGAAATGTGCTTTTGAATAAAATATAGGAAAAATATCCCAAAAGTTTGAAAAAAGGCCAATTTTCTTGTTTTAGTCAATCAGATCAAGCATTTAAACAATACACAATTAACACCTTTATGCATTCCATTGCCGTTTGCTACACTAGTTCTTACTCGGAACGTTACTTAATTGGCCTTTTTTCAAACTTTTGGGATATTTTTCCTATATTTTATTCAAAATCACATTTCAATTTTATTAAAGCGATCTTATTTTTTTCTATGAGAAAATTTTACCGTGGGACTCACTATGAAAAGCAAGCGTCTCCTAGCCATTGTTTTGAGCAATTCTGATTGGACAAAACCATTAAACACAAAAGAAACACTGTCTTGTAAACAGCATTTTGTAGATTTTACTTAAGAAATGCGTAACCCTTAGCTTGATACATCAATATAGTGAAAATTCAAGAATTTCTACGTGGGGAAGTTTTTTTGCCGCAGAACAATAGAAACCTCACTAGTTCTTACGCGTATTGTTACTTAAAGACTATATAACAAGCTGAAACTGAAAGTCTCTGGCTGTCGGCTGTATGCCTGTCAATTCACTCGTGCATAACAGCCAATCAAAACGAGACATACGTCATCAAAGAATATGCGCTATGATTGGATACAGCTGTTTGAGATTGACAACGGGACGACGATTTGGTGTTACGTTTCCACTCCGGAAGACAAATTGACGACCAAGAACGTTAACCAAGACCCGTCTGCATTTTAAGACTCGAGCCTGTAACACGTTGCTTATACTTTCTTAATTCCCATTGATAATTTGTTCATTTCCATGTTTTTTCTTCTTGTATTTTCGAGAAATAAAGTCTTGCAAACTTTCGTACAACTTTTATGCACCGACTGACTCCATCCATTCACACATTTTCATGGATCTGTTAGCCAATCAGTGCAAATAGAATATCATGGTTTATTTTCTTTATTTTGTTTATTTTCCAATTTATGTATCTAGCCTTTTTTTTATAAAAAAATGTCATATAATGAAATGTTTTATTCATCTTGAATAATCGCAATGTTGCAAAACATTAGTAAGTGCAAAATTAAAATAAAAAAAAATTACAGATTATTTTCTTTTTTTTGATTAATAATAATTTTTTTAGCTATTCGAGTCTCCGTTTTCGCAAGTTTTTGTAAGGCACAATATTCCTGTCTTCGAAATAAATACTATTTATGACTTTATAATCTATCGATAATAAGTGTTACTAATTACTAGAAAAAGCTGCTTAGAGAAGCATAATATTAAAAACGAAAACGATACTACACGAGTAGTTTTAATGTAATCACGACGTTTCGGTGTCAACATGAAAATGGAGTCATGTTCACACCGAAACGTCGTGATCACATTAAAACTATTCGTTTAGTATCGCTTTCGTTTTTAATTATTAGAAGAAGGTTAAAATAACCAATTTCACATCGGAGAAAACGAGGGAAAGTAACTCAATGAATGGCAAGCAGTAAAACACATTTATCGTATAGTAATTTGCTTCAATAAAAGTGCAATAATCGTCAATGCAATGCTATAATAACGTACCTATATTAACGAATCGCCTTCATTTCCATCGACGATATGATATGGAATAAGTAGCAAGGTCCAACGTGGCTTGTTTTGTTGCGACACATGTTTTTATTCGTATATATGACGTCAGAAAATTTAACAGGAATTTGGGAAAGTACTAGACTTCCTGTGTTAAACGATTGAAAGGCATATAAAAAAGGAGGTGAAGTGAATTGAAAAGAGGTGAAGGAAAGGGAAGGGAAGGGAAGGTAAAGGGAGAGGAGAAGTCCAACTAACCAAATGTTTTTATTTTTTTTTATTTTAACTATTTTGACTGCATAGTCATAAACTATATCACAATTATAATTATGTCAGCATAACAATTCACGTCTGAATAATCACACGTCTGAACTATCGTCGTTGGGGCACTTCTTAGTACTAATACTACATATAAAATCAGTACTTGCGCTAACTTCCTGTGTTATATATTCAGCCAAAAAAGGAAAGTTTTATCAACAATTAAGTGCCACAATAAATCTTCGCCGTGAAAAAACTATTTCAGGACCAAATTGCAAAGGTAAAAACATGTAAATTTAAGAGGGGTAACAGATTTTAGTCGCGATGTCCATTACACATGGTCTGTCTATTCGTGTTTTTTGCAGGGTAAAGTGATGGTGTATATGAATATTTATCATTTCATGCTACTTTTTTCGCTCGTGGAAGTATTCGTCATTGTTTAGAATCGTTAATAATCGTTTTTTCAATAGAAATCACCATAATAAATATACTGTAATTAAAAAAGCTTATTATAAACATTAAATAAAGATGAAATACATAGAATATAGATCGATCTTTTTGACGTTTACTTTAAATAAAAGAACTAGCATATCTACGATCAGAGAAAACAAAAGGAAAAGGATAGGTGAGAAAAGAAGAAAAGACACACCAACAACAATGAAGCAAAATTATTTTACTGGAAAAAAAAAAAAAAAAAACCGTTCGTAAATCCAAATATTCTTTAGATTAATTTTGTCGTCATTCAAATTACTTGACTATCATTTATGTGTGAACTTATAAGTGTTTCCTTTTTTATATATAATCATTGTGTCGTTTTGACTTCCTTCACACTTGTACTAAATACTTAGTGCGCATAAAATCAACAGAGCAATTCCTTGAGATTCCTGTACCTATATTTAACAAAGTCTAGAAGTTTTCATAACAATTTGGAATCACAAGTAACAATAAAAAGACGTTGATTTATTAGCCAATTTTATACACACTTTTAAACAATAAATACAAGTTTAGTTATACGTTCGAAACGAGCTTCTAATCTTACACAGACGATTTTGTTCTTAGTCACCCTCTCTACTCCCCCTACCATATCAAAACTTATACACATAATGTCAACACTTGGAGCAAATCTACACTCATACAATAATAATACGTTGTCTGAAGTAAAAAAGGGATAGGCATTTTTTCTTTAAATTTTCTTATAATAGTTTTGCTTGTTGAATCAAATTGGAATATAAAAGAAATGAAATCAAAGACGAAGTGTGTACTTTCTTTTGGTCACACTGGGAAGAAAAACTTTTAATCTTTAGGTGTTATTGTACAATAACTAGACGATCTGCGATCGATTACTCGTGCCCTTAAATTTAATAGTGATAAATGATGAAATGTTTGACATATTGATAATAATGGGATATAAAAAACATGTTTATTTGTGTTTTCAATAAATGTTTTTTTTCCATAGGGGAGGGGGTGGGGGTTTGATTTTGGAATGAGGGGATATTCGATTTTGGATTTTCGAAGAACTTGGGGGATTTATGGGAATTCCAAGGACCGGCCAACGAGAAATTTACGAGCTCAAGCTAGTAGGTTCATCGAAATAACAGATAACGAACATTCGTTATCAAAATAGTTTTCTCAAAAAACTGCTTCGAAAAACCAGATGCGTATTGTACACGGACGTATTTTCTAAGCCTAATACCAAAGCCTAAAATTACTTTGGAAACCACATCGGGCGTGGATTATTTATATTATTTTTTCTGGAAATTAAAAGTCGCGGACAAACACTCGATCGCGAACATTCCATTCTTTTAATTAGCGACCGACATGTAAACAAACTTTTCACACCTAAGTATTCTCGACTTTTTGACATTTTTTAAACATTCCTGAGACACTGAATTTTAGAAAATTTCTTAAACTATGTCTTGTTTTCTATTAAATGAAAGCAGTTGTGGAAGTTATGAAAGCTTTTTTGCAGTTTAAAATGCAAATTTGTGAAGCATTTGAATGGCTTTTCGCAATTCCAGACATTCTGTCTCTTCTCGTCTCGTCTTGAATTTTCGAAGCGTTTTTTCCATATATAAAGAAGGCAATATAATTTAGTTTTCAGTACAACTTTTATTATCATGGAATAGAAAAACAAATTTGTTTTATTTCCTAGGTCAAAATTATGAGTGTTTTCAAAGTATAACAAAGCAATATATTGTTTACCTTTTCATTTGCTATACTAGTACTGATACGCGATCCATTTGTATAAGACTGAGTTGGCATTTGCTCTCAACTTTCATATTGTCTTTACAAAGCTTTTAAAAGATTTACTGCCAATAGAGAATGAATACTCCGTTTCATGGGCAACTTTGTAAACAGTCTAAGGTCGTTCTCAGCTACAGTATGTCCACAGTTTGATAACTTGTTTAATTTGCTATACTCGTGAGAACTAGTGAGAACTGGTAAGATCATGCTAAATTTGCTAGGAATGCTATTAAACATGCTAGACTACAGTTCGTGGACCGACCCCTACCGAAATGTACGCTCTTTGTTGTAATTTAGTGTAGGTCTACCACGAACGACGTGCGCATATGTATTTTCGAGCGCAAGTACTAGTCCTCTGTCGATGATTGCAGCAATATCCATATTCTCTATTTAATCGAGGAATTAGATGACAAAAACATCCATAAATCCAAAGCGAAACGATGTCGATTCCATGTGCTTGAGCCGGTGCAATATTACAAAGCGACACGACGTAAAAGACAGGCGCATGCAACCACAGGAGTCATGATGAAGGCCCAAATCGCGTAGAAAAAATACGGAAAATGAAGCCATAGCCTGGGCACGAGTAATAAAACTCAATGTCAGTGCAAGCATTGTTTGATATTGGTCTTACGCACTGTGAAATCACGAGGATGTAATGATAAATATAAATGAAGGGAATGAATATCATTATAATGTCGTGACCGCATGAACGACAACAAAGTTGTTTATCGAGTGTCAACGCTTAGTCGTGCTCAATCACTGTAAGCTTTTTAGAGAGCTACTTCAAAACTCATGATAATTTTACGTGTAGTATCCTGAGGCGTTTGATGCTGACAAAGTTTTTACTTATTGTCGGCAGTAGTTTTACAGGGTACAAGAGAAGAGAAGAGAAGAGAAGAGAAGAGAAGAGAAGAGAAGAGAAGAGAAGAGAAGAGAAGAGAAGAGAAGAGAAGAGAAGAGAAGAGAAGAGAAGAGAAGAGAAGAGAAGAGAAGAGAAGAGAAGAGAAGAGAAGAGAAGAGAAGAGAAGAGAAGAGAAGAGAAGAGAAAAAGGAGAAAAAAACAAACAAAAAAAACACGAAGAATCCACGGAGAATACAGCCTTTTTAACAGGTCGCTCACTTGTCAAATCAACTCATTCAGGAAATATAAGTTATATTTATCTTTGAATGACTTCGGGTATCATTAAAAATTTTACGAGCTTTGCATGACTTTTCCTTTGAACAGGAAGTTAGTTTTAACCACTTTGTCAGTGAAAATATTGGAAATTATTTTGAAGCTTTATTCAATATGTTTTCTAAAAAAATGTGAGTTTTTATGAGTGGAGTTAAACAAAGTCAAAGTATTGGCACTCACTAAAAACTGGTGTGACGTTTTGCGCGGCAATGTACACGGACGTATGTATGTATGTACGTAATTACGTTGTTTGTTTCGAATTCCGGGCTTCCTGTGTTCGATTTGACACCAACTCGATAGTTTATCATTTGCGTAGCACGCTATGAATTGTAATAACAAAAGGGTTGATTATTACACACAATTTTAGATCTAGCAAGTCCCAAAAAGATGTCGTGCAAAGAAAGAAAAAAAGAAAGAAAGAATAAAAAGAAAGAAAGAAAGAAAGGAAAGAAGAAAAAAAGAAAGAAAGAAAGAAAGAAAAAGAAACAACAACAAAAAGTCGAAAACTGGAAAAACAATGTAAATGCAGAAATATGCCACCGTCAAACGCGAATTACCAAAACCCGAAATCTAGTAAAAAATTGTCTTATTTTCACGAAAGGCGTAAAAACAAACAAACAAAAAATCTTATCAAATTTTTGCGCTGTCTGGCTGAGCAAATACTGCTCCATAACATAGTTAATAGAGGGAGATGGTTAGGAAACCTATTTGTACAAGTTTTTCAAGCATGACAGTGCACAATCTTTGGTTTTAGCATTGTTTGAGCCTTGCTGGCTATGGCCGAGTGAACAGACTGAAATAAATTTTTCTTTTGGCTTCTAGTTTTATAATAGCTAAAGATTTCTGATAGATATTTGAGCATTCCTCACCATAATAACTTAGACAATGTTTAATGTTAGTCACTGTGGAGTTTCGGATGGGAATAAGTCAAACATTGTGTACCCTCAGGACCCGTTCAACATCAAAAGTAAAAAAGACATATAATAATATGTTTCGTAACCATCTCACTCTATTAACTATGTCCATAAACATGCTCTTAATGACATCGTTGGATGTAACAGTACATCTCATAATACATGTACCAACGGTCAATGAAAATGCAAATCTCATAATCACAAATTATAAAATAATTTTATTATAGGATTTTATAAATTGTATATTATTAGAAACGTAACATTTTAACACGTGTCACTTAGTTTAAAATATTTATATGTGCGCTATATAATAGTTATTATTATTTTATTTCAACTTGTTTGGTATACACGTATTTATTATTTACGTGCTAAGTGGATAACCCGATATAGTATATACCCATGCTCTTCTTCGGTCATAGGACTCCTCAACAACGTGTGTTGTCAATGGGTTACGTGTACTAAGAGGTCATGTGACCAAATCAAGCTATTAGGTAAAAATAAAGCCCATAAACAAAAAGAGCATATCAGAATTAGTAACAAAATGAGCAAATTTCAGATACATAAAACAACAAAAATGATAATACATTGAAAGTTTCTTGAGATTCGTTTCGTTGGGTGGTAAAGAGTACAACCCAACGTGTTTTTAACAAAATACGTGATCTTAAAAAACATTGCTACTTCTTTTTTCTTGTGTATGGTGAGCTGAAATTTACTTTAGTTGCTTATTTTTTCATGCTATTTTCATTTCTGGACCTCAATTTTACGACACTCCACGATTTAAAGGAGATGAGGTCACGTGACCTCTTAGTGCAAAGAGGCCATTATAGCAGGTCACTACTGGCTGACATGGAAAATACTGCCGATACGTACGATTACAGAATTTTTGATAGGCTAGCTTGAGTATCCAGTTTATTATATATATTATAAAGTGAATGATATAATATAAAAGATAATAAAAATGCGAGTTATATGTTTTTATAATTCCTATCATTCAATGATTATCTTTAAAAAATGCAGTAAATTTCAACTGTACGTAAAGCCCTAGTGGAAAAAAGAACTGTCCAGTGAATGACCACGACTAAACATTTGATCGTTTTGGGCGAGCGTGTCCATGAGTGAAATGAACAATGATTTAGTGGGTGCACAATATTAAAAAAAAAATTTTTTTTCACTGAACATTTAACATTTCACCGAGGCTTAGAGTTTACTCTGGCTTAATCGAACATCCAGGTATTCACAGGCAAAGATAAATCCAAACCATACATGGTTTTAGCTTTTTTTTAAAGAAAAACCAAACATGGATAAATTGCATTAAATCCATTTGGATTTCAGTTTTACCAGAGCGAAAAACAACTAAAATCATGTCTGGTTTGCGGTTATTTTTTTTTCTAAGATTACGGACAAAACATGCCGAATACTGAAGAAAGCGCCGTGCAAATATTAAAGTTGTGCATTTATATCGTGGAGAGCGCTACAATTACCACAGCAGACATTAAAAAAATCACACTTGAGGAATAGTTGACTCGAAAGAATTAACTATTTCAACAAACATACACAGAATTTGCTGTTTTTCTGAAGAAACTTCATAACTCTAACTTTTTTGTGTATTATACTTTCTTTGCTGTAAATCACGATATTTAATTGTGTGCGAATAAAATTGAATTTAATTGAAAAATAAATTATTTTAACTTAGCTTGATTGATTATGTTCATAAAATCAACCAAATTAAAACTTTTGGCAACGGTAGCACGCTCAAAAACCACCTCCTCCACCACCACCAAAACTACCACCACCACCAAAGCCACCAAAACCACCACCACCATCACCACCACCACCAAAACCACCACCAAAGCTACCAAAAACACCAAAACCACCACCGCCATCACCACCACCACCAAAACCACCACCGCCATCACCACCAAAACCACCCCAACCTCCACCGCCATCACCACCAAAACCTCCACCAGCACCACATCCTCCACCACCACAACCTCCAGCATCGCCAAAGTCTCCACTCACGCCACCATCTTCAAATCCGCCATCACCCCAATCGTCAGCCCCAACTTCAAAATCAGCATCAATGGTGCCAACGCTACCCACACTGATGTTATCATAATCATCGTTAAAACCAATATCACCTCCCCAGTCGCCATCACAATCAATACCATCAAAACCATCGCTGGCATCGATATCAGGACAGAAATCCCAACCAACAGTTCCTGGACAGGACATCATGTACACATTAGTAGGGACAGTCATTGCCATGTATCCTGCAGCAAGAAATAACGCTGGAGTGGTGTAGAACACCAAGCTGTTGTTGGATAAACTTCGCCGTCTATATCTTGTTCCATCGGCAGCGCCTATAGGAGCTCTTGACGAATGGTTAACTCTTCGACTTAATGGAGCAGCACGTTGGTCTGGATTCGGGTCGTAAGGTCGGCAGAGAAGATGAAGAACAGATATAGCAAATCCAATGGCTAGACACTGTGGGATGACGTCAGCGCCATCGTTTGGTAGAGTGATGGTACCTTTACCTAGGTCGACTTTGAAAGCAACAACAGAAGAATCATCTTTTGCACTGAGAGCCACGAGGAACTTAGATTCTTTCAGTTTCTTGACCTTACACCAACCCTGGCCAGGTTTGGTCAGATTATAATATTTGATCCCCATGAAAGAAAGAGAGTTGTTTCTTCCTCGTCTTTTGACTTCTTTTTTGATCCACTTTCCAACACATACACCACAGTCGTCATCTCTGGTCCTGATCAAAATAGCACGTGCTCCTTCTCTTCCTGTAACGGTCACGCAATCTTTACCTTCATTGGAGACCTCATTAGCCTCAGGTAACGCACCAACACTAAGAACGTGCGCTGTAGCCTCTAGATTGTTGTAGATGTCGAGAATTTCAACAGCTGACAACAAGGCTTCTGCTGAGTGGACGATCTTACAGTTAAATGCAGCTTGTCCACGGTGATCTTTGATCTGATTAGTTGTCATCTCACCAGGCAACACTGGCATTTCTAGTTGAGACGGAGAAAGCATAAGCTTTGGTTGACTGAGAACTTGAGCAACATGTGGAATCTTAGTGAAGTATGGTTCAGGAACAGCAGTAAACTTAAATTTCTTTGGAGTTGGTGGGTTGGTCACAGAGAAAACTATAGCTACGCTGCCTTCGTTGAAGCTGGTATTCGTCGAATAACTGGCAGGAAACTGAATGGACCCAGACTGCTCCAAGGACACCAAGAAATCATTCAAGGTAAACTCTGAGTATTGCAGTTTCTTTTTCCCGAGAAATCGTTTGTGGTACAAAGTTGCTGAGATATTTTCATTATCAGCAGGGTTTGTGGTGAATGTGTGCAGCGATATGGACTTATTACCAAAGGAAGCAGTTCCACCTTTTACCGTCAGCTTAACTTTACTCTCGCCGACATGGATAGCAATTTGAAATTTCTTTTTTGGGTTGAGGTTGGCATCAACAGTCATTAAGTTGACTTCAAAGTCATTTGCTGCTAGACATGATAATCTCCCAGGGATTTTCGGTGGTATTCGGGGTAGAGGCTCTCCTCTGTACATCGCTCCTCGCTTGGCGAATGGCATTCCAGTATTTGCCCAGGCATCCCTCGTCAACATTTCTGACTCGTACAACTTAGAGCCTGGTACTCGTCCTGTTTCGGTGTCATCGTGATCAAGAACAAATCCAAGAAGAGCCTTCATATCATTGAAGTAGGTCAGCGGATACAGTTGGTGTGCATGCCAAATAAGATCAAAGTCGTAACAAGGAACTGCAAATAGATGTGGAATGGTCTTTTTCAAGTGAAGATGATGTTTGTAACGTTCAACTGCTGCTTCCAGAAAAATTGGATCCTTGTAATGGGGCAGAGAGACGTTGTAGTAAAACTTGCTTTGTCGGAAAGCTGCAGAACGCAGGTCATAACTAATCTGCGAATTGTATTCTGGAACAAAGGAACGTGGAGTTAACAGATCGACATCAAAGGGCTCGGCATAGTTGCTATCTTGCCAGTTCTGTCTTCCCTTGTTCAGATCCCTCGATCTATAGTCATGGTGGAGGATTTTCTTAAACAGCGATATACAGTCGCGTTGGTAGGCTACTGGTGATAGCATATGTACATGCCACACCCATGCTACGTCAAGTGGTGCTGCTCGTAACGAGATGTTGTCATTTGGGTCTTTACTTTTGTCAGTGTATCTTGCTACAAGAGGCAGCCAGAAGTGCTCATAACGACGAATGGCATTATCCAGTATTGGACCTGCAGTATGTAATGATGGGTGTTGATCTACTAGCTGAAGAAATTCCAGCTCAGCAAGAGCTCCTTGTGTTAGCTGCTCGTATAAGTTGTGAGATTCAAAGTGCTCGTTCATTATGACCCTGAATTAAAGTAACCTGGAAAAGACCAAAATGAAGAGATGGTTAAAGGTACGTAAATGATTAGACTCTTTAAAGGGGTTATTTTAACATAGATGGGATAACATTATCCACTTTTTTAATCACAAACAGATCCGCGAATGAAAATAAAAACTAATAATAATGCTTCTGCTCAGTGTAACTAGACAGCAAATTAAGGTGAAAAGCGATATATTATTCAAAATACCATGCCATTACAAGCCAAAACAAGGTAATGGAAGAGCTGCAAAAAATTCAAGAGTTAATATAATTACCAGCAATAGCCGACATTTTGTAACAGCGATAATTTATGTCAGCGGTTGCTTGCACTATTATTATTATCATTATTATTATTATTATTATTACTAAGATTCTAAGGATAAAATCGAATAGACTATTGTGCTTTAAACAAGCTTTCACCGGTGGATTTATAGGAGACCAAAGAAGGAAAAAAAGCGTGAAAACGTCAGACAACACGAAAAAAGAATTTATTAAACGTATCAGTGTATGCTTATAAACAAGGAATAAAAATTTCGTATTTTTCGCTCTTTTTTGTTATTTTAATAGTTCTAAACGACCAGCAAACTAGCACACGAAAGTGCCTGGATACATAGCTTGTTAAATTAAAAAAGGTTTTGGAGGTAAATAGCAATAATTTGGAGATTTTACTACCGTTTTCTGATCGAAATATGCTCCAAAATGGCAGTTTTGAATTTTCTAAATTTGCTGAATTCTATCCTCAATTTGTGTGGCACATTCTTCGAAAAAAATGGCTAAAATACGGTGTTGTAGACGGCTTATTATCTGATCCTAACGACGAACGTGCGCAGAATGCTAATGTCGAAGGAATTAGTTGTTAAACATGAATTAAGGTAAGGCATTTTTGACATTTTTGGCTCTAATTACAGAAAATGTATGCTAGTTTACTGATGTTTTGTTTATAATACTTTACCATCCGATAGTCCGATAGAATAAATATAGTTGGAAAGTTAGTTCGAGAAATTGCATATTTTTAATCTAAATTAGATAAACAGACAGGAATGCGATCATATTTCGTTATTTAATTTAGAACATCATCAGGCAATAGTGTGGTAAACATGTCCAACTATATATAATTGACTGTGATTTCTGGTAATGGAATAATTTTTCCCCGGAGGATTGTCTTTTTTAGAGATAATATAGATTTATTATATTGAGGGAGTGAAGTTTTGAATAAACCTATGCCAAAACAAGAAAGAACACAAACAATGGCAACAAAATGTCGAGCATGTTTTTTCTTCTATTATTTTTGAGAAAAAGTCGTGCAAACGTTCGTACAATTTTTGTGCACCGATCGGCTCCATCCATTCACACATTTCCATTGGTCTGTAAACCAGTGCAAATAAAATATATTATTTTGTTAATTTTTCAATTTATTCCAGTTTTTTAAATAAAAAAAGGTTTTATTCATCTTGAATAATCACACTGTTGCGAAACAATAGTAATTCCAAAATTAAAGTAAATAATAACAATAATAATAATAATAATAATAATAATAATAATAATAATAATAATAATAATAATAATAATAATAATAATAATAATAATAAATATACGCGCGCGCCCCGAGCACTGAAGGTCGGAGCTCATAACCTCCTCCATTTTTTTTTTGCTTTATTTTCTTTCACAAGAAGTTTTAAAAGCTGTCTTGTGGTAAAATCATTTTTTAAAGGTTAGTGAGGCATCTTTGTGAAGGATTTTTGTTTGTATTTGATGTATATGGATGTGTTTGTTGACATGTTTGTTTGGTGTTACGCGTTGTTGCTGTTTGGAGGGATCCTCTCTTGATTTCTAATTATGAATTTTGTCTCTTATTTCAATGTTTTCTCTATTAATATTCTTCTAATAGATTCTCTTGTGTTTGGCTGAATGTTTTGGCGGGAGGAGACGTAATTTCTTATTGTCGAAGAATGAATTTTGTGGGTTATGATGATGTTAAGTTTGTGTTTTCCACATTGATGTGTTTTTAGTGTGAAATTTCAAAAATTGTTTGATTTATAAATTACGGTTGGCTGAGTGGTTGTTGGCCATTCGGTGTGTAGTAGATATTGGTTTTAGTGCTGAAGTTTAGCTGTATTTTGTTGATGGGATTTTTTGTTAGATTTTTTTTTTATATGTACTTATTTTTTATTTTTTATTTTTTATTAGATCGATTGGTGGTTGTTCGGTTACCTTTTCTATTTGATTACGTGGTTTTTGTTTCAACTTTACCAACTGTTTTCTCACGCGCAGAACGGTTTGCCGATTTGCGCGCGCTTCTTTGTTTGATTATGTTGTTTCAATTTATGGTCCCTGCACGCGCGGATCAGTAGAGTGTTGATCTGCGCGCGCTTTACAATTTAATTTTGTCAGGTTAGGTCATATTTGAATTTTGATTGAGTTCTGATCGTTGGTGCTTGGTAAGCGTGAAAAGCAAAACATCTTAGTGCGCGAGCTTAATATTAGGCCGCGTGAGGTTCAGGTCAGATTGTATTTGATGTATATGTATGATCTGCTACTGGTAAACCATGTAATCCGGTACAACCTGAATCATGGGTCGAGTTGTCGGCGACTAAACCGGCTTCCCCACCAGTTTACTAGGCCACTGGGGACTAGAGCTGGTGAGGTGGGTGGGTGGACACCCAGCAGGAATTAAAAACAAGACCTGCTTTAAGGGCGGATGAACTCCTAGCGAGTCAACGGCCATCCACCAGTAGGGCAGATGGGGCTCTTAAGTCTTGGACGACAATTCATCTAGTGAATTACATACGAAAAATGGTAATCGTAACTCAAGGTCTTGTTCGTGCTGATGGGTGGATGGTTGGAACGTTATTCAGCCATTAACGACAGTATGGTAGGAATTAGCGACTCCTATCACAAGTAGCTTTACCTAGCGAGCCGGGCAACGTTAGGTCGACTGATAACACCCGAGCTAAATAACCAAAGCACATGGAAGTTATCGATCAAAATCAATATCATCCAAACGAGATTACTGAACAAACAGTGGCGCATGAAAATGTGGCTGAGAATAGAGTATTTCGTGTACCTAACAATAGAATTTATGGAATGATCAAAGCTGGATGGACTGATGATCAAAAGCGAAGAATAGTGCAGATTGATAAAGAAGAACGCCGAAAAGGAAAGAACTTTATGAAAAGGATTAAAGAAAAGTGGGACAGTGAGTTTCCAGGAAACAAGAGAACAGCACAGAACTTAGTTGATAACGCTAAACGTTTTGCTAAAGAAGGATGGGGAGTAGAACAAAATCAAACTGTCAATCAAGTAAAGAAGAAAATAAAGTGGAATACGGAAATGAAAGTGAAATTGCTGTTGATTGATAAGGAGGAAAGGAAAAAAGGAAGGGGATTTATGAAAAGAATTAAACAAAGATGGGAGATTGAATACCCGGAGCACACTAACATAAGTACACAGAAATTACGTGATAATGCAGCACGATTTAAGACAGAACCAGAAGTTAATAACCTTATGCTAGTGAGGGAAGACAATGTGATTAATAATGAGCAACAAAGCGATGAAGAACGTGACGTAGAAGAAGAAGAGAACATTGATGATTATCAATCGGATGTAGAGAATATAGTAGTTGAAGCAAATGATGATGATGATAAAGAAACAAACTTGGATGAAGAACTTAATCAACTATTCCTTGAGCAATTTCGAGATCTTCATAAAAGTACGATGCAGGATTTAGAACCTAGGGAACGATTAAGGAAAATGAAGTTACCAAATGATATCTTAAACAGCGCAGACAACATACTTGGCCATCATCTATGTAATGAGGATACTATATTGGAAGTAACGGATAAAGTATATGCCATGGGAAAAGCAATAGAACGAAAAATGGGAATCAAAATAAAAGCCAAGAAAAATACAAAGATTAAAGCTGTGAATGGTAACAGACGCGAAAGGAAATTAAAAGCTGAAATGAAAGACCTCAGACAAAGGGTAGCAAGAATAAGTAACGAGCTACATAGACGAAAGATAAAGAGAAAGGCAACCATCAGAGAGAAGAACATATTAACACAATTACGAATATCAATGAATAACCAAGAACCAACTTGCTCACTACTAAGAAAATATAAGGAAACATGGATTGACGAATTGCGTTATAAAAAAGTGAAATTGGAGAAGATGGTAGAAAGAAGTAGACGGATTATGCATAATGCTTTATTTGAAAAAGATCAAAAGGGATTTTTCAAGAGAATACAAGGTGAAATAGAACATGAAGGACAAATTCCAGAGATGAATAAATTCGTACAATTTTGGGGAGGCATATGGGAAAAAGATGAAATGACACCACAAACGTCTTGGATGCAGAAAGTGAAGACAGAATTAAAACAAAAAGTCGTGCAGGTTAACAAGTTTGACGTGAAACACCTAGAAATAAAGTCAGAGATCAAGAAGAGAAAAAATTGGACATCGCCTGGCATTGATGGAATCCAGAACTTCTGGTGGAAGAAACTAATATCTGCACAAAGTGCACTTCAAAGAGCATTCAAGCAAGTATTAGAAGATACAGATTTAATTCCAGTATGGTGGCCAACAGGAAGAACAGTGCTGCTTCCAAAAACGAAAGAACTTGGCGACGAAAAAAACTACCGCCCCATAACGTGTTTGAATACATCCTACAAACTACTCACCGGCCTAATTGGCAAGTATATGAGAAACCATTCAGTCCAAAACAACATCTGGGATGAGGGTCAATTGGGTGCGGTTGAGGGAGTTCTTGGAACTGTAGACCAACTTATCATCGATAGATGTATCATGGAGGAGGTAAAAGCGTATCACCGTAATTTAGCAGTGGCGTTTTATGACTACAAGAAGGCATATGACAAAGTACATCATGATTGGATGCTAAGGGTGTATGAATGGATTGGATTACCAAAGAACGTCATAGGTTTGTTAAAGGAGCTGATGAATAAGTGGAAAACAAAACTTGAAGTATGGAAAAATGGAGAGAAAGAGACAAGTAGGTGGATTGATATCAAATGTGGCTTCTTACAAGGAGACAGCTTCTCGCCAGTGGGCTTCTGTATATCAGAGATTCCAGTATGTAAATTGCTGCAGGAAACAAAAGGCTACCGAATGGGTCGACCAGGAAGACGAGAAGTTAAAAGAACTCACAGTTTGTTTATAGACGATCTAAAAGTGTATCAAGAAAGTCATAATATATTGAAAGACGTGAACGAAACTATTGTGAAAGCAAGTCATGATACTGGAGCGTGTTATGGAGTAACAAAATGTGCAGAAATTGTTTTCGAACGCGGTAAAATGGTTAAGGGAGATGGCCTGCAAGTACTACAGGAAAGAATGAAAACAATGGATCCGGATCAAAGTGAAATATACAAATTTCTTGGAGTAGAACAAGCAGATGGCATTAAGACCAAAGCTGTATATAACAGAGTTATTGAAGAAGTGGAAAGAAGAATGAAGATGATTACTAAGACGGGACTGAATGATGAGAATTTAATGAACGCAATTAACACTAAAGTGATTCCTGTTGTTGCATATCCGATGAACGTTTGTAAATTTACAAAGTCAGAGCTGACTGAGCTAGACCAAGTCGTCAAGAGAGAATTGAGAACGAAAAACATGTTAGGAAGACAGTCAAGTGATGAAAGGTTATACATGAAACGGAATGCAGGTGGCAGGGGACTGAAATCGTTAAGGGATGTATACACACAAACAAGATTACGTGTAGCTTGTTATATGGCAACATCAAGCAACAGATGGATAAAAGCAGCTTGGGAAAGAGAATTGTTCAAGGAGAGTGGCTCAATCAAAGATGATGCAGTAACCATAATGCAATTAGTTGAAAAGAAAATAGAGTTTGCTGAAGAAAGAGTTATACTAGAAGATGAAATTATTGAAAAGGACTGGAAACAGACATGGAAAATAGTAAAGTCAAGGCTGAATAAAGGTCTGCAGGAGAAAAGAATCGCTCGTTACACAACGAAAGAGATGCAGAGTGAGAGTTATAGAAAGCAAGAAAATGAATGCCATTTGTGGTTAAAACAAAAATTGGAGCCAAGAAAAACTGCAGCTATATTGACAATGTTAGAGCAAATGGTGGAAACACGATCCTGGAAGGTAGCTAGAGGTTTAAGTGATAATGACAAATGTAGACTGTGTGGTGAATATAAAGAAACAGTTCATCATCTTCTCGCTGGATGCAAGGTTTTAGCCAGTGGAGAATATTTATCAAGGCACAATAGAGCACTAATGATCTTAGCGACTACATGGGCCAAATGCTATAATCTGATTGAAGCTGACACTAGGTGGTACAGAGAGAGGTGGGAACGAGGACATGTTCTTGAAAATGAGAATGCAAAGTTAATTTGGGATTTTGAATTTAAAATGAGGAAAACAACAAAGGCTAGAAGACCAGACTTAACGCTGGAGGACAAAATAACAAAGAAAATTTGGATTTGTGACATGGCATGTCCTCAAGAAATTAACATCGAAGACAAACGAGTAGAGAAACTAAACAAGTACCGTCAGCTGGCATTTGAAATGCGTGAAAGAAGACCGGGATATAAAATCACAGTGGTACCATTAATAATAGGAGCACTTGGTGGAGGAGTGAAGGAGACGTCAAAATACGTTGAAATGGTATTTGGAAAGGAAGTAGAGAAGAGTAGTAAAGTTTTAGGAGAAATGCAGAAGACGGTATTGATGGACAGCGAATCAATAATTAGAAAAGTTATATCAGGATTATTTCAAAGTCAAGATTAACATTCTTAGAATATGAATATGTTGAAAACTATTGTAACAAAGGCTAGCAAAATTGTTGGTAGTCTTTCTTTATAGGCTAGATCATATGATTGTAGCTATATTCTTCATAATAATAATAATAATAATAAATAAAACTTAACAAAATGCCGATTATTATTATTATTTTTTACAAAACATTTATAAGATTATTTAGCTTTTTGCAAGTTTTTGTAAGGCACAATATTGTTGTCTTCTAAATAAATACCATTCATGACGTTATAATCTATCCATACGTGTTACTAATTACTAGAAGAAGTTTAAAATAAACAATTTAAGAACGGAGAAAACGAGGGAAAGTAACTCATTGAATGGCCGGCAGGCCAACACATTTATCGTATAGAACTTTCCTTCAATGAAAGTGCAATAATCGTCAATGCGATGCTATAAATAACGTACCTATATTAACGAAGCGCCTTCATTTCCATCGACGATATGATATGGAATAACTAGCAAGGTCCAACGAGGCTTGTTTTGTTGCGACACGAGCTACAAGTGGAATGGGACGTTGTTTTGTTTTTATACGTATATATGACGTCAGAAAAAAAAACAGGAATTTGGGAAAGTACTAGACTTCCTGTGTTAGACGATTGAAAGGCATCAAAAAAAGGAAGTGAAGTGAAGTGAGGTAAAGAAAATGGAAGAGAAGATAAGAGAAGAGAAGAGAAGAGAAGAGAAGAGAAGAGAAGAGAAGAGAAGAGAAGAGAAGAGAAGAGAAGAGAAGAGAAGAGAAGACAAGAGAAGAGAAGAGAAGACAAGAGAAACGGAAGGGAATTCGAGAGGGGAAGTCCAACACACCAAATGTTTTTTACTTCAATTTTAGTTTATTTTGACTGCATAGTCATAAATTATATCACATTTATAATTATGTCAGTCTAACAATTCACGTCTGAATAATCACACGTCTGAACTATCGTTGTCAAGACACTTCTTAGTACTAATACTACATATAAAATCAGTACTTAGCTAGCTTTAACTTCCACAAAACGTTTTATCAACAATTAAGTACCACAATAAATCTTCCACGTGAGAAAACTATTTCAGGACCAAATTGCAAAGGTAAAAACATGTAAATTTAAGAGGGGTAGTAAATTTTAGTCGCGATGTCCATTACATATGGTCTGTCTATTCGTGTTTTTTTTTGCATTGTAAAGTGATCTTTTTTCGCGCGTGGAAGTATTCGTCATGATTTATAATCGTTAATAATCGTTTTTTCAATAGACACCACCAGTTATAATAAATATACTGCAGTTAAAAAAAGCTTATTGTAAACATTAAATAAAGATGAAATACATTAAATATAGATCGAGTGTTTTGAAGTTTATTTTAAATAAAAGAACTAGCATATCTACGATCGTCGTGATCAAGGTGACGAGAATGCGTGGGGAGTTCTGTCGATGAAAATCTGCATTTTGTGACTGAAGACGACGAAGGAAAACACGACAAACACAGCAGAATTTCAAATATTGTTTACTACTTCAATTTTGTCGTTATTCAAATTACTTGACTATCATTTATGTGTGAACTTATAAGTGTTTACGTTGTAGTATACATTTATACACTTATACAAATATCTAATGAGATGCAAAAGGCAAAAGAAGCCGTTTTTACACACGAAACTAACTGTTTTATAATCTGTACGATAAAATAAACAGGAGAAATATTTTTTGACTTTTGTTGAATGAATCAAACAATGAATAAAGCGAGTTTTCTGTTTTGCATATCATTAAATATACTGAATACATTAGGTATTTGTATAAATTTATACTACAACGTTCTTGCAAACGAGTATATATATATAATCATTGAGACGTTTTGACTTCCTTCACACTAGTACTAGATACTTAGTGTGCATAAAGTCAGCAGAGCATTTCCTTGAACTTCCTGTACCTATATTTAACAAAGTCTAGAAGTTTTCATAGCAATTTGGAATCACAAGTAACAATAAAAAAACGTTGATTTATTAGCCAAGAAAAGACACACTTGTAAACAATAAATACAAGTTTAGTTATACGTTCGAAACGAGCTTCACTTCTAATCTTACACAGAAGAATTTTTTCTCAGTCACACTCTCTACTCCCCCTACCATATCAAAACTTATACACATAATGTCAACAATTGGAGCAAATCTACACTCATACAATAATAATACGTTGTCTGAAGTAAAAAAGGGATAGACATTTTTTTGCTTTAAATTTTCTTATAATAGTTTTGCTTGTTGAATCAAATTGGAATATAAAAAAAATGAAATCAAGGACGAAGTGTGTACTTGCTAGGTGTTATTGTACAATAAAATGAAACGCAATTAATAAAACTCAATGTCAGTGCAAGCATTGTTTGATATTGGTCTTACGCACTGTGAAATCACAATGATGTAATGATAAATATAAATGAAGGGAATGAATATCATTATAATGTCGTGACCGCATGAACGACAACAAAGTTGTTTATCGAGTGTCAACGCTTAGTCGTGCCAATCACTGTAAGCTATTTAGAGAGCCACTTCAAAATTCATGATAATTTTACGTTTAGTATCCTGAGGCGTTTGATGCTGACCAAATTTTCACTAATTGATGTCGGCAGTAGTTTTCCAGGGTACAAAAATAGCAGTGCACTTGCTGTAACTTCCTATGTATAATATATAAAAGGGATCGTTTGTTGATTTTTTTTACATTAACTAATACATATCTTAGCGACGCACTTATCATGCGGTATCCTATTCGACAACGTTTCTTGAAAATAATGAGTGCATATAGCTATATAATGTTGTCATCAACAAAAGGCTATAATAGATATTAAAACTTCCAAGACTACTAGGAACTATGGGTATAAATATTACTGCCATGATTATAGCACCAGTTGACAAGAACTTCACGCCATTTAGTGATGACTTTGATTTTAATTCGTTTCGCTCCATAGATTAAAAGGCCAATACTCATATTTTTGACTGTCCAAGCTAAATATTATCATGACTTTTACCCATCATTCCTAGAGGTCTTGGAATGACCTATTGCCTTTTAGTGGTGACAACATATTTGAAATTGCTATTTACATTCTTACGAAATAATAGTTGTCGGCCACATTAGTTTGCCGTCGATCTGACGACACAATTTTGCAAAAGCAAATGGTCCTTACTATGGAACACAGTGATTTTGTTCGTTAAAAATAGGAGGTTTTATAGCTAATATGTTTATCTATCTGATTGTAAAATTTGGATGGCGTTGGTCGCTCGGTTCGTCTCATCAATCGTTTTAAACACAAGATACGATATAACCTCAGCACTCAATACCAGCAAAAAGATATTCTTGCACAGGCTAATCACTAAAATGTGAATTATTTTAAATCATTTTTTGACATTTATTCATGTACTATAAATTGCGAAGTTTAAACAACTTAAGAGGGTATGTCGGAAAATATCAAACATGGAATGGCAACAAGGGCTTTTTTCATACTTTGCCGATTTGTACTCTATTATATGGCTATCAACGTGGTGTAGTTTGTTTGTGGAAGTTCGCTTTATTTTTTGAGAAATTTTGATTTTCGTCAACACTGGTCATTTTGCTTGTTTTCGGAAAAAATATTCACCAAATTTATTCGTCTCTAACAACAACCTTTTATGACTTTTCGATATTTTTGATATTATCATCTAATTGCATGTTATTTCGACTATGTTATGTTTCAATTTGGAAGGGTTTTAAGAAATAGGAATTATTTTGTGAATTTTTAAGTAATGCACATTTTTTACTGTCCAAAAAGTACAAGTTAAAAACTCGTCATTTAAACGATGTGGGATATGACAAAATGTATTAAGCTTTCAAGATTCACAAAGGCGAAACAATGGGCTTTATTTTGATATAAAATTTTGCTTGTGTATTTTTATTTTTGTGCGAGTAAATTAAGGATAAAGTTGAGGAAAAATCACTTTTTGTGTGAAGCGAAATCGACATCGCTGTCTCGACAGTGAAACACATTTTAGATTCAACATCTAAAATAAAATATTATAATTGAATCATTCCCATTTACCTTGTAAATAACTGTTCTATGATAGATAGAAAGCTGTTTGCAAGATTATTTTTTTGATTTTGACAATCTTGGAAACTTCTTTTGCGACGCAGTAAATAGGAACAAATGTTTGTTCTGATGTATTGTTTGCATGTGTCGTACAAACAAAAACAGACAACCAAATAAAATAAGAAACGAATTGAATTTTTACTTTGTACTGTCTTTATGGTTCTGATTTTGATAATTGAACGGATTGAATGCGAGAAAGAAATTGAAATATTGTTAAAAAAATTTCATTTAGCTTTGAAGCGATACGATAATAAATTAATTCTAGTTTGATCACAGGGAACCCTATAGGTAGTGACATGATTTTCTCTATTGTTATTTTGAATACACGGTAAACTTTTCGAATGATTATTGCAAAATATACTTTTCTGTATTTCAAATATACGATTATACCAATATTAACGAGGATTTTGTGAAAAATCACTTTTGGTGTGAAATGAAATCGATAGAGATCTCCGTGTCTCGACAGTGAAACAAATTATTACCACTCACCTTGTAAATGATGACCAATCCTTATATGATTTATAAACAGCTGTTTGGAAGATTTTACGAGTTTGAATGTCTTCGATCATGATCCCATCACTGCTTGTTTTTGGAAACGACTAGCCGGCTTGCTATTTCAATTTTCACGGGAAAATCAAAATTCCAGGAAAAATGTACGTATCGATGAGCATAAGTATGATGATTGAATTACACGTTATTATTCTCAAGATGAAGCAAATATTTCTTAAAGCGTACTGACTGCTACAATAAAATATGCTCACATTTACGGTACAGCCGCTTATGTAGTGCACAAAACAGTTAAAATTCCTCCACATCGAAATGACTACTTGACAGCTTGTCTCGTGTATTGAAATTTGCAAGCCTCGACTGTGTGCCCAGCAAAATAACAAACAAAAACAAGAAATTATAGTCAAAATCAAACATTCTCAGTACTGCTCTTTTTTTATTTCATTAATTAATTTATCATTCCATCCATTTCATTCCTGCAGTCATTTATTTTTTTATAGTTTTATTAATCCATTTACCCTTCTGCTTTTTCATGTTATCCATTCATTTGTTTTTCGTTTTTCTTTCATTTATTAATTTACAAATTTCAAAAAATCTTAAAACGTGTTCAATCAATTTTTTCCCAAGATCTCGTTCATTTATTATACATTCATTAAAAAAACAAAAAACAACAACAACAGCAACAAGAACAAAAAACGCATGAGACAAAATAAGATAAAATAATTAGATATGTTTTAAATTAACCATTCTTTCCATCCCTTAATTCATTCTTATCATTGTGGTAATGTAACTTTATCCATTTATGCATTCCTTCTCTTTCTCATTTTTCTTATTCGTTAATTCACTCACTCGCATTTTAATTCATTAAATAATGTTTTTTTCAATATCATTAGTTATATGAATATTTACATTACCAGAATGATAAGAATGAATTAAGGGATGGAAAGAATGGTGAATTTAATACATAATTAATTATTTTATCTTATTTTGTCTTGTGTTTTTTTTTAATGAAGGTATAATAAATGAACGCGATCTTGGGAAAAAATTGATTGAACACGTTTTAAGATTTTTAAAACTAGTATAAGAAACATCAATAATTCTTTTAGTTATACATCAAAATGTGTTTATAAATAAAGATTCCGTTCGTATGCGTTTTGTTCAGTTGGCACTGTTCAGTCAATAGATGAATGAATGAGTTGGTGGATGGATGGGTAAATTAATAAATAAAAGAAAAACGAAAAACAAATGAATGGATAACATGAAAAAGCAGAAGGGTAAATGGATTAATAAAATTATAAATACATAAATGACTGCAGGAATGAAATGGATGGAATGATAAATTAATTAATGAACTAAAAAAAGAGCAGTACTTAGAATGTTTGGTTTTGATTATAATTTCTTGTTTTTGTTTGTTATTTTGCTGGGCACACAGTCGAGGCTTGCAAATCTCAATACACGGTGCTGTCTAGTAGTCATTTCGATGTGAAGGAATTTTAACTGTTTTGTGCACTACATAAATGTGAGCATATTTTATTGTAGCAGTCAGTACGCTTTAAGAAATATTTGCTTCATCTTGAGAATAATAACGTGTAATTCAATCATCAGACCATACTTATGCTCATCGATACGTACATTTTTCCTGGAAATTTGATTTTCCCGTGAAAATTGAAATAGCAAGCCGGCTAGTCGTTTCCAAAAACAAGCAGTGATGGGATCATGATCGAAGACATTCAAACTCGTAAAATCTTCCAAACAGCTGTTTATAAATCATATAAGGAATATTGGTCATCATTTACAAGGTGAGTGGTAATAATTTGTTTCACTGTCGCGTCACGGAGATCTCTATCGATTTAATTTCACACCAAAAGTGATTTTTCACAAAATCCTCGCTAAAATATGGTTTAATCGTATATTTGAAATACAGAAAACTATATTTTGCAATAATCATTCGAAAAGTTTACCGTGTATTCAAAATAACAATAGAGAAAATCATGTCACTACCTATAGGGTTCCCTGTGATCAAACTAGAATTAATTTATTATCGTATCGCTTCAAAGCTAAATGAAATTTTTTTAACAATTTTTCTGTTTCTTTCTCGCATTCCATCCGTTCAATTATCAAAATCAGAACCATAAAGACAGTACAAAGTAAAAATTCAATTCGTTTCTTATTTTATTTGGTTGTCTGTTTTTGTTTGTACGACACATGCAAACAATACATCAGAACATACATTTGTTCCTATTTACTACGTCGCAAAAGAAGTTTCCAAGATTGTCAAAATCAAAAAAATAATCTTGCAAACAGCTTTCTATCTATCATAGAACAGTTATTTACAAGGTAAATGGGAATGATTCAATTATAATATTTTATTTTAGATGTTGAATGTAAAATGTGTTTCACTGTCGAGACAGCGATGTCGATTTCACTTCACACAAAAAGTGATTTTTCCTCAACTTTATCCTTAATTTTCTCGTACAAAAATAAAAATACACAAGCAAAATTTTATATCAAAATAAAGCCCATTGTTTCGCCTTTGTGAATCTTGAAAGCTTGATACATTTTGTCATATCCCACATCGTTTAAATGACGAGTTTTTAACTTGTACTTTTTGGACAGTAAAAAATGTGCATTACTTAAAAATTCACAAAATAATTCCTATTTCTTAAAACCCTTCCAAATTGAAACATAACATAGTCGAAATAACATGCAATTAGATGATAATATCAAAAATATCGAAAAGTCATAAAAGTTTGTTGTTAGAGACGAATAAATTTGGTGAATATTTTTTCCGAAAACAAGCAAAATGACCAGTGTTGACGAAAATCAAAATTTCTCGAAAAATAAAGCGAACTTCCACAAACAAACTACACCACGTTGATAGCCATATAATAGAGTACAAACCGGCAAAGTATGAAAAAAGCCCTCGAGAGCTCCGTTGCCAAGGATATATTAGAATATGTTTGATTTTTACTGACATAGCCTCTTAAAAACCCATCCAAAGGAGAATGTTTTAACAGTTTGCATTACTTTGTTTACTATATACCAAGGTCCTCCATAATCATATACATAAACAAACCGTTAACATTTTCCCCTCAAATTTTTCATTATATTGCATGTTAACTTTTTGCAGTTCTTTGACTCAAAATAATACAAAGCAAATAATGCAACAGCGTCAATAAGAATAAATCTAAAATTACTATGGGGAGGAAATGTCGATAAAGAAATGAGTGAAGTAAACATGTTAAGTGGGCTGAAAATGAACTAACCGCAATTATAAGGATTGACCAGAAGTACGAGACCATGTCAGTAGGTAAAATATACATCAAATGAAAGCTTAGAAAAATGCTTTATAAAACCTCCTATTTAGATGTATATCTGTTTAGTTTTTGTCAGAGAAAATAAAGTATTTCTGAAGACATTTTGCGCGTCCCGAACAAAAACGTTTGATCTCGAGAACGTCCCGCGAAAGTAAAACAGACTAAAAATCACAGGAAATAGCTGGAATCGAAAAAAAATTGCACTCTACTAACACTAGAATATACAAAAGAGACACAATCACAATAAATCAAACCACAATAGCTTCCTTGACCTCATTTTTGAGCTTTTTTGTAACGGAAAAGCTGAGCTATGATGGCGACTACACGATAATTTACTAGAAGCCAGTCAAGCGTAGAGTTGATTTGTTGGTGGTAGCGATGTGTCTGGAGAGCGGCTCATTTGCATACAAAAGAGTCAACCCCTCCCTCCTGGTTTCTGTTCAATTGATTCATGTTTTCTCAAAATGTTTTGTTATTGTTTGTTTGTCAGTCTACATTGCAAAAATAATTGATTGGTATGTAAATATAACCAAACTCCTTTGTGCCACAGAGCGTTTCGTTACTGAAAATAGAACACAACTTTTGCACAAGCAAATTAATATGTTATACGCAGTGTGAGGAATATTCACCCTAGTATTCTTATCAACAATTATTACAAATAAGTTTAAATTGTTTTATCGACAATGCGGAATAAATAGCACCTGTCTCACAAGCTATAGTCAACAGGAAAGAGTTTTATCTTTGATCTTTTAAAGATTGTATTGCATCATCAATGGACATAGAAAACAAATGTCATTCAAAATAGGAATTGCCGTTTGAAGACCCTGTATAGCTTTTGCTATAATTAAGCTAATAGTTGAAGTCCTGTACTGTAATTATTGTTGGTAATCCTGTTAACATTAAAAATGACTGATTCCATTACCTTAACAATATAGAATACAATTTATTTCCAATATTCATAATTTCAACCAGGTCTTGTTCACAAGTTATTGGCTTTGTGTCTTCATAAATAAGAGCACATCAAGTGATTGCAACGCATTGTTGACCAGCATTTAGACCAAATACAGACACAGTACCTTAACAGTATGGTGCACGGATTGTTTTACTGGAATTAATAGGATTGGTATGGGCCAGGGTTTTATTCAATATCCATACATGGGCAGTAATTGCAATAGTTTACCTTGTGGGTGAGACCTTTATAAACACATTTTAGTGGATCTACTATGAAACGTTTTGGGCATCAACTTATTATGGCCAACATTGCATGTTTTCTTTCATGTTACTTTGTAATGTGTTAGTAATTTCATTCCTATATTTTATACTTTGTTTACAAAGGCACCTACAGTGCACTCAGTAAAGGCGTGCAATATAAATACCACAAAATAGTGCTATTTGTATTGTTTTCTTTTTTTAAACAATACTAAATAGTGACAACTGTTGCACACCTTTAGTGTTTGCACTCTATCATCTTCGTCAATGTACAGTTTTTATTATGTATCTTTTATGAATTTGGTACATTTCTTTTAATGTCCGTCCTTTTAGCTGTCCATATAGCCGTCCAAATATGTCTTTTCTTAAAGAAAGCATGGATAAGTTGCTTTACAGTTGCTTTTTATATTCATGTTTATTGTAGTACATGTTGACAAACTTGGTATGACTTGCTCTACAACTCTTTATTGGTATCGTATTTTTCTCACTAAATTCTACAAAACATTGAAATGTTTATGAGAAATACTCATGTTACTGGGCTGGAAACTTTTTTTCGAACAGAACGGAAACGGATGTGAGGGAGACTAATCAAAGATTTGATTTCAATAACACAATTTCTGAAGCAATTTTAAAATAAGGATTGAAAATGGAAAACTTAATACCTTGATAGACAAATAGACATAATCTTGAGCTTTTCGTTGCCTTGGACGATAAACATGGTATAAGTAAAGGCAGAAAAACATCGAGAATTCATCGGCAAGCCGAAAGAAACGAATTGCGCATTCCTCGTGGTAGATTTCTGTCATGGGCATTAACAGAGGGATTAAACACAGGTAGCCCAAAAACCCTATTGTGCAGATTTGGCACCAATGTCCTCTCGGCTGTGCGAGGAATGTCTGACCATGTTTGACATCAAGTTCGACGTAGAACAAACCATCAGCATTTTTAGAGCCGTGCCCTCGGCCTGAAGGCATGGGCAGGACTAATGACTCAGATTTTCGATAACAGTCGAGTAGGTTTTTGGATTACTAGTTTATAATTCTTGAAAAACTTCATATTTAACTATTATTATGATATTCTCTAAAAATCATACGCATGAAAAACATAGCAATTTAGTGTCATTAAGATTAATTAACTATAGTATTTTCTGCAATACAGATTTGTTTTTGGACTTGATCATGAATGGGATTTATTGAAATATATGTATAATGGAAAGCCGTATGGAGACGAAACTAGTCAGTATGGAGACGAAACTAGTCCGAATTAAAACACTTCTAAATACAAACTGTTCTCCGTAGTGCTGCTCACTAGTTCACATTGAAATATGAAAAAAATAAAAAAAACGTTGTTAGGATCCGTTGTGGGCTTGCTGTGGTTTTGTAGTAACTGGTAACTAGTCATAAGACCGCCTCGTTCTTCGTTGTTGTTCTTGAACCACGTTTCGCAGAAAATAAACTTCAATCGACGATTTGTACACTTATTTAGTGCAATTATTATATGTTTGTTGACAACTCCTCGTGGTTTGTTGACACTATGTAATGCTTTGTTGACAAATGTTTTGAGGCGTGATATTGATAATTATATATTATTGGTTGATTTTGAGCAAAAAAAGGTGATTTCAACAAGACCTGAGCTTGATTGTTTGGGTTCATGTCTTGTTGTTTTCGAACCTTGAATTTTGCATAAAAATTGCTTGAGTTTGATTGAATTTCTTGATGTTGAGTGAATCTTCTTGAATGCGTATCAAAATTTTACTTGAGCTTGATTGAATTTTTGTTGAAAGTGAATATATTTTAGAGTCTTGAATTTTGCACCATACAGGTGGCATAACCAGGGATATATGGGATAACCAGGGATATATGGGATAACCAGGGATATATGGGATAACTAGGGATATATGGGATAACTAGGGATATATGGGATAACTAGGGATATATGGGATGACCAGGGATATATGGGATAACTAGGGATATATGGGACAACAAGGGATATACGGGATAACTAGGGATATATGGGATAACCAAGGATATATTGGACAACTATATCCCTGGTTATCCCATATATCCCTAGTTATCCCATATATCCCTTGTTATCCCATATATCCCTAGTTATCCCATATATCCCTATTACTAGGGATATATGCGATAACCAGGGATATAGGGGATAACGAGGGATATAGGGGAGAACCAGGGATATATGGGATAACTAGGGATATATGGCATAACTAGGGATATATGGGATAACAAGGGATATATGGGATAACTAGGGATATATGAGATAACCAGGGATATATGGGATAATCAGGGATATATGGGATAACCAGGGATATATGGGATAACAAGGGATATATGGGACAACTATTGATATATGGGACAGAAGTAAAACTATTATGACTAGAGCCACTAGGTGGCTGAACCGTGCCGGAATTAGTGTCTTCGCGCATGCTAGTATGCGTCATGTAGATGCCGACAGGCCCCCAAAGCTGTAAAATTCTAAAATGAGTTTTGGTTTCTCCTTATATAAATTTAATAGTTTATATAGGTAGAAACAAAAAAATTAGAGTGCGCGCACTAAAAAAAGTGTGCAATAGTTGTCACTATTTAGTAGTAAATAACACTAATTAAACAAAAGAAAACAATAGAATTAGCATAAAAAATATTATTTACTGGTTCTCTAGGAAATCACTTAAAACAGCTTAGACTGTCTTTAGTTGAAAAATTTGCAGAAATAAAGTAAGTTTTAATAAACAAGATGGGCTAAAAATATTTTATTAATTTGTATTTTGAATTTTTGCAACTTTTGGGACCTGTGGTAAATGAGGCTGCAGAGTTTAAAAAACTAAAAGTGATATTTATAAAACAGAATGAAATTATTGTTGATTACTAATTTAGAAACTATCTCAGGGTATTATAAAACGACTTTAAAGTGCACAAGAAACAAAGACGTGTGTAAATTTAAAAGATTTTATTATTGAAAATCTGTTTTTTTTTTTTTCAAACAGTAACATAGATACATCAACATTATAACCACAACGAATTCAACTATGATGTTCTTGTAAAATAAACTGTAAATTTGGCGTAACGAGACCTCAATTCCCCTCTTTTTGTAGTATCAGCGATGTATACACGGGTAAACAAATCTTCAGCTTTTTCAAACAAACAACTAAACGCACAAAATAGTAATCATTGAACTGCAATACAACATGGAGTAGAACAGCTAGACTAACGACAATCATTGACAATATAAAGAGCAAAACATTATGAACAAAACTGTTTAATGGATAAAATATTAATATACATAAACACAATAAACTTATCGTGAGATAACAAGGCCAGCTTCTTGACATAAAATTTGATCTCGGCGGATTGAGAAAGTCCAGCAGTTCTGTTCATCATGAATGTAGCCATGAAGTAGAGAGTTAGTATTTGTGTATCTTTGAGCATTTTGAGTTTCATTTGAGTATTATTTGAATATCTTTGAGTATCTTTTTGCTTTCGAGATCGCGGTAAATCAACTCAGTTGTAAATTGACGCTCTTCGCCTTCTTTTAGAGCGAGTCTACCGCGAACGGCGTGCACAGGGAGCCCGGCTTACAAGATATTGCCGACTCCAGTGATAGAGTCTGACTCTTATGTCAACAACTAGAGGTCACGCAGCGCACAAACCAGCCGGCCGTTAATAATGAGATTGTTACGTAAGCCAGTTGATACGAACTGTAATAAAACACCACTATTTACTTAACTAGTGTAACGTCGCCCCATAAGGAGAGAAGAAGAAGAGAAGGGCTGAAACGAAATTAGTGCATCTCGTAAATAGTCGATTTTCGTACAGTTACTCGGACCCATATTTAGCTTAAACGGAAGAGTATAGTTTAACCCAAATGACTCTGGTTTCGGTTTTTCCCTGACCAGCTTTTAATCGACAAAATCGACGGTTTACGAAGAGCTTGTTTTAAAGTTATCTGTTCCAGCAGTTGATGAGACAGTTGATAATTAACCAGAGGGTATCAGCATTTGTCTCGAGGCTTTAAGCAGTTTTCAATCCAGTTAATGGACTTGTAAATTTAGAATTTCTGAGTCAATTTGAATCTTGTTTACAACTCACCGAATTTTTATTTCAATCTGTAGAAAATTCCCCCGGAACAGTTTTCAGTTAGAGATATTAGTCATGCACAAATCTCTCATTTTACTGATGCGGTAGGTTTGAATTTTATTAAAGGCCCAGTTCAGACCATTATGCTTTGCGCCCGTCTATTATTGTTTTGATTTGCATGAAAGCGAGGTACCGCTTTGGCGTGTGTTGACATTCATACTCAGCTCAAGAGGCGACGCGAGAAGTTGTGGCATGTGTGAGCTTTTTGTATTCAAAAAGTTTGTTCTTATCGAAAGACATGTTATCTTTGAAATGGGAGCTTCAATAGCAGATTAATCGAATGCAATATGCTGATAGTTCATTTATCGACTCAAATCAAGAATAGAGTTTGTTCGAAGCCTCGACATACGGATCAAACAATAACACCGAGATCAATCGTCTAAGAATTAAACTCCACGTCAAAATATTTGCTTTACTTTATAAGCAAGTTTTAATAAACCATAAAGAGGGTTTTTTTGAAGGATCGTGAGTACTGTGACTGCAATTGATAGTGTGAAAGAAGGAAAGAAAGACACGGTCTTAAAAGCGAGGTACCGCTTTGGCGTGTTTGACATTCATACTAAGCTGAAGAGACGACGCGAGAAGTTGTGGCATGTGTGAGCTTTTTTGTATTCAAAAAGTTCGAAAGAAATGTTATCTTTGAAATGGAAGCTTCAATAGCAGATTAATCGAATGCAAATATAAATGTTGTTGGTTCATTTATCGACTCAAATCAAGAATAGAGTTTGCATGTCCGAAGGCTCGACACACGCATCAAACAATAACACCGAGATCAATCGTTTAAGAATTAAACTCCACGTCTTAAAATATTTGCTTTACTTTATAAGCAAGTTTTAATAAACCATGTAAAGGTTTTTTTTAAGGATCGTGAGTACTGTGACTACAATTGATAGTGTGAAAGAGTGAAAGAAAGACACAGTCTTCTTCGAGAAGCATTCGCCATCAGTTGTCTACGCGATTAATGACCGTCCAGAATGTTCGTATTTTTTGTGTGCGATTGTTGAAGAATCTTGTAAAATAACTATTTCAAAGTATTCTTAGATGTCTTGGCAACAGCATGAGAGCTATAGACCTTCATATAATTATTTTTGTTAGCGGATGGAAACAGATTAAAATTAAATACCACAAACTACAGAATTTCCGTAAACAGAAAATGGCCGCTAGGGGATTAAGGGGCGCAAAGCATAATGGTCTGAACTGGGCCTTTAACGGTTGTCCGTTTAATACAAATTCCAATACGACAATAAAAAATTTGAATCAGTTATTGTCGTTATTAACCATTTTACTAAACTTAGAGAACCCACAAACTGTTTGGTTTGGTTCTCCGAGCGAACACTTGCATCATACGTCATGCTGGCTTCAAGTGTCCCATCAACTGCTGGACCACATATAACGATAAATCTACCCGCGTTTCAGCCCTTCTCTTTTTCCCTCTCTCTTATGCTTGCGTTACACTATTTAAATAAATAGCGGTGTTTTATTACAGGTCGTATCAACTGACTTACGAAACAATCTCATTATAAACGGCCGGCTGGTTTGCGCGCTGCGTGACCTCTAGTTGTTGATATAAGAGTCAGACTCTATCACTGGAGTCGGCAATATCTCGTAAGCCGGGCTCCCTGTGTTGACGCCACAGTTTTTAACGGTAATCTACACATGCAAATATTTGGGTAGCCCATGTAAGCGAGATCGTCTAGTTCAACTTAATTTTACATCAGAATTAAAAAAAAATGCGATTTCTGTCTTAATTTTCTCTTTTGAAAATTAAAGAAAAGTTTCTTATTGATATTTTTTTTAATCAAACCATGTACGTATTTTCCCAAAGGTTTTTAAAAATATTAAGGTGTATCCAAGTATTCTTATTAGTACTGCATCATTGTATTCTTAAACGCCTTTTCTTTTATTCCAAAAAAATCTGATAGTTAGATAATATATTAAACAGAATGTTGATCTCATGTTCAGTATGTCAGATTATGTTTCCATAGCAATGATAAACAAACACACACACACACACAAAAAACGAAAATCAGTTTTTCTAAAATATCTCTTATATCGGGGCAGCTCTAGAAAAACCAAAATATACATCGTACTTTTCATACTATTTCACATATTTGAGAAAAGTCTAAAGAAAATTCGTCGGTTTTATTGAATTTATTTGTGTTTTTGACATAAAAAGGGGAGCGTTAAACTATTATAGCGATCTACTCCACATGTCATTTTTTCTTTATTTGAAATGTTTTTGCAAACGTTCTTTTGCGTCCGGTTGGATAAATAAGAGCAATAATACCTCCAAATCCATGTGTATAAGATATTGTGGTTCACCGTGTCAAATGATGCTTCAATTTGTCGAATCTAAAAAAAAGCACATGGAAAGAATTTCTTATCAATATTGTATTGTATTGTATTTATACATATTATAGAAATACTGTCGCTTCCTGGGGTTTCTGTGTAATTTTCTGTTTTGGGGTTTCCTGTCTTTCTAAACAAAATTTAAAATGTCTGCCAGTTTGGCAAATTTATCCACTACAATCTCTGTAAGTTTTAATCGAATTTTTCCGAGAATTGTGGCCAGATGGTAAAAAATAGAATCAATCGTCAATTTCAAATAAGGTAAGACTATCAAATATGGTTATCGATGCTACCAGTCTTCACCTAAATTATTCAAAAGCATTAACTGTTCAGCAAACTTTATAGTTTTTTGACATATGATTATGATTTGTTATGAACAAAAGCAAGATTATCACAGAGAGAACACAAAGAGTTTTGAACTGACTTCACGTTTTCAAGCAGTTGGAAGCAATGGCTAAATCTCAACAATTTTACACTAATTACTATCATTGATCTATGGATCTTTTCCAAAATAATAGTATTAATTTTAGATATTTATTTATTTATTTAGTATATGTTTTATTTATTTATTTATTTATTCATATTTAAGCATTAGAAGATGATTTCCGTGTTTCTATACTCTGTTAGAAACACGCGGGATTGTTGGGAGAAAACGAGAAAAGGTTTTGAATCACGAGCTGAAAGCGAGTGATTCAAAACCTTTTCGAGTGTTCTCCAAACAATCCCAAGTGTTTCTAACAGAGTATAGAAACACGGAAATCATCTTCTAATGCTTTTATAAAATAATAACAACAGTTAATAACATAACAATAGGTAAAATTGAATTTAATACGCCTGATCACACAACAAATTCTCCATACGTCGTCAAATGCAAAAATCGACCAATTAAAAAGCACCTTACATTTTCAACTTACGAGTTTGTTGAAAAAATAGTCTTGTTTTCGATGGAAAAATCGACATTTATTCGCCTCAAAGTGTTAATTTAAAGAAAAGAATGAAAGATAATCTGGTTAACGTGTACTTAAAAGTGGATTTCAGTGTTCAGCTCAAGGAAAATAGTCAAGAGTCGAGTAAAAACGCTTCAAGTTACAAAATGTGCCGGTGCTATTGCAGAACTTTATGAAGCGAATGTGATGATTCTTACAAGTCGAAAAACAAAAATGCTGCCTATTTAGCTACTGAAGTGGCTACTCTAGTTTGAATTTGTGAGACTTTGGATGCTCTGAGTAATGGTTGGCCGTTGTTTTGGTATTAAAACTGACTTGAGTGGACATCGCTGCACTGATCGAGGTTGTTTGAATTAGGTCGGCTTTGCACTATTTGTCGGTAAGTACAGGATTTTCCCCTTGAATTTGTGCTTTTTTTTCATTACCAAAACTTTTTTTTTGTACAAAAACAATACGATACCTTGATAATGTGTTCAAGTGCTAACTGGTAGTGTTTTTGCATAAAGTTTTTATCTTTTGCATGTTTTTCCGTTGCGAGGTGAAATTTTCGCTACAGACGTGGATTTTCACATTGGACATTTTCTTTTTTGTTTCTTTCAGATTGTTTTGGTCTTTATTGCGTTTCTGTTAAGGATTTACTGATTCTTGTAGCTCGATATTAAAGCGTTAAAGAAATGAAGTTTGTCAGTTTTGGGATTTAAATTATTTTTACAACTTTTTAATACGGCCTCATCGTTTGTAATGACAACACCCTTGAAACCCGTGTTTCTATGCTCTTATAGAAATGGTTTTTTGGACGTTTTAGCCAATCAGAGCACGTGTAATATAATAGTTATTTTATAAATTTATTTATTTATTGTATTTTCATCTATTTATCCGTCGGCTCTCTGGAAGATTAGCTTCGGCTAAAGGGACTCCTGACGTTAAATATAGTTACTTTATTCGTCTTTTTACAGTTCACTGAATCTGAATGCGTGTAGAGACGTATAGGCAAAAATCTTACGAAATGTACCGATCTTTGTGCGTTTTTACGATTAACTAAACGCCCTCCTTACGCACGTGCGTAAAAATACGTATAGAAAGAACCTATACGGAAGGTTTACTCGCACCACAGAAGTGCGTAAATATTGTTGGGTCTTTACGCATATTAACGTGAAATGTAAAGAACGTATCTCTGACTTTTCATGCTCTGGAAAGGCTCGTCCAATTATGACTTTTTTCAAAGCTTGACTCGTGCCTATACAAACAATGAAATAAAATATTTGATTTATACGAATTTGCAACTACTAGTTTTATAAATCATTATTAAATTATCGCATATTTTGCTATATCAGTTGTGGTTTACAATTATTTCATCATTGTTTAGATACGTACAAATGGAACTACATGTTTGAATTTGCTTATTCACTTTCCTGCTGCCAATGTCCTTGTCACTGTTATGATTTTGAATTATGCTTTCAGGTTAACCCTCCATTTCCAAAGGACAGGAACACAACAGCAAATCGAAAATGTCGGAAGAGATATTGAAGAGGATGGTGAAGTTTGTAACCAATAGGATCATTTGTAAAATATTGGAAGTTAAGCCAAGACACTCAATGTGGATTGAAAAGATTTTCATTGACAACTTTGGTTCCGAGCAAACTGAGAAATTGCGTAAAATAGTATCTTCGAATGGCTCCAGAAATCCATGGGAAGAAATGTCTAGGATATTTGGAGAAATTAAGTATTCAAAACGAGGCCTGTTTTACTTGAAGCATCGCCGACGAAACACTAGTGCGCATACGTACGTGACTACAGACGACTTATCCATCGATGACTACAGGCAAAAAATATTTTCTGAAATTTTAAGAATCATGTTGGATTGTGACTTGAGCGATGTTAACAGTAAAGGTCAGAATGGCAATAATGTATTGCATCTTGTTGTGTCACTTCCAACAGAGACTGAAAAGGATTTAAAGCTCAAGATTGAGTTGCTTGACTTCTTAATTACTGCATCGGCCGACTGTTCATTGCAGAACGCACAAGGGATGTCCCCGCTACACATCATTGCAGGCAATTACCTCTTTGATCCACATAATGCTTATGCAATGTTACAGACGCCTGGTCTTACAAACGAGTTTAACACAAATGGCAGACTTCGAATACTAAAGATTCTAGAGCCTTTCTTAAAAATACCAAATTTGGAACGTGGGCAAAATGGTAACTCGATACTCCACGAATGGGTCATTTACTGTTCCATGGTGGAAAAGCTGTCAACGGGGGAACAGGAAATTGGCGAGTTTATCATCTCCCAAGCAAAAGTCCCGTTACATCTAGCCAACGATTTTAGCTGCACAGCGCTCCATTATGCTTTCACGACCGACTTGCTTGTATTTCTTTGTCAACACAAGTCTAAACATGATAGTTCACGTTTAGATTCATATGGGGATCCACCGTTTTTACATATATTGAAACATGGTATTTTGCGAAGATTTGCAAGCATTGTGGATACCTTTACTAAGGATGATTTTGAAAAAGCACTTGAAGAAAAAATGGGTGTAAGATTCCTCAACAGGAAACCATTCGTTTCAAATAAAACGCCATATCTTGATTATTATCAGGATATTTTTAAGTTCCACGGCTTTAAAATCCATGAGTTAGGAGCCGAAGGAAAGAACTGCCTGGATTACGTTCTATTATTTACAAAAACATTGTCAACACACTGCAAAGAAACCCTCCATCTAATAGAGGATAACTTTTTCAGTGTTATCTTAGGCTGGGTGGAGGACCTTACAAAAACTGGTGGACCTTTTGGTAGTGCAAATTGTAGAGAGTGCGCTATTTCAAGCCTAATTTATGTGCTCTTTGAGGTGGGATTAGACAGGAAATCCACAGAAAAACTTTTAGTTGACTGTATTGGAAGGCTTTTTGAATACGGAGCTGACCCGAACAAAATAAACTACCCCAGCAAAGGCTCTGTCATTAGGTACTGCTGTGCCGGGAACTTATCAGAAAAATCGTCGAAAAAGCAAATTATTGAGCTTCTTTGTGTAAATGGGGCTCATACAACTCTGTGTACAGATGACGTTGAACTTCAACAAATCATCAAGAACACCAACCCCAAACAGCAAGTTACAATCCAATCAGTAAAGTACAGCAGAGAGTTGGATGCTTTATCACGTGAGGTACATCCAGAGCGAATTAATGACTCTACAGCACTTCGATTTCACAGGACCCCTATTGCTAGGGGTGCAATTGCCGTCGTTTTTCTTGCTATCAGTGAAAAAGATAAACGGGAACTTGCTCTGAAGAGGATCGACAAATTCCGCTTTACAAAGAAAGTCAATGCTGAAATAGAGGCCCTTACAAGCCTAGAGCAGAATTCAAATGTCATCAATCTTTACGGGGTTGAAGAGACCAAAGAGTCTTACTACCTTAAAATAGAATTAATGGATGGCGATTTGAAAGATCTCGTTATTGGCCAGAAAACGAAACTAGCTGATCAAGAGTTGGTGAGAAAGTTGGCAGCTGATATGTTAAGAGGACTTGAGTACCTGCACAAGAAAAACATGATACATAGAGACATCAAGCCAGGAAATATTTTATATCGCGAGGTAAATCGTTTTTTAGAAATGTTTTCAATCATTTACACATTAGGCGTTCTACATTATATTGTAATGTGCGATATATACACTAAAATAATAGTAACGCCTTTCAACTACATTTATTCATACTGGTGTATATTTGTACTTGAGCCTTCATTTAATTCGATCGAGAATCTGGATACTGTAAAAGTAAAAATAATTGTCTTTTGTTTAGGGTTTCTTGAGTTGTAGTTTTTTATCCTACATCAGGGGAGGGGTATCTCCCAGGGAAACCAATATTTATTCAACGCTACCACCGCACGCTTCACTGATTTTTTCATATGGCGGCAACGAAGGCTTTCACATTTTGTTGCAATTTTTGGATTTACTAGACTTTCTTTATAGTTTTGGATGAAATATGTCTCGAAACTATTAAAGCACATGTTGGTAATGGCATATTTAATGTTTGTTTTGTTTAGATAACACATAAAACGTTGCTAAAAATAATTTTTTGTGCTTGAATATTGATGTCTGCAGTCGATCTGAAGACACAAATTTACACAAGCAAATGGTCATTACTATGAAACACTGTGGTTTTATTTGTTCAAAATGGGAGGTTTTATAGCTAATATGTTTATCTATCTGATTGTAAAATTTGAATGGCGTTGGTCGCTTGGTTCGTTTCATCAATCTTTTTAAACACAAGATACGATATAACTCAACATTTATTAATACCAGCACAAATATATGGTTGCAGGCTAATCACTAAAATGTGATTTTAAATCATTTTTTTGACATCAGTCATTCATGTAGGATAAATTGCGAAGCTTAAACAACTATAACTAATCATGGACATCTTTGTTCATACTTGTAGTCCAAATGTCTATAAAAAATGTTGTCAAAGCTTAAGCTACAGCATTATAGCGATTTACAAACAAAAGTGGGACAAACTACATCATAGCAGCTTCCAAATAAAAATAATGACCAATAACTGACTTATTTGAAAGACATACATAACTGTTAACTTTTTGCAGTTCTTTGACTCAAAATTAATACAAAGCATATAATGCAACAGCATCAATAAGAATAAATCTATATTTATCGTGGGGAGGAAATGTCGATAAGAAAATATACTGAGGTAAGCATGAACTAACCGCAAATAAAAGGATTGATGATATATATGAGGCAATTTCAGTAGGTAAAATATACATCAAGTGAAAGCTTAGAAAATGCTTTATAAAATCTTCTATTTAGAAGTATATCTGTTTAGTTTTTGACAGAGAAAATACAATATTTCTGAGGACACTTTGCACGTCCCGAACAAAAACTTTTGATCCCGAGAACGTCCCGCGAAAGTAAAACCGACTAAAAATCACAATAAATTAAACCACAATAGTTTCCTTGACCTCATTTTTGAGCTTTTTTTGTAAAGGTAAAGACGAGCGACGATGGCGACTACACGATAATTTACTAGAAGCCAGTCAAGCGTAGCGTTGATATATCGGTGGTAGCGATGAGCCTTTTTTGCATACAAACGAGTCACCCCCTCCCTCCTGACCTACAGGTTGTCCAGTTGAAAAACTGATGTAGCGAATAACAGTGTCATCTGCATATATACCACCCAGATCAACCAAAAATATTGTGCAAATAAAGTAAACAACACCACATGCAGAGCGTCACCTTTAGTTACTTTAAATGTTTTTTCCCTCAAATTATTCATAGAAACCTGAGCTGATACTTAAACTGGCAGACTTTGATTTGACTAGTCATTTTGACCCATCGGGCTATGATCAATTATCCATGGTGACCACAAACTCTTCTTCATTGTGCGGAACTCGTGGATGGATGGCACCTGAACTCATCACCAGAAAAGTAAAGTCGCTAGGAAAAGAAACAGATATGTTTGCCTTAGGTAAGAAAAATGGTTATAATCTCTCAGGAGGCTAATGGTGCACCTTTCCATTCAATGCTCCTTTTAATGACTTTTTAAAGCCACTTCAAGTTCATGACGTTGTAAAAATGTACGTTTTGCTCAGTAACGGAAAAGTAAAACCGACATTCGGTTGGCTCCAAAGAAATTCAACTCACGGTGCACAGTGAGTTTCGCATAGATCTTTTTAAAGCTGTGATAGATGCTACACGCTCATACGACAAAACTGAAAAATAGAAAGAAGGAAAATCAGTGATATTAACTTAGGGTTGGGAGTTGCTTTACTTGGAAGTGAGTTGGTTCTCATGCAGCAGAAATCCATGTACACTGTTCACGTTTCACATCAGTCCTCGTCTTAACATATATTTTAACTTGAAAGTCAACATAAGGTCCATAAGCTCAACACAACTCTAAAACTAAAAAGAAATAGAAATTTATAAACTGGAATCGAAGCTGGTAACTCCTCGCATAGTACAGACCACTGTTTTTGACTAATCAACTATGTTATCTTTGTTTCTCAGGTTTGGTATTTCATTTTTTGTTCTCCAAAGGATTCCACCCATTCCATTCACAAGAAGAGTCCCTACTCCAGGCATTATCTACTGATTCCTTCCAAGCCCACAAATTAGAGTTGGGAATCTCTGAAAACAAAATACAGATTCATCTTGCTTTGAGCCACGAACAAACTCATTTGGTAAAGATGCTTTTGGAAAACGAACCTAGGGCGCGTCCGGTTTCTGATGGTCTATTAAAGACGCAATGCTATTTCTGGACCAACCTTAAATAGGTGGAGTTTCTTTGCAAGGTTGGAGATCAGCCGGAGGTTACATATCCCTCAAAAGACCCAGATTTTGAAAGTAAGCTTAATAACAGTGAATTTGGAAGATCCGTAGTCAATGGCTGGGATAATTCTCTTTCAGCTGACCTATACAAGGACATGTCCAAAAAAAGAGCCTACAATCCGTCATCCGTAGTAGGTACGTTTTAATTGATATATCACATTATGGTCATTCATGATATAAATTTTATATACGTGTTCCAATTGGCTGAATATCTATGCTCTATTTCACAAGTAGAGTCATTTACTTTAATACCAGCCAAACATTCATGCCATATAACCAATTAAGATAAAGCAAAAAAATAATAAATAAATAAATAAATAATCAAAAAATAAGTAAGTAAGTAAGCAAGTAAGTAAGCAAGCAAGCAAGCCAGCAAGCAAGTAAGTAAGTAAGTAAGTAAGTAAGTAAGTAAGTAAGTAAGTAAGTAAGTAAGTAAGTAAGTAAGTAAGTAAGTAAGTAAGTAAGTAAGTAAGTAAGTAAGTAAGTAAGTAAGTAAATAAATAAATAAATAAAAAAAGTAATAGTAATAATATGAAAAAAGAAAAAAAGAAAGAAAGGAAATTAACCTAACGATTAACGTTTATGGAGCAGTACATCAACGCACATGTATGACCTATAACGCCCTTTACGCATCGTTATACATGACGTACAATTTCGTTAATATTAATAGGGCAGCATATAGAGAATTTGTCTGCGCATGTCGTAAGTTAATAACAGAAGCCGCTATAATCACGCGAAAGAAAAATACCTTCTAAATCCCTTTTAATCCCAATTCACAAAAGCGATACTTCAGGTGACGAAAGTCTCTGTTCCAACCATACAGTGATTGGCCGTTATTTACGTACGGCTTATTATAGTTCTTGTTGGACATTAGCATAACAATTTGTTTGTTTATAACCATGAAGTATCTGCAAGATTCTGCAATTTGGCCGCTTTCATAACGAGACCTGGTCATCTTTGACTGCCGATCAAAGATTTTGGCCAAAACTCTATTGAAAACCAAAAGTATAATACTAATCTAAGATTATTAAAGAAAGCATACCAAGGAAAAACTTAGCGGCGCATACATTCAAGCTCGACTTTTCTTCAAATTTATTCGAAAAAATTGACCAAAGAGTAAGACTGACAAATCTTCTCCGTGCTTGAGTTAAAGTTTATATTTAGTGAAGATAGAAGTATATCAACAAAAGCCCGACCAGAAAATTACAAAATGTGGTGGTTCATCTGTGTTTTCACAATCATTTGGATTAATCAAGATCATTCTGACCTAATTTCAGGTTCGGTATTCAAATCAGTCGAAATTGCTTGAGAGGAGAAACACAACTATGGCGTCAACAAATATCGCAATATCACGTTTTGGCCAATCTTTCTTAAAAAAATAACAATGCTGTGATGTAGAATGTGGTTTGACGACTCGCATCAGTTATATTTAGCTTCGGCGCAGCCCCTCAAACATACCGCTTATCAAGAAGGAAAGTTGACCTAAACTTGCAAAATGCGCAAATAATCTGCTCATCATCCAACAAAATCGATCCTCAATAAGAAATCATTCTGTACCACACAATTCTCATGACCTTTGATTCTTAATCTGTGGAAAAAGTTTTCTGCTATTTCTTTTATTATGGCAGCAGTCCTCACACGAATGCAGTAGGTTTGTGTTTTTCTTCTTCGTTTTGCGGACTTTTGCTCAAAAATATTTTGCGATCAAAAATTTACTTGACTTAGTCACAGCACCTTACAAAGTGATAGACTTTAAGTATCCATTTATATTTTCCTTAATTGAAGATCACTAAGATTGCGATTAGAACTCAAAAGTTCCCCGGTCGTAGAAAAAATGTAAACATGACCGCGAGCTAAAATTTTCTGACATGCCAGACAAATTCTCTATATGCTTAATAGGGCAGTAACATAACTTTTGGTGGGCATATTGTTTATTTGTGGTCCAAGTAGCGTCATATGCGCCCGAGCAGAGCGAATCATCATTATCATCAATATGCTAAATCATAATTCATAAATTTTAAAATCGTTGTAAAAAAATTGGATCTAATCTGCGTCGGCCTCTCCCGCGCGTTTTCAAGACGGCAGTTTGCCATTTGGCCTTGTATATTGATGATTGTTCTCATGTAAATCAATCTACTTACGATCTGCCATTTCACTTGTAATAATTCAAATCACTTGAGAATGTAGTCATGGTGACACCGAAATGTCGTGATTACAGTAAACCTATTCGTTAAGTGTCCTTTTCGCTTTTAATGATACATTTGCAAGCATTTGAAATTTCGTGCTGTATACGAAACAGTATCAAGTGAGTTGCATGATGCTTAAAGATATAACTCTTAAAGAAAAAGTGCCAACACCTACTTTGTCAAAGATTTAAAAATCAGTCATCAGTCTAGCAAAATTGGTTATCTCGTGTTACTGGTCCACTTAGAACAAAGTATATCAAAGAAACACTGACAGCCTAATTATTATTACGTGTTTTAATTTATGATCGGAGTTTGATTTTGATATTTATTACGTTTCAGAACTCATCAAGTTTTTTCGTAATGCTTACGCACATTACGAGGAAAAAGGACCTGAAATCAGACGTGACATTCTAAATGATAGTATCTTTAAGGTGTTCCCACAAATTGTCCTCGCAGTTTGGACTGCAATTAGGAGTCAAAGATGGGATGAACCTGGGAGCAGTAGAGATAAACTTCTACGTGTGTTAAACGAAATGGACTAACTTAAGCCAATATTGCTTATCTTAATACAAGCAACCTTTATAATGTTAAAAAATGACTTGTCATTAGAGTACAAACAGTAAAAGTGTGCAATTTTTATCAAATTCTCATCTCAAGCAAAAGGAAACAAAATTAGCATAGAATAGCACTATTTAGTTATGTTTATGTTGCATGGTGATAGTTAGTTTTGACTGATCATTCTCATATTTACTTGTTTTATTTATTTGTTTACCTATATTTTATAACTATTTACAATAATATTTCAAGTAGAGAATAGACCAGTTTCATGTTCTTCATTGCTCAGGCTAAGCCTCAATTGTAGGCAAATTAAAAAAAAGAGTCGAAACTCCCCCGGGGAGGTGGGATAAACGATCCTGGATGCTCGTCGGAATTTTTCAAAAATAACCCTAAAAGATATCGGACGTTTCTCAGAAGGACGTGACTTTCATTTTTAAACCCTAAAAGAGAACAACTCGCAGATTCTTGCCCCTACAAGCTACGACGGACATCCCCGATTGTTTAACCCCGGAGTATCCCCCGGGGTCGAAACAAAGCCATTTATACTTATGGTGTTTTGGGTTGACGCATCCACTCTGGATGTGCCCTACACCGAATAATATATCACATACTATTGAGTCGAGGCTTTGCCTAAGCAACGAAGAACACGAAACTGGACTGTTCTGAAGTGACAACTTGTTCTTAAGAAAAAAAAGGAGCTTTCCAGCAACAATAATAACATTGGCTGTCCCTTATGTCCTCGTATATTTTTGTCTTATTTCGGTCCTACAAGAAGGACGGAGAAGAAACATGATATTGATCTAATTTCTTATGATATAGCTATAGCCATGAACGTCTTTTATAACATATTATGTTATAACACATAACATATTTACAGAGGGGGACATTGGGGAGTATCGAACACGAAAAATCGATGGTGAACACCGCAAAACCGCAAAAAAATTCAACAAAACACCGTCACCGCATTTTTTCATGAGTCACGTGTAAAAAATCATTTTCGTTGGATTAAAATCGCAACTCCTAAAAAAGTTTTTATTTCACCGTACACCGCACGTAAATTAACTTAAATATCGCACATCGCGAGGTTTTGCATCACCGCAATACCGCAATTTTTCAGCCTCGTTCACCGTAACACCGCACTAAAATAACGACAACACCACAACACCGCAAACCCCAATGTCCCCCCCCCCTCTTTACAAACTTCAACATGATAACGTCTAGTGTAAATGTGTAAATGTAAAGTTATACAGTAATTCCCCTCGGGGCTTTTCAATTACTGTTTACAACTGTTCTTTTGGGGGACTTTACGGACTGCTATATGCAGTTTACAAACATTAGTATATAGAATAATTGTTAGTTGTTATGCCCCCGTTGTTAGTAAGTACAGACACTGAGGATGGTCCTACCAGCGTCCTCAGTGGTTCTTTAACGTCCACAATTGGATTAGAGTATAAAGTAGACGGGACCTCCGATTTTGCGTCGTTATCCGAGAGGACGTGAAGATCTTACCATTTGCAAGCCGTCTACAAATTTCTGAACATTTTAGTAAAATTAAGTAGTTAGCTTAAATGGAGGCCACTTAACAAGTGGCCAAACTGATTAATATTTCCTAATCTTAAAAATGCCTTGGTAGTCGGGTAGTTGTGTGGCGTAATAAAAATTTGCCTTTAAATTTGCGCAAAAGGCTCGTTCTAACATAATAATGGTTTTTATTAACAGACTGATCAAAATGGATCTAAAACTATACAATAGAGTGCAAACACTAAAAGTGTGCAACAGTTAGACTATAACAATTTAGTAGTAAACAGCACTAATTAAACAAAAGAAAACAATAGAATTAGCATAAAATAGCACTATTTAGTGGTATTCATGTTGCCAACTTTTAGTGCGTGCACTCTATGGTAGATTGTTTATACAATTAACTTTCATATCAGAACCTTCACGATAGATGTAGATCATCCTCAGCCTTATTAATCTATTGCTTAGTATCATTACCACTTAATATTTCATGCAACTTTTTGACACATTTAAAATGAAGTTGTTGTTATTGGTTGTAAATCAGGTTTGAATACGTTGTGCTGACGCCATTTTTGTGAGGGTGCTGACCTTGTAAATTCAAACATACATTCACAAAATGCTGATCATTGTGGTTTGCACTGATGATGATGCAAGAAGCATCGAAACGTCGTAATTTCTTTATATATTAAAATTAGAACTACGTCCAGAACATTAGTAATCAGACATCAATCGTCGATAGCCTCGATCAAATGATGATGTCACAACACTTCAACCACGTACCAATTGGACATTCACAAGCAGACGTAACCACAGGGATGATGAGCTAGCCACTTGTGAAGTTTACAATTTGCATATCTATAGTTAATGTATGGAGTTAGAAAACCTTTCTTTGCTTGCACATCAAATTTACAATAATGAAGACTATTCTTGGTACGATTAGCTGCCTTATAATGTTATCTTTTCTTTTGCTCAATCGGCCGACCCCTCCTAAGGTAAAAAGATGTCTTGAAAATAGGCTCACTTGAAGGACTTCCAGATAGATCCAGTTATCTGGACTGCTGCATGTATCGACAGAAGAAGGTGACAATCCAGTCTAAAAAATGGAATTGATATTGAGGCTAACCTTGAGAGACTGAAAAGACGACACAGTTGTCTACCGCCTGATGATATCGCTGATATTGAACCTTCAACCATTACAGTCGGTAACGACTGACACCTGCCTATACTCTTTGACCGAGTTTCAGCTCAATTAGAGAGCAGGTTTGACGATAAACACTCTAGAAAAAAGGATCATTTGTGACTCCATACATTTACTGTAGATACTCAAATTGATACCTTGAAAAGTCGCTAGTTTGGGATCCCTGTGGTATGTCTTGCAAATATTTACTACAGACACGTACCCGGTGTGCCAAGGCATGCAGGAGGTCCAAACATTAATAATACTGTCCAAAATATCATATGATGTATTTCTTACATTTGTCCGGGAACTATATATGATAAGATTGTGACGTCACTGAAGCGTGCATGATAATCATTGGATGTTATATCAAACGTTTTCCGGGAATTTGTTAAGACTCGAATACAAAAGATATTAAGAAGAACTGAATTATTAAGTTGCTTCAGAATATTCGAAAGTAGAAGCAAATAACTAAGGCGATTGAAAAAAAAATCATTTCAAATATATAAAGGTAAGTGCAAAAATAACACACAATAAAATAGCTGGTAAAACATTAAGGTAAAAAAATACACTTAGTCCTGATCGACATAGCTCGTAGACGTTTTTAGCAAAAAAGCTGAACTTGATTTCTAAAAGCGGCAATGTATTTTTCTATTGATTTCAAAAAAGTTGCGTAAAATGGAAGCAAGATTCTTTTAGGTCGAATGGGCGTAATATATGTTAAATAGCTGCTATCGATTTTTATACAGTCTGTGATACTGTAATCATATCATATTTTGTGTAAAAAAAAGTATTTTCTAACAATATGAAGCTCTTTTTAAGTAAAAGACTACGCACTACGCACTACGCACTACGCATAAATTCCCAATTTTTTTCGACTTTTTTAATTGTTTATTAATATCATATGATCTGATCAAAATATTTACTTCTAAGGTATTGGCTGGAGAGAGAATCAAACTGAAACACTTGTTCTATAATATAAAAGTCTAAATTCCATAAAAATTATTACCATAACGTTGCAAAATCAAACGATGGAGCAGACAACAATTTCAGCCCAGACAGAACGATATTACAATTTTTTTGAAGGTAAAGAAATAATTGTATAAAAGTATTGACCGATCGGAAGTTCCATACAGAAATAGCTATTTTTCTTAAGGGGAAATTTCTTAGGGACTTTCCCTAAAAAGCTTGAACTTGGCTATGTGTGAGTTACGACTTCATGCAATCATGAACATGAATAAAAGTGCGTCATAACTTCCATAAACGTTAGATCAGTATCCAACTTGTAAAAAACAATTCGTGAGTCGGTAGACCGGAGCGAGTAAGAATTAATCCAGCGACATTTTTTGCACTTTATGCCAGTTTAGGAGGTATTTGTGTGCACATATATCAGGGAACATTTCTTCTGTAAATATTAAAATTGGTTTTCTAAGAAACTCTTTAGACGTACGAAAAAAATGCAACCTCCAAACTCACTGAAAAATTGACACTTCGCCAATCTAGACAAAAAGCATGCCAATTCGAAGCTTGTACAAACAAAATTGATGGTTTGCAATTTCAACTTTGTTTTCCTTTCCACAGTATGCCATTCATTTTCGATTATACATCAGCACCTGCATGACTGCAACTTATGCATGTTTTTTTATTGTACGTTTTTGTCTATATTCACATGTTTTTCCAATTTATTTATGTTTTGTTTCAGCTACTTAATGCTGAAATTGCCGTTGTAACCTAACTGTCGTTTATCCTTATCTTTCTATTTTGCCATAATCAAACAAAATCTTCATAAGCAATATATATTGATAGAAATAAAAGCAATATGATGTGTAGACCAGGTGAACATGCATTTTTGCTGTAGAAGCAAGATCTTACTCAAAATCCGAACTTCTCCCGATATAATCATTTCACATTCAACAATCGTCAGTTTGTTCGTTGTCGATATTTTAATTAAACAGACACAGACACAAACAATCTCAAACGTTATTTTAAAAGTTTACATCGGTTAGTTCAAATTTTATGTTTATGTTTTGTTGGTGTTTTAGTTGTTTGTTCTAATAGAAATTGTTGTTTTCAATACCATTTTCTTTGATATTTAATATTTCACTGAACAGTTTGTGGGATTTGCTTTCAGATTAGGCATCCATTTACAAGGGGTAAAACGAGATAAAAGAAGCAGCAATGCTGAACGAGAGCTTACGAGAGTTATTACAGGTTGTCACTAATGAAGTCACTTGTGAAATACTAAAGAACATTTGTAGATACTCTCAGCTTTATGCAAAGAAACTGAAGACAATTTTCAGAAAACAAATTGGTATCCCAAGAGTTATTAAACTCTACAGTATAATTTCTTCAAAAGGCCATTTTAGAAATCCATGGAAAGAATGTTCAAGATTATTTGGTGACTTAACTTTCCACAGAAACAAGTTTTTCATTTGTGACGTCACTGAAGCGTGCATGATAATCATTGGATGTTATATCAAACGTTTTCCGGGAATTTGTTAAGACTCGAATACAAAAGATATTAAGAAGAACTGAATTATTTAGTTGCTTCAGAATATTCGAAAGTAGAAGCAAATAACTAAGGCGATTGAAAAAAAAATCATTTCAAATATATAAAGGTAAGTGCAAAAATAACACACAATAAAATAGCTGGTAAAACATTAAGGTAAAAAAATACACTTAGTCCTGATCGACATAGCTCGGAGACGTTTTTAGCAAAAAAGCTGAACTTGATTTCTAAAAGCGGCAATGTATTTTGCTATTGATTTCAAAAAAGTTGCGTAAAATGGAAGCAAGATTCTTTTAGGTCGAATGGGCGTAATATATGTTTAATAGCTGCTATCGATTTTTATACAGTCTGTGATACTGTAATCATATCATATTTTGTGTAAAAAAAAGTATTTTCTAACAATATGAAGCTCTTTTTAAGTAAAAGGCTACGCACTACGCACTACGCACTACGCACTACGCACTACGCACTACGCACTACGCACTACGCACTACGCATAAATTCCCAATTTTTTTCGACTTTTTTAATTGTTTATTAATATCATATGATCTGATCATATGAAATGAAATCTAAATATTTACTTCTAAGGTATTGGCTGGAGAGAGAATCAAACTGAAACACTTGTTCTATAATATAAAAGTCTAAATTCCATAAAAATTATTACCATAACGTTGCAAAATCAAACGATGGAGCAGACAACAATTTCAGCCCAGACAGAACGATATTACAATTTTTTTGAAGGTAAAGAAATAATTGTATAAAAGTATTGACCGATCGGAAGTTCCATACAGAAATAGCTATTTTTCTTAAGGGGAAATTTCTTAGGGACTTTCCCTAAAAAGCTTGAACTTGGCTATGTGTGAGTTACGACTTCATGCAATCATGAACATGAATAAAAGTGCGTCATAACTTCCATAAACGTTAGATCAGTATCCAACTTGTAAAAAACAATTCGTGAGTCGGTAGACCGGAGCGAGTAAGAATTAATCCAGCGACATTTTTTGCACTTTATGCCAGTTTAGGAGGTATTTGTGTGCACATATATCAGGGAACATTTCTTCTGTAAATATTAAAATTGGTTTTCTAAGAAACTCTTTGGACGTACGAAAAAAATGCAACCTCCAAACTCACTGAAAAATTGACACTTCGCCAATCTAGACAAAAAGCATGCCAATTCGAAGCTTGTACAAACAAAATTGATGGTTTGCAATTTCAACTTTGTTTTCCTTTCCACAGTATGCCATTCATTTTCGATTATACATCAGCACCTGCATGACTGCAACTTATGCATGTTTTTTTATTGTACGTTTTTGTCTATATTCACATGTTTTTCCAATTTATTTATGTTTTGTTTCAGCTACTTAATGCTGAAATTGCCGTTGTAACCTAAATGTCGTTTATCCTTATCTTTCTATTTTGCCATAATCAAACAAAATCTTCATAAGCAATATATATTGATAGAAATAAAAGCAATATGATGTGTAGACCAGGTGAACATGTATTTTTGCTGTAGAAGCAAGATCTTACTCAAAATCCGAACTTCTCCCGATATAATCATTTCACATTCAACAATCGTCAGTTTGTTCGTTGTCGATATTTTAATTAAACAGACACAGACACAAACAATCTCAAACGTTATTTTAAAAGTTTACATCGGTTAGTTCAAATTTTATGTTTATGTTTTGTTGGTGTTTTAGTTGTTTGTTCTAATAGAAATTGTTGTTTTCAATACCATTTTCTTTGATATTTAATATTTCACTGAACAGTTTGTGGGATTTGCTTTCAGATTAGGCATCCATTTACAAGGGGTAAAACGAGATAAAAGAAGCAGCAATGCTGAACGAGAGCTTACGAGAGTTATTACAGGTTGTCACTAATGAAGTCACTTGTGAAATACTAAAGAACATTTGTAGATACTCTCAGCTTTATGCAAAGAAACTGAAGACAATTTTCAGAAAACAAATTGGTATCCCAAGAGTTATTAAACTCTACAGTATAATTTCTTCAAAAGGCCATTTTAGAAATCCATGGAAAGAATGTTCAAGATTATTTGGTGACTTAACTTTCCACAGAAACAAGTTTTTCATTTGTGACGTCACTGAAGCGTGCATGATAATCATTGGATGTTATATCAAACGTTTTCCGGGAATTTGTTAAGACTCGAATACAAAAGATATTAAGAAGAACTGAATTATTTAGTTGCTTCAGAATATTCGAAAGTAGAAGCAAATAACTAAGGCGATTGAAAAAAAAATCATTTCAAATATATAAAGGTAAGTGCAAAAATAACACACAATAAACTAGCTGGTAAAACATTAAGGTAAAAAAATACACTTAGTCCTGATCGACATAGCTCGGAGACGTTTTTAGCAAAAAAGCTGAACTTGATTTCTAAAAGCGGCAATGTATTTTGCTATTGATTTCAAAAAAGTTGCGTAAAATGGAAGCAAGATTCTTTTAGGTCGAATGGGCGTAATATATGTTTAATAGCTGCTATCGATTTTTATACAGTCTGTGATACTGTAATCATATCATATTTTGTGTAAAAAAAAGTATTTTCTAACAATATGAAGCTCTTTTTAAGTAAAAGGCTACGCACTACGCACTACGCACTACGCACTACGCACTACGCACTACGCACTACGCACTACGCACTACGCACTACGCATAAATTCCCAATTTTTTTCGACTTTTTTTAATTGTTTATTAATATCATATGATCTGATCATATGAAATGAAATCTAAATATTTACTTCTAAGGGATTGCCTGGAGAGAGAATTAAACTGAAACACTTGTTCTATCATATAAAAGTCTAAATTCCATAAAAATTATTACCATAACGTTGCAAAATCAAACGATGGAGCAGACAACAATTTCAGCCCAGACAGAACGATATTACAATTTTTTTGAAGGTAAAGAAATTGTATAAAAGTATTGACAGATCGGAAGTTCCATACAGAAATAGCTATTTTTCTTAAGGGGAAATTTCTTAGGGACTTTCCCTAAAAAGCTTGAACTTGGCTATGTGTGAGTTACGACTTCATGCAATCATGAACATGAATAAAAGTGCGTCATAACTTCCATAAACGTTAGATCAGTATCCAACTTGTAAAAAACAATTCGTGAATCGGTAGACCGGAGCGAGTAAGAATTAATCCAGCGACATTTTTTGCACTTTATGCCAGTTTAGGAGGTATTTGTGTGCACATATATCAGGGAACATTTCTTCTGTAAATATTAAAATTGGTTTTCTAAGAAACTCTTTGGACGTACGAAAAAAATGCAACCTCCAAACTCACTGAAAAATTGACACTTCGCCAATCTAGTCAAAAAGCATTCGTTTTTAGCTATTTTTATATATTCAGAATCCATACCCTATTGAGATCGAGGTGTATTAAAACGTATTAATTCATATCATGCCAATTCGAAGCTTGTACTAACAAAATTGATGGTTTGCAATTTCAACTTTGTTTTCCTTTCCACAGTATGCCATTAATTTTCGATTATACATCAGCACCTGCATGACTGCAAGTTATGCATGTTTTTTTATTGTACGTTTTTGTCTATATTCACATGTTTTTCCAATTTATTTATGTTTTGTTTCAGCTACTTAATGCTGAAATTGCCGTTGTAACCTAACTGTCGTTTATCCTTATCTTTCAATTTTGCCATAATCAAACAAAATCTTCATAAGCAATATATATTGATAGAAATAAAAGCAATATGATGTGTAGACCAGGTGAACATGTATTTTTGCTGTAGAAGCAAGATCTTACTCAAAATCCGAACTTCTCCCGATATAATCATTTCACATTCAACAATCGTCAGTTTGTTCGTTGTCGATATTTTAATTAAACAGACACAGACACAAACAATCTCAAACGTTATTTTAAAAGTTTACATCGGTTAGTTCAAATTTTATGTTTATGTTTTGTTGGTGTTTTAGTTGTTTGTTCTAATAGAAATTGTTGTTTTCAATACCATTTTCTTTGATATTTAATATTTCACTGAACAGTTTGTGGGATTTGCTTTCAGATTAGGCATCCATTTACAAGGGGTAAAACGAGATAAAAGAAGCAGCAATGCTGAACGAGAGCTTACGAGAGTTATTACAGGTTGTCACTAATGAAGTCACTTGTGAAATACTAAAGAACATTTGTAGATACTCTCAGCTTTATGCAAAGAAACTGAAGACAATTTTCAGAAAACAAATTGGTATCCCAAGAGTTATTAAACTCTACAGTATAATTTCTTCAAAAGGCCATTTTAGAAATCCATGGAAAGAATGTTCAAGATTATTTGGTGACTTAACTTTCCACAGAAACAAGTTTTTCATTTGTGACGTCACTGAAGCGTGCATGATAATCATTGGATGTTATATCAAACGTTTTCCGGGAATTTGTTAAGACTCGAATACAAAAGATATTAAGAAGAACTGAATTATTTAGTTGCTTCAGAATATTCGAAAGTAGAAGCAAATAACTAAGGCGATTGAAAAAAAAAATCATTTCAAATATATAAAGGTAAGTGCAAAAATAACACACAATAAAATAGCTGGTAAAACATTAAGGTAAAAAAATACACTTAGTCCTGATCGACATAGCTCGGAGACGTTTTTAGCAAAAAAGCTGAACTTGATTTCTAAAAGCGGCAATGTATTTTGCTATTGATTTCAAAAAAGTTGCGTAAAATGGAAGCAAGATTCTTTTAGGTCGAATGGGCGTAATATATGTTTAATAGCTGCTATCGATTTTTATACAGTCTGTGATACTGTAATCATATCATATTTTGTGTAAAAAAAAGTATTTTCTAACAATATGAAGCTCTTTTTAAGTAAAAGACTACGCACTACGCACTACGCATAAATTCCCAATTTTTTTCGACTTTTTTTAATTGTTTATTAATATCATATGATCTGATCATATGAAATGAAATCTAAATATTTACTTCTAAGGGATTGCCTGGAGAGAGAATCAAACTGAAACACTTGTTCTATCCATGACGGGCTAGAGAGCTCTCTTTACGGTAAACAGCAGGGATTCCTGGTTACTACGGATTAAATTTAATCTCTTTAAGTTTAGCACTGTAATGTCATTGATGTCATTTTTTATAGATAGCAGATCTCTAGTTATTACGATAAAGCAAGATAGGATGACGTAATTTTTATTATATAACGAGATAACACAACACTTTCATTGAAAAACTTTTGAATAACAAATTATGAGAGAAATTTTCTCAGTTTTTCGATACGGATTGACCAATCTGCCTATCTCAGTCTACTTCAACTCTCTTACCTTATTTCTCATTCACTGACAGTGAATCAATTCGTTTGTAATTTATCAATGTCGAAACTAAATTGATTAATTGCCGTTAATTCAAGATGAGCATACAATTTTTTCCCCAAAAATAACAAGTTAAATAATAAAAAAACGCAATTGCTCAATTGAACTGACACGTATATCAAAGGATATCTCGAAACTGATGTAAAAAAGTTATATTACCTAGTTGCAAAAACATATTTTACAAAGAATATATTACAAAACAAAGACAGTGATCTAAGCAAGCACACAAATTATACAGGCATACGAGTGCCTCGGCATAAATGCAGCCTACAGATCTATTACAAAACACAGTGATCTAAGCAAGCATACAAATTATACAGGCATACGAGTGCCTCGGCATAAATGCAGCCTACAGATCTATTACAAAACACAGTGATCTAAGCAAGCATACAAATTATACAGGCATACGAGTGCCTCGGCATAAATGCAGCCTACAGATCTTTTACAAAGCACAGTGATCTAAGCTAGCATACAAATTATACAGGCATACGAGTGCCTCGGCATAAATGCAGACTACAGATCTATTACAAAACACAGTGATCTAAGCAAGCATACAAATTATACAGGCATACGAGTGCCTCGGCATAAATGCAGCCTACAGATCTTTTACAATTACAAAGACAGTCAATACAAAATAGCAGAAATTGTAATCGATTCACAAACGTCAAGGCAGTTTTATATCAATTTATCAGAAGGCAATGAAGCATCCGAATGATACAATAAAAATTGTTAAGAATTTTTTCTCTCTCGGCTGTTTACTGAAATATATAAACTACCAAAATGAATACAAAATGAATAAATCACCAAAATGAAGAATTGGCGCCAAAAGCGAGTTCTCGTCAAACATATCATAGTAGCTAAGTTTCTTGTATTTATCGTCAAATATTACAAAACCAGTCGTATTACAAAACTTACTAGGTAAACATGCAACAGATTGAAGAATTTACTGATACCAAGTTTGATTTTCGTCGAGCTTACTGGAGTGTACATTTGTCTCAAAGTAACAAATCGGCCTCTGTGAATCGAGCGGTAGCGACTTCTACATATAAATTTGCTCAAAGACTTTTCAACATTTCACGCGATTTTCATGGAATCAAAAATTCTTTTGAAATTGGCGCCATATCTTATATAAATGATGATCTTGTGAAACAAATCCTCAATCGAGTGCGTGATGTACAATGAATAGTCAATGATTGACTATTCATTGTACCTAAAGATCATTTTGGCTGTGAACTAAAAGGCTCTGGTCAAGGCAAAGTTCCTGCTGCGTTAATCCTTATGCTGACATACGTTACGCAAGTATTCCTTATATAGAATAGAACCGAAATTTGAGACGGGTACTTTGAAAGTACTCGTTCACGCCGGTAACTAGGCTCTCTAGCTCGTCATGTATAAAAGTCTAAATTCCATAAAAATTATTACCATAACGTTGCAAAATCAAACGATGGAGCAGACAACAATTTCAGCCCAGACAGAACGATATTACAATTTTTTTGAAGGTAAAGAAATTGTATAAAAGTATTGACAGATCGGAAGTTCCATACAGAAATAGCTATTTTTCTTAAGGGGAAATTTCTTAGGGACTTTCCCTAAAAAGCTTGAACTTGGCTATGTGTGAGTTACGACTTCATGCAATCATGAACATGAATAAAAGTGCGTCATAACTTCCATAAACGTTAGATCAGTATCCAACTTGTAAAAAACAATTCGTGAGTCGGTAGACCGGAGCGAGTAAGAATTAATCCAGCGACATTTTTTGCACTTTATGCCAGTTTAGGAGGTATTTGTGTGCACATATATCAGGGAAAATTTCTTCTGTAAATATTAAAATTGGTTTTCTAAGAAACTCTTTGGACGTACGAAAAAAATGCAACCTCCAAACTCACTGAAAAATTGACACTTCGCCAATCTAGTCAAAAAGCATTCGTTTTTAGCTATTTTTATATATTCAGAATCCATACCCTATTGAGATCGAGGTGTATTAAAACGTATTAATTCATGTCATGCCAATTCGAAGCTTGTACTAACAAAATTGATGGTTTGCAATTTCAACTTTGTTTTCCTTTCCACAGTATGCCATTAATTTTCGATTATACATCAGCACCTACATGACTGCAAGTTATGCATGTTTTTTTATTGTACGTTTTTGTCTATATTCACATGTTTTTCCAATTTATTTATGTTTTGTTTCAGCTACTTAATGCTGAAATTGCCGTTGTAACCTAACTGTCGTTTATCCTTATCTTTCTATTTTGCCATAATCAAACAAAATCTTCATAAGCAATATATATTGATAGAAATAAAAGCAATATGATGTGTAGACCAGGTGAACATGCATTTTTGCTGTAGAAGCAAAATCTTACTCAAAATCCGAACTTCTCCCGATATAATCATTTCACATTCAACAATCGTCAGTTTGTTCGTTGTCGATATTATAATTATTGAAATTAAACAGACACAGACACAAACAATCTCAAACGTTATTTTAAAAGTTTACATCGGTTAGTTCAAATTTTATGTTTATGTTTTGTTGGTGTTTTAGTTGTTTGTTCTAATAGAAATTGTTGTTTTCAATACCATTTTCTTTGATATTTAATATTTCACTGAACAGTTTGTGGGATTTGCTTTCAGATTAGGCATCCATTTACAAGGGGTAAAACGAGATAAAAGAAGCAGCAATGCTGAACGAGAGCTTACGAGCGTTATTACAGGTTGTCACTAATGAAGTCACTTGTGAAATACTAAAGAACATTTGTAGATACTCTCAGCTTTATGCAAAGAAACTGAAGACAATTTTCAGAAAACAAATTGGTATCCCAAGAGTTATTAAACTCTACAGTATAATTTCTTCAAAAGGCCATTTTAGAAATCCATGGAAAGAATGTTCAAGATTATTTGGTGACTTAACTTTCCACAGAAACAAGTTTTTCATTTGTGACGTCACTGAAGCGTGCATGATAATCATTGGATGTTATATCAAACGTTTTCCGGGAATTTGTTAAGACTCGAATACAAAAGATATTAAGAAGAACTGAATTATTTAGTTGCTTCAGAATATTCGAAAGTAGAAGCAAATAACTAAGGCGATTGAAAAAAAAATCATTTCAAATATATAAAGGTAAGTGCAAAAATAACACACAATAAAATAGCTGGTAAAACATTAAGGTAAAAAAATACACTTAGTCCTGATCGACATAGCTCGGAGACGTTTTTAGCAAAAAAGCTGAACTTGATCTCTAAAAGCGGCAATGTATTTTGCTATTGATTTCAAAAAAGTTGCGTAAAATGGAAGCAAGATTCTTTTAGGTCGAATGGGCGTAATATATGTTTAATAGCTGCTATCGATTTTTATACAGTCTGTGATACTGTAATCATATCATATTTTGTGTAAAAAAAAGTATTTTCTAACAATATGAAGCTCTTTTTAAGTAAAAGACTACGCACTACGCACTACGCATAAATTCCCAATTTTTTTCGACTTTTTTTAATTGTTTATTAATATCATATGATCTGATCATATGAAATGAAATCTAAATATTTACTTTTAAGGGATTGCCTGGAGAGAGAATCAAACTGAAACACTTGTTCTATCCATGACGAGCTAGAGAGCTCTCTTTACGGTAAACAGCAGGGATTCCTGGTTACTACGGATTAAATTTAATCTCTTTAAGTTTAGCACTGTAATGTCATTGATGTCATTTTTTATAGATAGCAGATCTCTAGTTATTACGATAAAGCAAGATAGGATGACGTAATTTTTATTATATAACGAGATAACACAACACTTTCATTGAAAAACTTTTGAATAACAAATTATGAGAGAAATTTTCTCAGTTTTTCGATACGGATTGACCAATCTGCCTATCTCAGTCTACTTCAACTCTCTTACCTTATTTCTCATTCACTGACAGTGAATCAATTCGTTTGTAATTTAGCAATGTCGAAACTAAATTGATTAATTGCCGTTAATTCAAGATGAGCATACAATTTTTTCCCAAAAAATAACAAGTTAAATAATAAAAAAACGCAATTGCTCAATTGAACTGACACGTATATCAAAGGATATCTCGAAACTGATGTAAAAAAGTTATATTACCTAGTTGCAAAAACATAATTTACAAAGAATATATTACAAAACAAAGACAGTGATCTAAGCAAGCACACAAATTATACAGGCATACGAGTGCCTCGGCATAAATGCAGCCTACAGATCTATTACAAAACACAGTGATCTAAGCAAGCATACAAATTATACAGGCATACGAGTGCCTCGGCATAAATGCAGCCTACAGATCTATTACAAAACACAGTGATCTAAGCAAGCATACAAATTATACAGGCATACGAGTGCCTCGGCATAAATGCAGCCTACAGATCTTTTACAAAGCACAGTGATCTAAGCTAGCATACAAATTATACAGGCATACGAGTGCCTCGGCATAAATGCAGACTACAGATCTATTACAAAACACAGTGATCTAAGCAAGCATACAAATTATACAGGCATACGAGTGCCTCGGCATAAATGCAGCCTACAGATCTTTTACAATTACAAAGACAGTCAATACAAAATAGCAGAAATTGTAATCGATTCACAAACGTCAAGGCAGTTTTATATCAATTTATCAGAAGGCAATGAAGCATCCGAATGATACAATAAAAATTGTTAAGAATTTTTTCTCTCTCGGCTGTTTACTGAAATATATAAACTACCAAAATGAATACAAAATGAATAAATCACCAAAATGAAGAATTGGCGCCAAAAGCGAGTTCTCGTCAAACATATCATAGTAGCTAAGTTTCTTGTATTTATCGTCAAATATTACAAAACCAGTCGTATTACAAAACTTACTAGGTAAACAGCAACAGATTGAAGAATTTACTGATACCAAGTTTGATTTTCGTCGAGCTTACTGGAGTGTACATTTGTCTCAAAGTAACAAATCGGCCTCTGTGAATCGAGCGGTAGCGACTTCTACATATAAATTTGCTCAAAGACTTTTCAACATTTCACGCGATTTTCATGGAATCAAAAATTCTTTTAAATTGGCGCCATATCTTATATAAATGATGATCTTGTGAAACAAATCCTCAATCGAGTGCGTGATGTACAATGAATAGTCAATGATTGACTATTCATTGTACCTAAAGATCATTTTGGCTGTGAACTAAAAGGCTCTGGTCAAGGCAAAGTTCCTGCTGCGTTAATCCTTATGCTGACATACGTTACGCAAGTATTCCTTATATAGAATAGAACCGAAATTTGAGACGGGTACTTTGAAAGTACTCGTTCACGCCGGTAACTAGGCTCTCTAGCTCGTCATGTATAAAAGTCTAAATTCCATAAAAATTATTACCATAACGTTGCAAAATCAAACGATGGAGCAGACAACAATTTCAGCCCAGACAGAACGATATTACAATTTTTTTGAAGGTAAAGAAATTGTATAAAAGTATTGACAGATCGGAAGTTCCATACAGAAATAGCTATTTTTCTTAAGGGGAAATTTCTTAGGGACTTTCCCTAAAAAGCTTGAACTTGGCTATGTGTGAGTTACGACTTCATGCAATCATGAACATGAATAAAAGTGCGTCATAACTTCCATAAACGTTAGATCAGTATCCAACTTGTAAAAAACAATTCGTGAGTCGGTAGACCGGAGCGAGTAAGAATTAATCCAGCGACATTTTTTGCACTTTATGCCAGTTTAGGAAGTATTTGTGTGCACATATATCAGGGAACATTTCTTCTGTAAATATTAAAATTGGTTTTCTAAGAGACTCTTTGGACGTACGAAAAAATTCAACCTCCAAACTCACTGAAAAATTGACACTTGGCCAATCTAGTCAAAAATCATTTGTTTTTAGCTACCTTTATTTATTCAGAATCCATATCCTATTGAGATCGAGGTGTATTAAAACGTATTAATTCATATCATGCCTATTCGAAGCTTGTACTAAAAAAATGATGGTTTGCAATTTCAACTTTGTTTTCGTTTCCACAGTATGCCATTAATTTTCCATTATACATCAGCACGTACATGACTGCAAGTTATGCTTTTTTTTATTATACTTTTTTGTCTATATTCATATCGCTTTTTTTAATTTATTCATGTTTTGGTTGGTGCATGGTTGTTGTCGTTGTTTTTTATAATGAAAATTGTTGTACGTTTTCATTACAATTTTATTAGAGATTTAATATTTCACTAAACAAACTGTGGGATTTGCTTTCAGATTAGGCATCCATTTACAAGTGGTAAAACGAGATAAAAAAAGCAACAATGCTGAACGAGAGCTTACGAAAGTTATTACAGGTTGTCACTAATGAAGTCACCTGTGAAATACTAAAGAACATTCGTAGATACTCTCAGCTTTATACAAAGACACTGAAGACAATTTTCAGAAAACAAATTCGTACCGATAGAGTTCTTAAACTCTATAGTATAATCTCTTCAAATGGCCCTAATAGAAATCCATGGAAAGAATGTTCAAGATTATTTGGTGACATAACTTTTAACAGAAACAAGTTTTTTATGAGAAGACATAGACGAAACACGAACCCGTATATGATTTCTGACAACCTTCTCATTGATGACTACAGACTAAAAGAAATTTTCTTTGAAGTAATAAGGATTCTCTTGGATTGTGACCTTGCGAACGTTAACCTCAGAGGTCAGAATGACAATACAGTATTACGTCTAGTCGTATCGCTTCCAACAGAGACAGAAAAGGCTTTGGAGTTCAAAATCCAACTTCTCATCTTGTTAAAACATGCTATGGCGAACACACATTTCGATCTCATCGCTGCACTTTCTCAACATGCCTTTGTGCAAATCATCGCCAAAATCAACGTGAAAATCGCTAGACGTAAGGTCGTAGCCTGCTTTGTGATGAAACAAGGGCCTGATGACACGGGCAAAGTTGTCAGCGTGGGGTCTGGTAACCGTTGTGTTACTGGCCAAATGTTAAGCAAGGAGGGTAAAGTGTTGAATGATTCGCATGCCGAAATAGTTGCTAGGAGATCGCTACTTCGGTTCTTATATGCTGAGATTCAGAACTTTTATGACGGACAGAATTCTGTATTTGAACAGCGAAATAGTTCGTCATTGTTGTCTTTAAAAGCAGGCGTGTCGTTCCATCTTTATATCAGTACCGCACCCTGTGGAGATGGGGCCGTGTTCACTCCAAGACTGGACGATGTTGTAGATCAACCGTCAGAGGACCGCAGTCACATGCGTGAAGTCACACGAAAACAACAAGGAATTCTCAGGACCAAAATAGAGAAAAGAGGGGGCGCCATTCGCATAGATCCTAATAATGTTCCTCAAACATGGGACGGGCTTTTACGCAGTCAACCATTACGGACCATGTCATGTAGTGATAAAATATGTCGATGGAACGTCCTGGGACTACAAGGTGCTCTTTTAACTCACTTCATAGAGCCCATCTACTTATCGTCCTTAACTCTAGGGTACTTATACGATCATGGTCATTTATCAAGAGCTGTGTGCTGTCGGTTGCAGCATAAATGCGACTTGGGAAAAGAGCTTAGTCTACCGTTCAAAGTAAACCACCCTCTGTTAGGTCGTGTTACTGCTTACGAAGCAAGCAGACATAGTAAGAAGACAAACAACTTGAGCGTTAACTGGAGTTATGGGGACACCGACGCTGAAGTCGTCGATGGTCGCACGGGTGCTTGTCTATCCCGAACCAGGAACCAGCCAACCCCAGCGAGAATCTGTAAAGCAGCTCTGTATGATCTTTTCAAATGCTTATGTGAAACGACACAGAGACATGATCTTATGAATATTGACACATACCGAGAAGCCAAGACCTCGGCAAGACAGTTCCAAGAAGCGAAAAGATTGATGTTTGAATGTTTTAGAAAGTCAAAATACGGCAATTGGGTTAGAAAGCCAGCTGAGCAAGAAATGTCTTTAAAATAAACGAGAACGATCAAAAACAAACTGAAATAAAAAAAGTGAAAAAAGAGAAAAATATGAAATTAGAACTGCACGTATGTGAGAAAGAATGACCAGACAGGAGGAGGGATAACAAAGCAAATACTTTTGTACATAGACTTTGAAACGCCTTGCAACTTGAAGTGTTTAGATAATTAATATAAATATTTGGTAAACCTAATAGCGGAGCTCCGATTTGATGAAATGAATTATTTATTCAATCATTCATTCATTCATTTGTTCATTCACTACCAATTATCAAATTGTTGATCAATTAATCAATCAAAATGACTATAGATAAAACAGTAAACAAATAAATGAATTAATCCATTCAAATAATCATGAAAAGAAAATAACATAGCAAAAAAAAGTGAGAATAATTTTCTCTTTTTTTTCTTTTTTTGCTGTTATTTTCTTTTTATGATCAAATAATCATATAATCAATTGACATATTCAAATCTTTATGCATGCGACAACATTTTATTATACGCAAGAAAAATGTACAAAAATGCGAAAAATATCCGACCCTATTTTTGGCTTCCTTTATGTTGTTATGCAAGGTAAAAATAGCACCTGTCAATTAAAATTGATTGTCCAATGAGAAGTGAGAAGAGCACTAACTGGCTTCTTTGAGTTGTAAACAAATCCCCGCTCCCTTCTCGCTTTACGCGCGCTCTTTCCCGTTTGCAAAAATGTTATCAAAATCAACAAAACTTTCACTTTTCTGGTGAAATGTGCAATGAATTACTTATTGGTAATCTAGCTATCTAAAACGGTTGTGCATTTTTAATTATCAAATGTGAATACTACGTAACTCTTTAAAAAATAGCTAGTATGAACTTTTGAAATTTTAACTTGCAGATGAGTACAATGACGAATTCAAACAAGCGGTTTATTGCATTCAATAACAAATCAAGGAATTACAAGAATCAAATAAAAAAACACACACACATAAACAACTCAACGATGGAGAAATATCTTACAAAAAGAAGTAAATATAAATATTGCAAACTGCTTTCATGTGGATGGTAAAAAAGAAATTCATTAAAGATCGTCAAAAAATGTAAACATACCGGCGCCACGTTTCTTGCCATGTACTGTCACTTTTCCACTGAACTTTTTGTCCTCATTTCTGATTATAATTAATAAGCTTGTTCATGTTTTTAGAATTTCAAAAGTGGCAAAAAACATTTGCACGGTCTCTAAAAAGTTTACAAAGTTCAATTGAACGGCGATGGCAAGCTCGTGTTGCTCGATCACACATGCGGCATTGTGCTAAATTTGCATTTCCATCCACTCCCTGAACTGGCAGTCCTACTTTTTGACAAACATCTTGTATGAATATTATTTTGTCGTGAATAGTTGATAAATCTGCATTGATCCTAAAGCTCTCCGTGTTATGAATATCCCGTAAAAATTGCTGAATGAACAGAGTAAAATTATCTTCGTGAGTCGTGTTCGTCTTGCTGTTCACCTCTTTTGAATTATTGCAAATGCAGAGCATATTTGTTTTGTTTTTGTTTTTATGAAAGTTTTGTCGCCGTCGATTTTACTTTTACAAGTAGATTAGTTGATAAGTAATGACTGGCAAACGCCACGAAGAATCCATGAAGAATACGACCTTTTTTACCATCTGACAAACTTGTGAAATAAACTCTTCCAGAAAATACGACTTGAAAAATCGCCAGCTTTGAATGACTTTTGAATGAATTATGACAGCTCTGCATGACTGCACATTTGGATGGTTAAAAACAGCGCCATGAGCGACTCTTACCCATTTTGTCAGTGAAAATATTTTGAAGTAGCTTTTCATCGTTGAATCGTAGTTATTTTGCTTTTTCACGCCGCGGTCTTTGTTTCTCTTTCTCAGTCAAATCTCTTCAAGCTGTCAGCTTAGCTTTACCATTTTCATGCACTTTGTCCAGTGTAGAAATACATTTTGTACAAAAATTTCAGTGAACTACATCAAACTGCAGAAATAATGAATGTTTTGGCGCCGACTAAAACCGGTCAGCAAATTTGCGCGTGAGTGTACACGGACGTACGTATGTATGTATGTATGTATGTACGTACGTACGTTGTACGAATTTCTGGGCTTCCTGTGGTCGATTTGAAATGAGCTCGATGGTTTACCATATTTTCTTATTTATGGTGCTCCGCTTGCGGAGCTAAAACGTTGTCCTTCGCTCAGTCATCGTTCAATGCCCATATTCTGAATAGCTTACCTTATTTGGAAATACGTTTGAACTCTTTTTGATGTTTTTCTTGGCTTTTGAAGCCTTAAGGTAGTTCGGGATCCACACTTCCCGCCGATAGAATTTTCTAAAACTTTTTCTGAATAAAGACTGACACATATAAAAAATAGAAATGAAATAAAAAATAGGGGTCACCGTGCTTGTTTTGGAACTGTGGGGGTGGTAATAGGCCCATTTTTGCCACATTTCAACGAAAAGAAGTAACATAAAATTTGTTAAAAATAATATTGTTGCGAACAAATTTGAAAGTTTTTCACAAATCTGCTATAAGAGTCTGACAAAATGCTCCCTTCGCTATAGTTCTCATGAATTTACTCGTTGGAAAAGACATCGACTGAGATATTTTACAGAGATTTAAATGAAGAGCTTCATTAATTTTTTGTACAATTTACCACAAAAAAGTCAAAATTACCATGTTTTAGTCTCGAAGACCATATATTTTTTATTTCAAAATTTTAAAGCTGGGTTTATTCCAAATATAAAAATTGAAAAATAATTGGGTGTCACCGTGCTAATTTTGGAGCTATAAGCAAAAAACGCGCGGAAAATAAGATGATTTCAATGTTTTGGACGCGCGGGAATGGACACTAGTTGCTTTTGAGGCCCATATGCAATGCTATGATATTATTTTTTAACAAAAAGTTCAAGAATGACCATATTATGGCTCTAACAAAAAAAATTATTTTTAATCGCACGAGCAATTTTATTTGATTTCACATGCGCGAGCAGGATGCGCAGTAGCAAGGGTCCCGAACTACCTTAAGTTGTCCCAAACAGGAACTTACGGAACTGTAAGATGCCAGTGCAGTATGGGAGATATTAAAAAGCACAGGGATCCCGCGCGAATAAAAACAATTCTTTGATCTGTTCGGTAAAATGTTATATAATGGATGGTTTTGAGTGTTCTTGATTGATATGAATTACCAGTGGCGGATCTAGGATTTTTTTTAAGGAGGAGGGCCGATGGGATTTTTCCAACTATTTTCGCTAATATGTCCCTTTTTGGATTTTCATTAGCATTTTCTAGTACGTCATTCATTGCAGTTCATTTTTGAGAATAAACACTTAAAATGTATTCGGTTGATATCAATTATTTTATTTCAGTAAATGAAATGAACAAAATAAAGCTGCTTTTAAATTATAAAAAAGCAAAAATATCATTACATTATTTTTTTTTGGGGGGGGGAGGGGACAAGTCACACTAGTCCCCCCTGGATCCGCCCCTGATTACAATCTCTTATCTGTTTCTTCTAGTACCCCATGAATTGCTGTATAGTCTAATAAGTATTTACGTTTATTGTGATTGTGATTGTGATTGTGATTGTGATTGTGATTGTGATTGTGAAATTTATTTAATTTTAAGATTTTAAAACCAATTGTAAACAATGATGACGGTTATTAGTGTTGTGTGATTATTATACATTTGTAAGCATTTCAAGTAGCAAATTGTAAATTACCAATAACTAGTGAGATTTACAAATTCGAATGGAAAAATAAAGTTTGCATTGCTAGCTCGCCAGACGTGTTGAGGCCATTTCCCTCAATAATGTATGCAAATAATTAGTATTTATATTGGTATGTTTGCTGTACCGAAATATCGCGGTTTCGGATAGGCACATGGTTTTTGAGCGAATCAAATATGCTTGTGTTTTACCTAGAACGTTCATAAATTGGTAAGTTTCATTGCTTTATTTGATTATTTTACCACTCGTTTGTAATACAAATCTTATTTTCTAGGACTTTACTTTCTTTAATATTCTTATATTGTTGTAAAACCAATTTGTGGAAAATAAATTACTGGTTAAATCAACGCTTCGCTCGACTCTACGCTGCCTGCACTCCTAACCCAAACAAGACGGTCAAATAAAAGATGATTGAAAATACATACGCGCAACCTCAGGAGGTCCTAACAATGACAATAGTGTCTTATCACATGATGCTAATCTGATGTTTTTTCCCTGAACTGATTATGGTTTGATTACGAAATATTTCCCAGAATATATTTCAAATCCTTCAAAATATGACACGGTGACAAGTCATGGAAACTTAACAACGTTACAGATCATTTCAAATTGGTGAGTGTAAGATTAATTAACAGTTTTTAAAGGTTTTCACAAACAAAGCAATGCGGGCTAAACTTTCAAAGATTTTGGGAACTGTTGTAAATATAATCCTCTTGACAACAACATCTCAAGCACAAAGCCTGTTCACTGTTTATAAGGAGTGAATTCAATGTAATTACTATCTTTCTTAGATAGCAGAACTTTCCGTTCTCTCACATTTATGCGAAAATATAAATAGATTTAGTCCATGGCCGCTTCTAGTTTACATACTTTTGTTCTTTTGTTAGCGTTTGATTCTCACTCCGTTAATCTAAGTATGATTTCTAGTAAATCTATTCAAACCTACACAAACAGTGAGCTTGCAAAGTATTTTGGCTCCCTTTTTGACTACAGTTATGTGAAAACCGCTATTCTTTTATTACACTGGAGCCGCCGTCAGTGGTAGAAAGGTTGATCGAGCGGAAGATGTTTTTGTCGGCCTTGTGTAAGGCGCAGCCGACAAACAAAAACCATTCAAAACGTTTGGCTTCAGTCTTTTTGCATTTAATATAATTTCTATGACAATGTAAAGCTGCATCGAAGCTGCATTTAATTCTATGCGAAAATATAAATAGATTTAGTCCATGGCCGCTTCTAGGTTACATACTTTTGTTCTTTTGTTAGCGTGCGATTCTCACTTGTTAATCTAAGTATGATTTCTAGTAAATCTATTCAAACCTACACAAACAGTGAGCTTGCAAAGTATTTGGCTCCCTTTTTGACTACAGTTATGTGAAAACCGCTATTCTTTTATTACACTGGGGCAGCTGTCGGTGGTAGAAAGGTTGATCGAGCGGAAGATGTTTACGGCTTGTGTAAGACCGACAGACAAAAATCATTCAAAACGTTTGGCTTCAGTCTCTTTGCTGCATCGAAGCTGCATTTAATTCTAGTAGTTGAACTAAAATATTGCGTATGGATTGTATTGATTTTTTTGTCTTGCGCAGCGAGACAAATTTATATGTGAGCTGTAACAGCCATTTTGTTTGGACTGATTTCATGCTGAATATTTCAACTATATCATAGTCAATTTCACCGTCAAAAATTGTAGCTTATATAAATTACTTTTCTGAAAATGCTCGATTCCATTTACAGTCAAAACACCTCAAGCATACACACCAAGAGTTCATTACTGATTTCATTTGTTGAATCTTGACTTGATTATTCGATTTGAATATTCAATTTTGAAATCGACCAGTTCAGACCAGTCTAAGGCAGCGTTTACACGAAGCCGGCTATTTTTTAGCCGGCTAAAAATATAGTCGTTTACATAACGTTTTCGTGTAAACGCTTATCGTTTTCGCATTGAATAACTGACTCTGACTAACTGACTGAATAACTGACTGAACCAAAGTGATGACTTCAGCGTTTTCGAAAATAGCCGTCTAAGTAGCGTTTTCGTGTAAACAGTAGTCCTAAATTCCTTAAGTTTTTCGACTTTTTTTAAATTGTTTATTAATATCATATGATATGAAATGAAATCTAAATATTTGCTTCTAAGGAACTGCCTGGAGACAGAATCAAACTGAAACACTTGTTCTATCATATAAAATTCTAAATTCCATAAAAATTATGACCATAAAGCAGCAATATCAAACGATTGAGCAGACAACAACTTCATCCCAGACAGAACGAGCTTACAATTTTTGAAAGGTAAAGAAATTGGATAAATGTATTGAGAGATCGGATGTTCCATACAAAAATAGCTAATAGTTTCTTAAGGGAAAATTTCTTAGGGACTTTCCCTAAAAAGCTTGAACTTTGCTATATGTCAGTCATGTTTATACTAGCTATAGAAACGACTTCATGCAATAATGAACATGAAAAAATATGCGTCATAATTTCCATAAACTTTAGGTCAGTATCTAACTGATAAAAAACAATTCGTAAGTCAGATTAGACCGGAGCGAATAAAAATATTCAGCGACATCTTTCGCACTTTATGCTAGTAGGTATTTGTGTGCACATACATCAGGGAAAATTTCTTCTGTAACTAGTGTGAAATAGGTTTTTTAAAAGACGCTTTAGACGTACGAAAACATCCAAACTCACTAAAAAATTGGCAAAATATCCAGCTCTATTTAGTCGAGAATGCTTATAACAAGATAGATTCTTCGTTCTATAAGCTTTGTTTCTTTTTTGTTGAGAATTAATTAATAATGTTAGCGTTCAAAAATACATCCAAATCCGCCACAAAATGACTGCAATTAATCGCTAAATCCAAACTCGTAAAACTAGACCAAAAAGATTTCATTTCAAAACAAACACAAGTTTACATCATTACTCGTAATTGACAATCGAGAATAGAAATAGAAATAGCATTCATAAAGTGTTATTGCGAGAAAATTAAACAACGAGCAAACATAAGTTTGCTTGAACAAAACTTTGCCGACTTCAAGGTTTGAGCTTTTCCGACGAAAACTAACAAAACCTACCAACATAAATGATTTGTCAAATCATGCAACATTTATTGCATTAAGTTACTTACATTTTCTTAATTTTCATTAATAATTTGTCCATTTACACATTTTTTTCTTGGGAAAAACGTCTTGCTTACTTTCGCACATCGGTCCGTCAGCTTCATCAACTGACAGAATTTTCAAGGGTTTGTCAAGGTTTTCAACCAATCACCGCGCGAAAAATATCGTGATTGATTGATTGATTTTAGTTTTTTGCAAAAAACATGTTGTTCTAGTTTTTAATTATAAAAAGGTCATATAATAAATGCCTTATTAACCGAGCTTGGTCGGTCTGTAAAGGAGAATCTTGATCTTGGTCGGGTACAGACCTCACTGCGTTCGTTATGTACTTTTCGAACTCGGTCAAGATTCTTCTGTACAGACCTCCCGCTGGTTAATAAGACCTAAATCTTAAAAATGGTAGTTGGGTAGTTATGTGGCGTAATAAAAAAAAAGGCTCGTTCTAATGATAATAATGTTTTTTTATTAATTAACAAATTGATCAAAACACATCTTAGCCGGATGCAACGCGTGCTAAATACATCTAAAACTATACATTAGGGTACCTTGTATATACAAGTAACTTTAATATCATAACCTTTACGATAGATGTAGACCATCCTCAGCATTATTAATAAATTGCTTAGTATCATTACTGCTTAATATTTTCATGCAACGTTTGAACACATTTAAAATTAAGTTTCTGTCATTGGTTATAAATCAGGTTAGAACACGTTGTGCTGATGTCATTTTTGTGAGGGTGCTGACCTTGTAAATTCAAACATACATTCACAAAATGCTTATCATTGTGGTTTGCAATGAAAATGATGCAACAAGCATCGAAACGTCGTAATTTCTTTATATAATATATTTCCCAATTAGAACTACGTAAAGAACATAAGTAATTAGATATCAATCGTCGATGGCCTCGACCAAGTGATGATATTTGTATCTACGCTCAGTACGATGGCCCATCGATAACAACACTACTACAAACACTAGACTCTTCCTCAGTCTCTCGCTCTGTCGCTACGCTCTACGCATAGAGACTGTTACACCACAATCTGGCAAAGGATTATAGTTCCCACAAATGTGGGACCCGGGATGCCTTGCGAAACATTAGTAACAAGTTTTGAACAAGAACACATAGAACAAAAACACAGACCGAGGCAGGGTCCCACGGGCAACTGTACAGTCACGCCACCAAAGTCAAAACTACTTTGATTTTGTTGTCGTGTAATTTCTGAAGTTCGAATTGCGATTCGATCAACACACTTCACGAAATATTAAGCTTAATATATGTAGAAGTCATTTTATTCACAATCAATAGTTCGCGCAGCGACAGAGCAAGAGACTCTACAAAAAAGAGTCCTCTACAAACACGTACCAAATGGACATGCACGACCCGAGGGGGGGGGGTACTCCCTTCAGATCTGGGTAGGGGTGTTCCGCTGGGATCTTGTAGGGGTTACCCTGTTTATGACAAAAAATACCTAACTTCCATACTCTGTTTATGACAAATTGCAATTGTTTACAAACATTATGTGGTTTGTATAAATTTATCAATTCAGACCAGGAGGGGGGGGGGGGGGGTGACTCTATTGTATGCAAATGAGACGCTCTACAGACTCATCGCTACCACGTAATCAACGCTACGCTTGACTGGCGTCTAGTAAATTATCGTGTTGTCGCCATCGTCGCTCAGCTTTACCTTTACAAAAAAGCTCAAAAATGTGATCAAGAAAGCTATTGTGGTTTAATTTATTGTGATTGTGTCTCTTTTGCATATTCTAGTGTTAGTAGAGTGCAATTATTTTCCGATTCAAACTGTTTCTTGTGATTTTTAGTCTGTTTTACTTTCGGGGGACGTTCTCGGGATCAAACGTTTTTGTTCGGGACGCGCAAAATGTCTTCAGAAATACTTTATTTTTTCTAATAAAAACTAAACAGATATACTTCTAAATAGGAGGTTTTATAAAGCACTTCCTTAGCTTTCATTTGATGTATATTTTACCTACTGGTCTCGTACTTCTCATCACACTGCAAAAAGTTAACATGCAATATAATGAAAAATTTTAGGGCAAAATGTTAACGGTATGTTTATGTATGTGATTATGGAGGACCTTTGTATATAGTAAACAAAGTAATGCAAACTGTTAAAACATTCTCCTTTGGATGACTTTTTACTATATATTTATCATTCTTAATACACTAAATACGGAAAGGGTCATGAGTATGCATGTATGTCTTTCAAATAAGTCAGTTATTGGTCATTATTTACATTTGTAAGCTTCTATGATGTAGTTTGTCCCACTTGTGTTTGTAAATCGCTATAGTGCTGTAGCTTTGATAACATTTTTTATAGACATTTGGACTACAAGTATGAACAAGAGGTCCATAATTATTTATAGTTGTTTAAACTTCGCAATTTATAGTACATGAATAAATGTCAAAAAATGATTTAAAATAATTCACATTTTAGTGATTAGCCTATGCAAGCATATCTTTTTGCTGGTATTGAATGCTGAGGTTATATCGTATCTTTTGTTTAAAAAGATTGATCATGAGACGCACCGAGCGACCAACGCCATTCTAATTTTACAATCAGATAGATAAACATTTTAGCTATAAAACCTCCTATTTTGAACGAACAAAACCACTGTGTTCCATAGTAAGGACCATCTGCTTGTGCAAAATTGTGTCGTCAGATCGACGGCCGCTTCAATATTCAGGCACAAGAAATTACTTTTAGCAACGTTTTATGTGTTATCCAAACAAAAAAAACATTAAATACGCCATTACCAGTATGTGCTTTAATAGTTTCAAGACATGTTTCATCCAAAACTGCAAAGAAAGTGTAGTAAATCGCAAAAATTGCAACAAAATATGGAAGCCTTCGTTGCCGCCATATGAAAAACTCAATGAAGCGTGCGGTGGTAGCGATGAATAAATGTTGGTTGCCATGGGAGACACCCTCCCCCCTGATTCAGACACACGTGCTGCTCTCATCTTTTTTTTAAGTCAACGATCTTATTCCTGCCGATTTCCCGAATGCAAAATAATTTCTCTCATTTTTGGGGACCTGAGTATGACAGGAAGTTTGGATTAAATCGGAAATAGAGTAGAATTGGATGGCCAGTTCATGCCACCAAGGTCGAAAAACCATACCCTGTTCAGCGGATCATACCCGTATAGTCGATATAGGGTAGTACCCCCCCCCCCCCCCCCCCACGGATGCACGAGCACTCATAATTTTTTTTACATAATTAGTTTTCTTATAATGTTCGTATTTCTGACCGAGTTTCAGCTCAATTAGAGTGGTTTTGACGATAAACAAACAATTTAAAAAAAAGGTATTTGTTACTCTAGATGTAGATAAGGGGTCCTGCTATTTTGCGGGCTGCGGTTTGCGGGCAAGATTTGCGGGCTGCGGGTCACAATTTGCGGGATGCGGGCCAAAATTTGCGGGCTGCGGGCCAAAATTTTGGGGTCCTAAATATTTAAATATTTAAAATATTTGAGAGTACATATCTTATCAGGTTGTCATTCATCGTGATAATACACAACATGTGATCTGTACACATCACGTTTTCATGGTTTAAACAAAACGACTGGAGTAATGATGTCACGACCAATTTTGGGACTCTCACAATATAGCCGATTAAACATTTCAACACATCGAAGGAAATATTTTTCTCTACATATTTTCCTTACTGATAGTTCATCGATAATTTTGGAATTGCCGCTATCTACGTAAACGAAAAGCACGAAGTTCAAAGACAATTTGAGGTGCAGTTTTCCTCAGCAGGGACTGATTTATACGTTTTTACGTCAGAAAGTTTACGGTTATTGTTGTGAACGATTCTTGTACAGTTTATACATTTTCGATTCAATTATTACTCGTTTGACGTATTTTTGACAAGTTAACGATGTGTTAAAAAGTGGGTGGTTCCAATCCTATTTCCTGTGTGCTCTACATGAGTCCTGCAACATTATTGTTAAATAATGTTGCAGGACTCATGTAGAAGAAAATTCCGGTAACTTTGCAATTGTCAACCGTGCGTTTGCACTTCGTTATAACAACATTTATAGCAATAATAATATGTGCCAACTGAAAAGCTGTTCTACGTGAAATACGATAATGTATGTTTTGTTTTAAACACAGAACTTTGTTGTTATGTGACGAGTGGAGATCATTTGAGGCTGTCATAAAGCCGTGCGTGTCAGAATACAAAGTAAATTTTGCATCAAACACACTCGTAATTTCTCACATGATTTCAAATAATTATGCCCTACTCCGTGTCCTAGATACTATGAATAAGCAGTAATTTAGTTTGTTACAAATACTTTTGTCTTTTGGAGCTCAAAATACAGCAATAAGCATCAGATTTTACAGTAAATGTATGCATGTCACGTGACACCCCAATTCACGCTAGCCGATTTAATAGGTCTATTCTTCAAAATTGTTTGTTTGTGTGTTTATTTGGTTGGTTGGTTGTTTGCTTGTTTGTTGCTTTTATGATGTCGAATTGTTTCTTGTGGCGACAAATTCAATGATGTGAAATCTTTATTTTGTTTATTTATCCGGTTTTTTGTTTGTTTCGTCTTTGTCTAATATTGTTGTTTATTTGTTTTGTTTGATTGCTTTTCTGTTTCTTATTTTTTGGTCCGCAGCCCGCAAATTTTGGCCCGCAGCCCGCAAATTTTGGCCCGCGGCCTGCAAATTTTGGTCCGCAGCCCGCACATTTTGGACCCCAAACCGCAGCCCGCACGTTAGTCGGACTCTCATGAAAACTTTAGACAAGTTCGAAACGACAACAATCAAGCCCGTGTTTCCAAATCGAATCATGTCCTGTCCTGTCCTGTCCTGTCCTGTCCTGTCCTGTCCTGTCCTGTCCTGTCCTGTCCTGTCCTGTCCTGTCCTGTCCTGTCCTGTCCTGTCCTGTCCTGTCCTGTCCTGTCCTGTCCTGTCCTACGCAATCCTGTGCTACTCAATAACTGCGTTTAAACTAAAAGCTGTAGTACTTATATAATAATTAATAATTATATATGGAATGTAATGAATTTGTTGACGTATATGATCACTTTTATTAAATAATGAAAATTCAAAGCAAAAAAAAAATTAATTTAAGATGTTTGGTAAATAGCATGCATGACCTTGGACAACCTTTAGCGGAGAAAACAATGGAATGAAACATGACATTCGATAAATCGCTTCACCTATAAGGCCGGTAGACACGAGGGAGATTGCTCCCGCAACACGCTCCCGCAATACGCTCCAGGAGCCAACGATTTCACGCGAAAAAGATGTTGCGCAACAAAACGTTTGCTCCCGAGTTTTGTTCTCTCATATTAAAACCGGTACACACGAGGGAGTTTGCTCCTGAAACACACTTTTGCAACATATTTGCTCCCTGGTTTTGCTCCCTCGTATCAAACCAATTTGAAGGGCAGTGCCAGGGGGAGGGGGAGGGTGTCTCCCATGGCAACCAACATTTATTCATCGCTACCACCGCATGCTTCACTGAGTTTCTCATATGGCGGCAACGAAGGCTTCCATATTTTGTTGCAATTTTTGCGATTTACTACACTTTCTTTACAGTTTTGGATGAAACATGTCTCGAAACTATTAAAGCACATACTGGTAATGGCGTATTTAATGTTTTTTGTTTGGATAACACATAAACCGTTGCTAAAAGTAATTTCTTGTATATGAATATTGATGACGGCCGTCGATCTGACGACACAATTTTGCACAAGCAAATGGTCCTTACTATGGAACACAGTGGTTTTGTTCGTTCAAAATAGGAGGCTTTATAGCTAATATGTTTATCTATCTGATTGTAAAATTTGGATGGCGTTGGTCTCTCGGTTCCTATCATCAATCTTTTTAAACACAAGATACGATATAACCTCAGCATTTAATACCAACAAAAAGATATGCTTGCACAGGCTAATCACTAAAATGTGAATTATTTTAAATCATTTTTTGACATTTATTCATGAACTATAAATTGCGAAGTTTAAACAACTATAAATAATTATGGACCTCTTTGTTCATACTTATAGTCCAAATATCTATAAAAAATGTTATCAAAGCTACAGCACTAATAGTTATTTACAAACACAAGTGGGACAAGCTACATCATACAAGCTTACAAATGTAAATAATGACCAATAACTGACTTATTTAAAGACATACATGCATAATTATGACCCTTTCCGTATTTAGTGTATTAAGAATGATAAATATAGTAAAAGTCATCCAAAGGAGAATGTTTTAACAGTTTGCATTACTTTGTTTACTATATACAAAGGTCCTCCATAATCATATACATAAACATACCGTTAACATTTTCCCCTCAAATTTTTCATTATATTGCATGTTAACTTTTTGCAGTTCTTTGACTCAAAAATAATACAACTCGAATAATGCAACAGCGTCATTAAGAATAATTCTAAAATTACTATGGGGGAAGAAATGTCGATAAAGAAATGAGTGAGGTAAAAATGTTAAGTAGGCTGAAAATGAACTAACCGCAAATAAAAGGATTGATGAGAAGTACGAGACCATGTCAGTAGGTAAAATATACATCAAATGAAAGCTTAGGAAATGCTTTAAAAAAGCTCCTATTTAGAAGTATATTTGTTTAGTTTTTGTTAGAGAAAATAAAATATTTCTGAAGACATTTTCATCGCGCAGAATGCTATTGTTCTCAGGGACATTTACTTACGGTGCTAAATTATTCACAATTAGTCATAAATATGAATAAATCAGTGTGATTAAAGGTTGTGATTGGCTGTTTTTGAATATTTCTTCCGACAAAGCTACAGACACAGGGTTTCAGAATCCAATAACAAAATCCACCTATTGTTGTCTTATCCGCTTATTGTTTTCGTGCGTGTCAAAATGTTATGATACAACAAAAGAAAAATTCGCAAGTCTACACCAACTATAAAGAAATAATAAACCAATAATTTTCACTCAGCACATTTTGTTCGAATTTGATATTAAACATTCTCAATGACAAACGGCGCACAAAGCTATATGAGTAGTTTGAGCGCTCTTACAGGAATTTTTCTAGCTAAATGGCGCGTTTACATATGATAGGCCACACTTATATCAAATGAAACTTATGTTTATGTTTGTGACTTTTTTGATACGTTTATTAAACCAGACTTGTTTAATTTAAGCAAAATAACATTCAAAATGACCTCACAAACTCGAAACATGAAGCCGACAACTCGAGTTCAAATGAGTGGTTCTCAGTAAAGTTCATTTCTTAATGAAACTTATATCAAATGGAAACTTAAAATTTGTAGTTTGTTTACCTGTGACTTTTTTAGATGCGTTCATAAACCAAATTTGTTTGCAAGCAAAAAACCCTCAATTTCACAAACTCGAAATGTAAAGCCGCCGACAACTGAAGCTTGAATTAGTTGTTTTAAAATTTATTTATTTTCCAATCTCAATGAAACTTATATCAAATGAAACCTTAAAATGTGTAGTTTGTTTGTTGGTGACCTTTTTTAAATAGCCTTCTCACAAACTCAAAAACTATAGATGACAACTCAAATTCGAATGAGTTGTTTCAAATTCATTTCTTGTGACTTTTGCACCTTCAAACCAACTTTCGATTTCAGCTTTCCGAAAGAAGTAATTATAAACTCAGATTACTTAATCTTGATCTTCACTATCAATACCTTGAGTTAATTACGCAAATCGCTGAAGAAAAAAAAATATCACTAGAAACCGACGTACAGCAGTTTGTAGAATGACAACATAGATGTAGCTTACTTGACGTATAAACGGAATGACTTCAGGATTGTGGTGTTGTCACTAATTCCGTCTTTGTGTCAAAACACAAAAGAAAATATCACACAAGTTGGTTGTTAATCCAAACAAACAAAAGGCCAATTAACTAAATAATCTGTACGGTAACTACAAAGAAACATCGACCGTAGCAACGGTTATGAAAATAACTAGCTTAAATATTCAGATTAAAAAAGAGAAACTTTCTAAACGTCAAAATAATACCAAAAAATGTGGAAAATGTTCACCAAAACCAGATCTTTTGAATGCACCATGTTCATTTTTTTTGTTTCTTTGTGTATTCTCAAAAAAAACTGTGTTGAATATATGTGAATATTGGTTTACATACAAATTAGCACTGAAATTGCCCTTTTTTGAAGATGAAAAAGAGAAATGTTTGAAAACAAATTTTCCCAACTTACAGGGTGCAAACGATAGATAAATATCTCATCTATAATTTGCACCATGTTCATTTTTTTAGTTATTTGTCGAAAACAGTGTAAACCAGGTTTTACATAGCAAGGTCTGACCATTTTAAGCACTTTTCTTTGTAAATGTGACTAGATGGCTCATTAACGGCTCATTAACTACGCTGTCGGCGTTTTGAATCTGGCGCCAGAACAATAGAAAAGTCCCGTATGTGTCCCTGTATTCTGCGCGATGGCGCGTCCCGAACAAAACACGTTTGATCCCGATAACGTCCGTCGAAAGTAAAACAGACTAAAAATCATAAGATAGTTTGAATCGGAAAATAATTGCACTCTACTAACACTCGAATGTACAAAAGTGACACAATCACAATAAATTAAACCACAATAACTTCCTTGACCTCATTTTTGAGCTTTTTTGTAAAGGTAAAGCTGAGCGACGATGGCGACTAAACGATAATTTACTAGAAGCAAGTGAAGCGTAGCGTTCATTTGTTGATGGTAGCGATGAGTCTGTAGAGCGTCTCATTTGCATACAATAGAGTCACCCCCTCCCTCCTGGGCAGTGCACACAAGCGACAAATCTCAACGACTTGTCCCCGCAAGATGTTGCCTCAGTGTGCACTGGTTCGCCTGGTCGCACGAAATCCAACCGGTTGGATTTCATGCGCAAGTCGCAGCGACAAAATTCTGTAGCAGCGACCAAAATTTTGACCAAAAATACCTAGTTTCCACGGGGGGAATTGTCGCTGCAACTTGTCGCCTAGTGTGTACCTGCCTTGATATGAGCGAGCCAAACTAGGGAGCAAACGTTTTGTTGCGCAACACATTTTTTCGCTTGAAATCGTTGGTAAAACGAGGGAGCTTGCTCTGGGAGCATGTTGCGGGAGCGTGTTGCGGGAGCAAGCTCCCTCGAGTGTACCGGCCTATACTCATTTCTCATAATGGCGGGAAATTGATTTTTCCAAAACAATAATTTTTTTCATATTTTGTTGCACTCGAATTAAAGGAATATCATGGATAGACATCCATAGAAAGTTTCGCTGTTGTGGACAAAAAGTGTAAATAGTTCTGCTAGGTTAAAAAATATAAGAAATTGTATGTAAGTACTTGGCGACGTCCTGATGGCCTCGTTTTAGTGTTTTTGCCAATTTTCAATTGCTTATATCTTCCTTAAAAATTCAATCTATTTTTCTCACACTTTCGCAAGCTATTATTAATGTGGAGGTCTTTCCTTTGATTAGTTTCTTTTTCTTACATCAGCAGTTTAAAACATTGTGATAATTAGTTGGAGGCCATTATGAAAAAGGTCTATAAAACAATTGTTAGAGAAAACAATGGTAGCTTGTTATTATCATGTAGACCCACGCACAAAATATTTTTGACCTACAAAATACTTCCAGCCCGGGGTGGCTGAACGTGAGCTTGCGTCTAGTATTTGTAACCGTGGAACAACTTCATTAGAAAAAAATGGAACTTGTGCGCAGACCGGTCGTTTCGTAATGTTTACATGACAGCAGGTGATCTTGCTTTATGCATGAGTTCGTACGTCATCACTATCACTGCTTCATTAGCAATATTATGACAACAAGACATATTTCATTAACGCAAACGTGTTGATGAGTAGAGCGCAAATAATATACTTATGATTGGTCTGCTAAGAAATGGTGGTGCTCCTTAGCATTAAATAGGAATTCAGCGTTATTTCACAGTAATAGGAGCAAGGGTGGCGTAGTTGGTTAGTGCGCGGTCTTCTGTGCCAGAGGTCCTGAGTTCGATTCCTGGTGACCTCACACCCTTGTTTCGACTTCTTTCTGTTCTGTGTAGCTTGTAGTAGCTTTAAATACCCGTAAAACGGAGCATTGACAGAAAGACGGGAGTAAAATGAGCGCACCGTCGGCTCTCTGGAAGATTAGCTTCGGCTAAAGGGACTCCTGACGTTAAATATAGTTACTTTACTTTAATATTTGATCTCTAGTTACGACATTGTGAGACCCTTTTTTCGACCAGCCAGTAATGCAATTTCAACCAGATTCCTAAAAAAGCTGCTTATTAATTTGTGTACACTTTTTTGATACGTAGTGATTAGTTATATTTCACATGCAAGGAACGCTATTTGAGATTTGGTACTAGTGGTTTACTCATTCGGAAAAAAATATATCGTATTGATTCTTTTTCATAAACTTCACGCAATGACAGCCTCAGCATATGTGTTCATGTGGTAATAAATTAAATCAATCATAATTCCATATAATTTGAAAAACGGACAGTTACACTCCTTATTCAAAAACCTTTTATCGATCACAAACTCTCCCCTCCCTCTCCTTTATCCCACTGCATCTCTTCTTTAAACACAGGCTGGGACTTTGAAAGAACTCCTTTTATTATTGCCAATGTTCTACAAGTTCTCGCTGACTCACTGAGTTGTGAAATATGCTTTCAGATTAGCCCGCCATTTTAAACAAGCAATGTACAAAAGACGATCAGAGTAGCTACCATGTCCAACGAGAAATTAAGAGGATTATTACAAATTGTTGTAAATGAACTTATTTGTGAAGTGCTTAACCGTTGTCCTAGATACACGCTTTATTCACGCAAAATCAAGAAATGCTTTCAAAAGCAAATTGGTTCGGAAAGAGTTAAGAAATTGCGGGGAATGATCTCTTCAAATGGTCGCAGAAATCCATGGAAAGAATGTTCTAGATTATTCGATGACTTTACTTGCAATTATAGAAATGCGTTTTGCTTGAAAGGTCACAAACGAAACAGTAGTCCGTGTACCTACATTACAGAAGATGTATCAATCGAAGACCACAGGCAAAACATTTTCTTTGAAGTGATTAGAATTATGTTGGATTGTGACCTGACCGACGTTAACAGCAAAGGTCTGAACGACAATACAGTATTACATCTTGTAGTGTCACTTCCAACAGAGTCGGAAAAACATTTGAATCTCAATATCAGATTTCTTAAACTATTATTCGATGCTTCAGCCGACTGTTCGTTAAAAAATGCCCAAGAGATGACCCCACTGCACATCATTACAGGCAACTACCTATTCGATTCACATAATGGTTATGTATTGTCACAGATACCTAGTCTGACAAACGAGTGCAACACAAAAGGCAGACTTCGGATGCTACAGATTCTAGAACCATTTTCGAAAACGCCATATTTGGAGCGAGGACGATATGGTAACTCGATTCTTCACGAGTGGGTTATTTACAGTTCCGTCATTGGAAAATTATCCAACGTGGAAAAACAGATTGGCGAGTTTATCATCACACAAGCTAAGGTGCCCTTCTACTCAGCTAACGATTTCAACTGCACAGCGCTTCACTATGCCTTCTCGACAGATGTGCTTCAATTTCTTTGTTGTCACAAGTCTGAACACGACACCACTTTTCTAAACTCACACGGAGATACTCCCGTTCTACACATTATGAAGTATTGTATTTTGAGACAACTCATTAGTTTTGTCAAGTCTTTTAATGGTGTTTATATTGAAGAAGCTCTTGCTAAAGAGATAAATATAATCATTTCCGCAGAACTATCAGAGCCACACGATGACAGAAGGATAACTACTGCCGAGAAGCCACCACCTTTTGAGTCATTTATTCAAACTTTTAATAACAACGGTTTTAATGTTGCTGCTTTGGATAGCAAAGGAAAGAACTGCCTAGATTACCTTCTGTTATTCTTGTATACCTTGTCAACTCAGCGCAAAGAAACTCGTCTTCGAATTCCAGATAATTTGTGGAACGTTGTTTTAAATTGGATCGTCGGGCTAACAAAAACTGGCAGTGCATTTGATAATACAGTTCATAGAGAGAAATCCATCTCCCATATTTTGTTTGTCCTTTTTGAGATCGGGTTAGCAAAGGCATCTACAGAACAAATGCTTGTTAGCTGTATAAATAAGCTTTTTGAAAGTGGCGCTGATCCAAACCAAATTAGCTGCCCTGAAGACATCCTTAAGTACTGCTGCTCCAGGAATTTGTCAGACAACTCTTTGAAAAAGCAAGTTATTGAGCTTCTTTGTGAAAATGGAGTTCATAGAACGCCTGGTATACGCGACGATGAACTGCAAAAAGTCATCAATAACACAAAACTTAAATGGAACGTTAAAATTGAAATCCAAACAGTGAGATACAGCAGAGAGTTGGATGATTTGTCACGTGAGGTACACCCAAATCGAATTGATCACGTGCACTCTATAGCATGTCGATATAGCAAAGTACACATCGGTAAGGGTGCTATTGGCGTTGTCTTTCTCGCCATCGACGAAAAAGTTAAGCGGGAACTGGCTCTTAAGCGAATTGACAAAACCAGCTTCACGAAGGAAATCAAAGCTGAAATAAAAGCACTTAGAAACCTAGAGCAGAATGCAAATGTAATCAACTTTTACTGGATTGAAGAGACCAAAGATTTTTATTATCTTGGCATCGAATTGATGGATGGTGATCTGACAGACCTTGTTACATACCAAAAAAGGAAACTAGCTGATCAAGAGTTGGTGAGAAAGTTGGCAGCTGACATGTTAAGAGGACTTGAGTACCTGCACAAGAACGGCATGATACATCGAGATATCAAACCAGGGAATATCCTATATCGTGAGGTAACAATCTGTTTGATCTGTGATTTGTTTGAACATCAAAAAAATCCTTTGTTATTGCTTGTTTTTTTCTTAAAATAGATACCTAGTTTAACACTTAAGCTGGCTGACTTTGGCCTCACAAAGCATTTGGAATGTGAACTGTCATCTGTCTTGGCCACGAATTCGTCTTCCTTGTGTGGAACCCGTGGATGGATGGCACCTGAACTCATCACTAGAAAACTGAAATCGCCAACAAAAGAAACAGATATGTTTGCCTTGGGTAAGGAGTGACGTTCTTTAACATTAGTAGTTTAATTAGAGCTATTAGAAACTCTTCAAAACCGCATATTTTAGACGCATAAGTTGTGTGTAGAAATTTCTTTTATATACCAACTGCACCTGTTACTAAAATAGTGTAAAACTTAGTGTATATAGCGCTAATTAAGCAGTCAAGCTAGCTATAATGGATTGACGGATCAGTATAGAAGAGCGACAACAAAGTCAGCAGAAATACCCTTCGTGTTGTAGAGAAAGTTGGCTACGTTATGTGCCATCTGGAATTGAGCTCTGCATCCCTCATATAAAAGACTGTATATCGTCCCTAGCTAACCAGCGTTGTCATCTATCTTTCTTAGGGTTGGTACTTCATTTCTTGTTCTCTAAAGGATTCCACCCATTCCTTTCCAAAGAAGAATCACTACTCAAGACACTGTCTGCTGACAATTTCCAAGCCCATAAGTTGGAGTTGGGGATCACTAATAACGAGATAAAGATTCATCATGATTTAAGTTTTGAACAAATTCATTTGGTAAATATGCTTTTAAGGAATAACCCAAAAGAGCGTCAAGGTTCTAGTGGTTTGTTGAAAGCACATTGCTATTTTTGGAGCAGCGTCAAAAAGGTAGCATTTATAAGTGCTGTTGGTGATCAGCCTGAAGTGGCAGCCCCTGCGAAATATCCATCATCAACCTTTGAAAGTAACCTCAATAACAGTACATTTGGTAGGTCATTCAGCTCCTACGCCGGCTGGGATCAATCTGTTTCAACCAATCTTTATCAGGAAATGTCCAGACGCAAACACTACAATACTTCATCGGTAACAGGTGAATTTAGATGAATATCATCGTCATCATCATCATCAGCAGCAGCAGTAGCATCTGCATCATCATCATTTGCGTGCAATATATCACCAGCAACACTATCATGATCTTCAGATCATCTATATCATAATCAACGTTTCCATAGAATCGTCGACATTATTACAGCGCCATAGGCACTGTTACCATCAATACCATACATATATGACCAACAGTATCGTCCTTATAATGATAATCAAGTTAACAGCCACAAGCATAATGATAATAATCATGTTCGTTGACACCACAACCATTTTCAACATTAATATTATTCGTATATGCTTTTAAACAATATGTTTACTAAAAAATAACAAACTTTCGCCACAAAGGATTGTCAATTATCACTTTAAAAATTATTTTATCAAAAACTCTAGTTCAAAGTATGTTAAATTTCGACTGTTTTCACAATTTAATGAACTTATCAAAACATGCTCAAAGGCATTTAGCTCCATATGTTTTTAGTGAAATGCCTAAAATCTATAGATGGTAAATATCTGCTTAATGTCATCAAAATACAATACTTGACATATACAGGAACATTTTTGCCAAATACCTCTTCAATTCCATGCGCATTATTATTCTTATTATGGTTGACGTCTTTGCTTATCTTTTTCATATGTTTCAGACCTTGTCAGGTTCTTTCGTAATGCTTATGCGCATTATGAAGAACGATCAACCAGCAGTAAGAAGGAAATCATGGATGATGAGATCCTAAAACGCCTCCCAGAGTTCTTTGTTACAGTATGGATGGAAGTTAAGAGTCAAAAATGGGATGAGCCTGAGAGCCAAAGAGAGAAAATTATGCGCGTACTTAATGAACAGGATTAATGGACTATGCAGTACCAAACTTAATGATTTTTTTTTATAACAAGACACTTGTAAATAATTGCACTTTTTATATATCTAAAAAAAATGAATATTCCACCATGAAAGGAATTGTCCTCCAAAATTCCTTCGCACAGACATTGCTCCATATATATATATTTGGTAATAACTTACCTTATTTGAAAGTATTTTTGAACTCTTTTTGATTTTCTTAATTTTTAAAGCCTTGAAATGTCCAAAACTTACAGGAGTTGTATAACTCGTCTTACTTTAATAATCAAACAAACCACGAGAAACCTTAATGAATTTCATTTTTTAAAGCGTGCACCCACTTAAAGTGTGCAACAGTTGTCCCAATTTAGTAGTAATTAACACTAATTAAACAAAAGAAAGCAATAGAATTAGCATAAAATAGCACTATTTAGTGGTATTTATGTTGCAAACTTTTAGTGCGTGCACTCTATCTTCATTTGTATAAATATTCACAATTATTTATTGCAATTTTTATGATCATGATAGATATTTGTTTTTAGCTATTTGTAAATACCTTTCAAAAACTCATGAATAATTAACGAGCTCTTAGGCCAATTGGAATAGCCAGTTTAATCACGTGCATGAGCTTTCAAAACCGATAAAACACTCTCATTAGTATGCTTTATATAAAGAATACTAATGAACGTAAAATTTTATTTATCAAAGTCATTAATAATTCATAAGATAGTCCAATGTAATGCTGTTATCTGATCATGTGACGGTATATTTAGTGCCAGGTAAAGATACAGCAAACTAGAAGTCGGGGGCGGCTTTGAATATTTTCAGGGGAGTTCGGGGCTGATAAAGCATTAATGAATAAAACATTAATGCTTTATCATTTTTTCACTTTTGATAAAGATCTAATGATTTATTCATTAATGCTTTATCAAAAGCTGCTAGCAACAAAGGCAAGACAAAATATTTTTTTAATTTTCAACTATGCATACATGCTGTAGAAAAAAGTACTGAGTTACTATTACATTAGTTAATTGTTATACTTATTTAGAATTAAATGTAACATTATTAAACACGATATTACTAGCTTTACCGAATTCAGGTTCACTACTTGTTTTGCTGTATAATGTCAACTGAGATAGCTGTGTGCATGCAATTACTGGATGGATGATTGATGTTTTATTCTTTATTATCTAAGGAATGTATTTTACTTAGTGCTTTTATCTTCTTAGTTTGTTTATCCGAATCTGATTGTTATGTTTTGGGATATCAGATTGGGTTGCATCCGAATTCCATCACATCTTATATTGTGCACACACAGTTGTTTCATAGTTTATAGTGAAATCTAGATCTAGATTTTACATATTTCCACTTTATGGTTTTGCTTCTTTTATGCAAGTGTTTGTTTTGTATTGTTGCATTAGTTCTTATTAGTTTTACGCGTCAAGTGTAGACCTTGGTGTAGCTAGGTCATACACGGTGTCACAGTATAAGAGTAGCTGTAGCGTGTAATTAGAAGGAGTGTGTTGGAGTCGTTGTTGGAGTAACAACCGATTAAAAGACTTTTAACCGACTACCTTGGCTAGTTCCCTTGTGTGAAATACTACGTTCACAGACCTTCACTAGCATTTAAAGCTGATCTGATTTAGAAGTTAGCAGTCTTCTACTAGCTAGACTACTGATCAGTGGTCTTTCAATGTGGGATCAACTATGTACATTTTTACTCAACTGCTCATACTCAATACATGTTTTCTGACCAAACTTGCAGTTTTTTTTACTTTTTTAAGCATTTTCGCATTTGATATTACTTAATATAAGTATTGGCGTTTTTGAAGCAGATTAATTATTAAACAGTACTTAGACTTTGGGAGTTTTGGCCGCCAAAGTGATAAAACTATTATCCTTTTTTGAGTAGTGAAATCGGACAATGAACTATCTCTTGAAGACACCATATTTGTATAACATTATATCAACTTGGCAATGGTCGTAAATAAATTAAGCTTTACCATAGTTAGTATAGTGGACTGGTTAGGAAGCCCGGCAAACTTCAAAGGGACAACTCTTTGTTATGATTTATGCTTGGTCACGTGGTTCTGTGGGTGCACACATTCAGCTCAGTATCGAAAGCAACAAGCGAGTCTTATGACAACAAACTATATTCTACGTCGATTTTTATCATTCATACTGTTTTTATCAAAGTTTTAAGTGGTCAGGTTTTTAGTAAGCCATGCCAGGCCGTAATTGTGCGGTATTTGGTTGTGGTTCATGTCGAAGAACTAAAGGAATTGGCATATGGAAACTGCCTTCGTCCGTCGACGAAAAAGACAGAAAATGGCGCGAAGATTGGCTGGGAGAGCTAAGAAAGACTAGAGAAATGGATGCCGATTTTCGAAAGCAGATCAATAATGATCGAGTGTATACTTGTGAAAAACATTTTGCACCAGAAGATGTTGAAATATGTAAGTATTTCTCGCTATTTTGCTCTTTTTACCCGTTTACATCGTGGCGCATAGCAACCCAGCACCAGCGCTATGGCCTTGTGTTTTACATTTAAAATCTGCCTAAAATTTATTTCATAGTTAATATTCTTTGATCTTAAATCGTTTTGCAGTTTACTCCAGCCAAGTCACAAGAAAAAAACCCAAATTTGGTGCGCTACCAAGGTTAAACTTGCCGACGAAAAGTCATGAAACGCCGAAACCATCGCCACGATCAGAACCAAAACAACGTCCTTCGGTGGTCCAACAAACTGATGTCAAAGCAAGCTGCTATACTTCATTCTCTGAATTGTGTCAGCGTTTAAAAAGCCTGAAAACTCTCACTGAGTGGAAGATAAAAGTATTGACAGATCGTGTCGTTTTAAAAAAGCTGGTTGAGCCGTATATTATTCCCAAATTGGAGGTTGTTGTGGACGAAAGTCTTGCATTTACAATCAAAGTATTTGGAGCTTACTTGGTTGCAGACCATCCACTGTACAGCGCCAATCTTCGCTCGATGAGAAACATTACGTTGTCTAACCTTATAAGAAACTTAGAAGGATATAAGTTATGCAATGGTGTCAATACCACCGAACTTACATCTAAGCTTTATCATCATGTTGTGCCCATTGAACTGAATGATGATGATGATTGTCCCGAGCAGTTTCCACACAAAGGGTTTTGGCGAGTTAAGGAATGCTTGCTGTTAGATGAACAAGGAAGTGTCTGCAACTCATGCAATGAATTCATTGTTTATGAAAGAAACGGTAAAAAGGCAAAGGAAACAAGACAGCTAAAGCCTGCACATTTGAATGCTCCTGTTACAAAGACTGACCCGGAGAGGTTAAAGCTGACCATGCAAGAGCAGAGATTACAATGTGCTCAGCTTGAACATCAGCTGCAGGACATGAGAGCAGAATTGAACAGAAAAAACATTGAGGTTGGCCATGAGTTAAGCAAGGATCTTACTGAAATTATCAGCTCAGCTGATTTGTCACAAATGACCCCATTTATAAAGTTATTTTGGGAACAACAGCAAAAGCTTTTCTCAGAGAACCAAAATGGAGGAGTACGTTATCATCCAATGATAATAAGGTTTTGCCTTTCACTGGCGGCAAAATCTCCCTCGTGTTATGAGGAGCTGAGGAACAGTGGTGTGTTAGTCCTTCCAAGCCAACGCAGACTAAGAGACTACAGGAATGCCATAAAGCCAGAACGAGGATTTCAGAAGGAAATCTTGGATGAATTGATCAAAGAGACAAATAACTATTTTGATGTGCAGAGATACATTGTTCTGATGTTTGATGAAATGAAAGTTCTCGAGAATCTGGTTCTGGACAAAGTAACTGGTGAGATCATTGGCTTCACAGACCTGGGTGATCCAGATATTAACTTTGGATCACTAGAAAAGGTTGATGACATTGCGTCACATGTTTTAGTGTTCATGATTCGTGGACTTTGCACTGAGCTCAAGTTCAGCTTGGCTCATTTTGCAACTACAGGTGTAACTGCTGCTCAAATAATGCCATTGTTTTGGGAAGCAGTGTGCTTGCTTGAAATCTCATGTAACTTATGGGTTATTGCAACCACAGCAGATGGTGCGTCCCCCAACAGAAGATTTTTCCGTATGCACAAACCAATGGATGGAAATGCAAATGCTGATGTTTGTTATCGCACCGTGAACTTGTATGCACCTAATAGATTTGTATACTTTTTCTCTGATGCTCCACATCTGGTTAAAACAACCAGGAACTGCCTGCTGCAATCAGGGTCTGGGACATGCACACGGTATATGTGGAATGAAGGAAGCTATATTTTATGGCAGCATATAGCAAGCATATTCTATCAGGACTTGGATAGAGGACTGAAACTTCTTCCAAGGCTGACCTATGAGCACATCAACCTCACTCCTTATTCAAAGATGAGGGTCAACCTAGCTGCTCAAGTGTTGAGTTCATCTATGTCCAATGTGCTAAAGACCTTTGGGCCTCCAGAGGCAACTGCAACTGCTAAGCTGTGTGAAATGGTAGATGGATTCTTTGATTGTTTGAATGTTCGCAGCCATTCAGAGCACACAAGAAAACGCAAGCCATTTGTTGCTCCATACACATCTATTCAGGATCAGAGGTTAGATATTTACATTGTTTACAAGGGAAAATATAATATTGACTGGAAAACAAACCAAAAATATATATTCTTGAACCTTAAAATTGTGCCATAAAAATGTGTGCTTTTGAAAAAGATTGCGTGATTGTTAGCACTTAAAATATTATTATTATTATTTTTTTTTTGGGGGGGGGGGGGGATAACAATAAAAATTATTTCCTTGTCACACCATCAATAGTTGTTCAGGAAGCACATTTAAATGGATATTAACAGATTTTGTTGCAGAGTACATGCAATGATATTGTCCCACTGAATTATGAGTTAATGTTTTTATAGAAATTTGATAGGAAATTTTACAAAATTTGCTGTTGCAGAATCAGTATGCCTCTTTTTCTCACCTCAATATTTTCTATTACTGGAGTGTCCTTTACTACAAAATATATGTTTCTTGTTATTGATAGTTTATTTTTGTTTTATTATAGATTTGATTTTTTGATGAAGTTTTTGGAGTACTTGAAATCCTGGAAGGAGAGTACTGAAAACAGAGAAGGGAACTACACCCAGAACGCAAGGGCTCGCATGTTCTTGTCTTGGCAAACCTATGAGGGGTTCAACATTACTGTCAGATCTGCGATTGAAGCAACAAAATTCCTTCTCCATGAAGGCATGGAATTTGTGTTGACTGAGCGCTTCTGTCAAGACCCTGTGGAAGAATATTTTGGCAACCAACGTAAACTTGGAAGGCGAAGTGATAATCCTGACATTCACCAATTTGGTTACAATGCCAATACTATCAGAATTCAACGAAGTGTGTCATGCCAGAGTGGTAACACAAGGGGCAGGAAGGACAAGCGCAAGGCATGGGAACAGGTTACAGATGCCAAGCTACCATGTAGGAAAAAAAAGAAAACTTAATTGACTGTTGGAGAGATTTTTTTAACCATTCTTTGCCATTTTTCATATTAATTTGTACCATTAGAACAAGGAAAAAATGTTGTCTTTATCATATAAGATGCAATTAGTTAATGAAATTAATGATTGCACACTGCTAACACCACTTGTCATTAAAGAGGTTTTAATGTTCTTCTGCAGTATTCAGTACATAAAAAGCAATGAGACTAGACTGTAGAATAATCATAGGACAACATGATGCATGTGTTGTCAAGAATGATAGCAGTTGTCACTCTGTTATGTGAATTATGATTTAAATGTTACTCTAAAAGACAAATAATGCAAGATTTGTGAACTGATATTAACAGAAACTTTATTTAATATTCTTACTAGTTATTGTATATTAACAATAAATATCATGAAATGTTCCCTTTTTGTTGCTTATTGATTAAATACTAATAATAAAAGTAATTACTGAAGCCTATCTTGATTTTGCTCATCACTACTCCTGCTGATTTCCTTTCGTAGAGCTTTGACTTTTGTTTTCCTACTTGCAACTTTATGAAGCTGAATGATGTCTTTAGCTAAAGAAAACGATCGAACTCTTACATACAAATTAATTACTCCATGTAAAACATCCTTAATAACATGTGTGTCAGGTAAAATTTCAGCATTGGAAACCATTAAATTATAATATGAAAGCACTTCACTATCACTTGCAGACTTTTTGGTTATACCCATAATATTTACAGCATGTACATTGGTTTTAGATGTTGATTGTCGAAAATTATTTTCTATTCTAATAAACATTTTCTCTGCATACTTAGAAATATACCATAGGCCTCCACGACTTAGATTTGATATTAACTGTTGGGAGCTACATTGCTCTAATTTACCAGCTTTCAAAATAGCTATTGCCTGTTGGCTCTCCTTTGAATTTTTGCTAAGATGTTTTTTATGTAAGTTCTGTAAAACATAACCACCCAAATACTGCAGTCCAGCTATTTCAACTTCTGACAGAACAGTTTGCCCAGGCTGCTTGTTATCTTCATCAGTACAAGATTTGACCTGCTTGCAGTAGATTACCATAGAATCAGCTACCTTGGTTGCTAATAATGTTGCAGCATTTCTGGACAGCCCTTTGAAATATTTCACAGAATTCAGTGGAACTTCAGCATAGAATTGTGCATAAAACTTTTCTGTATCTCCATTTTTCATATGCACTTTAAACAGTGTCTGTAACTGAGACAATTCTTTTCCATTGTGTACTTCATATGAATATAGCTCCATTTCTTTTTTCAAACCCTCAGTATACAAAGTGCTGCTTTTTATTTTATTTACTGCAGTGTTGACTATTTCAGCAAGGATGGTTTCCGTTAGAGTGATCTGAGTTTCAACATTACTGTGTTTAGCTGAATAGTGTCGTTCGTGCCCTCCTCTTGTTTTGTAACGTTTGCCACAATCATTACAAATAATAATTCCAGGTTGAGCCTACAAGAAATAGCACCATTTAATATAGTTGCAATACATAAATGTTTTACTTTTGTGGGACAAAGATTATACGAGTTCTGATGATGTCGAAATTATAAACACAAAACAACTAAGTTGCTCGATCATGACAACTAAAAGTTATTTGAGTTATATGTTTGTAGTCCCTTCAAACTCTCCCCAGAGATGACTTTAAGATGATTATGCTTCAAACATAAATATAAACTATTAATGTTTTGTTGTGGAAGAAAGGTTTTGCTGTCAACACAAGTACAACGAAAGTCGAAATTTAATAGTGGCGTCCTATCGATCGCGAAGTCTTCTGGCATATGAAAACTTTCTTCATCAAACACATCGCGCTCAAGACAAAATATACAACAAAAATTATACTCACATCCTCAACTGAAGCCGTAAAATGCTCTTCCATTTCTTCATCTTGTGCTAATAGGTCTAAAACAGCCTCAAAATCATCGCCAATCAAGAACAAATCTTCTGCACCGTCCGCCATGTTTGATGTTTTGATCGCGAGTGTGCACCCTCGTGATCACGTGACGTCCCTGTTCAACCTCAAATGAATGCCTATTGTTTTCCCCTTTGAAGTTTGCCGGGCTTCCAAACCATTCCCCTCTACTAACTATGGCTTTACAAATCGTTGAGCGTCTTGTTAAAGTATATGAAATAACTTTGCTTTGTCTATTTGCGTTGATAAAGTGTAAACCAGTTTTTCATTCATATGATCATGCGAACTTTTTAAAAGGTCAAAAAAGAAGCTTGTTTGGAATGAAATTTAACGAAAAAAGAATATCCGTCCTTACTCTATACTAGCTGTCTCGCAGCATGCTTCCAATGAAAAGCATGATAATCAAGTCAACATCTCTATCTTAAACGATGCAAATGCCCTACAATTATGGCAATTGAAAATGATTGCAAAGAAGCAAGTATCTTCATAGTTAATAGAGCGAAATGGTTAGGAAACTCCTTTGTTATAAGTTATTGTACACTTTTTTCAAGCGTGCACAATCTTTTGTTTCACTATTGTTTTACTCTCGTTGGATAACACTGAGTTAACAGCTTAAATCTTGAATTGTTAAGACAGCATCATAAATAGCACGAGTTATGGTATAGAATCGAACTATATGGCCTCCTGGTTGACAATTATTCTCCTCAATTATATCTGCATGATAACAAAGTGGAATACAACAAGAGACACGTGAAAGAGTTGAGTTTTGCCGGCTGATTAATTGTTGTTTGGACCAAAGTGCAATTCCAGTAGGTCAGCAATAGGGTTAAATGTCCCCATTGGATAGTGGCAAGCATCGAGTGTGCCTGTAGGATGGGAATTTGACATTGGAAAGACATCAAGAATAGGTATACCAGCGTTACACGTTGCTGATGATGCAAACATACTAAAGAGCTGGTTTCGCTGAAACAAAATTGAACATACAAATCATTCAAAAGACGTTTTCGGAGAAAAATAATGATTGTGAAATGCGATAGCACTACGGAAACGAGTTGTGGACAAAGGTTGTTGAGGCTAAGAGTGTTTTTTTCGAGGTTTTTGGGCCGCATGAACTTGAAGTTAAAATCCACTCGGGGTTTAGCGTTTTTCTCTTTTTAGTTGACGTTATAAAGAACAAATACAAATTTAAATTGTATCAAATTTCATGGTTAATGTCCTTGTTCGAGAAGATAGACTTATGCGACTTTTATTTGTCCTGATCGTCTGAGAACCTGACTGCACTATGCCGGATAAATTTGAAAACGCAACTTTTGTTCCGAAATGATGACAAAAATGTCTAATCAAACAATAGAATTTGCCTTAAATTGTTTCGGATCCATGCGTTTTAGTGTATCGGAAAGGCCTATCCGGATAAATAAAGTTGCGTTTTCAAATTTATCCGGGTAAGTGTGGACGTGGCCTAAATTAAAACCAAAAGTAAGTCCTGGTAATTATAATGTCATAGTCATTGTCAAAAATTGTATCGTTTCATAGATTTTTTCTAGTTACCGTGTTTGTCTGAAATCTTATTGAAGAAACGTTCAGGTACTTTTCTGGAATTTTTTCTCTTTGCATGTGTGGCGTTGTTTTCCAGATAACATACGGGGCTCGTGTCCATGGTTTTAGTCTTTGGCCATCGCTCAATTTATGGTCAGTCATTGGTGTCAGTACGCTGACAGTCTCGTCGATTAGTCTTTGAAAGCTTGAGAAATTCAACGAAATCGGGTAGTGAATCCCAAAGTTTAGTAAAAAGACGCTGTTTTCGTTTCTCATGTTTGGATTCTTGAGTACTTCCTGGCATTGGTTTATAAGTATAGTAAAGTTGAAGTCGTTGTCATCAAATTTCGTCTTTGATTCTTGAACGCTTTTAACCTACAACTCAATGAAATTGGCGCCCACTCGGGTTATTGTAGCTAGTAGGGCACCACAAAATATATGTAACATATTTTTTGTGATTATTTCACTGTATCCGAATAGATGCTAACAAATATTTGATTGATTGATTGATTGATTGATTGATTGATTGATTGATTGATTCATTCATTCATTCATTGGTTGATTGATTGATTGATTGATTGATTGATGGACTGATTGATTGATTGATTGATTGATTGATTGATTGATTGATTGATTGATTATAGAAGTCGTCTGGATCTGCTTTGAAAATCACTAATTAATTATGCATGAGTTTTAGAAATAGGACATAAACACTGACTGACGACACGACGGGATGGCCGATATGCGGTTGGCCTACGGGGGTCATTCTATTGTACGAACCTTTACTTACTGCATATATCCAGTTATATTCATTTTTACATTCCTTGAAAATCCTTTTACACAATGGACGTGAACTGATGAGCTGGTGAAACCGAACTGCAAGCGAATCACCAATTGACCATAGAAGCCCTGAAGCAGGCTTAATATTGAATAAGTTTCTTTCTACATCTGAAAAAAAGATGCCAACACTATCAGTAGAAGTTAAAACAGTTATTTAAATACGCTATGTAGGATTTCTTAGAGACTGAGGGGATCCTGGAACCTTTGAGCCTTTTTTTTTGTGAAAGCCTTGAAGCCCAATCGATATTTAAGCTCTGTTTATACCAGCAATTTTTGCTGCGACTTTTGGCCTATTTTTACGGCGATGTTTAGATTGTGTGCAGAATATTTTTGCAACAATGAAATTAAGCCGTATATGTATGTTTCTTAATCACTTGAGCTTCCTGTTTCTTCCTAGATGACTTTATGCTGCATGAAAATCCCAATAAAATTATAGTAAAAATTGCAGCAAAAATCGATCGTGTTAAACGGGTTTTAGAAATCTGGCGCCCTTTATAAACATTGCCTTTCCCTCTTAAGCTGGTTCCGCAAGTTTGTTTAGTTGTTTTTGTTATGAGTCTTGGGATCATCTTTATTAAATGCGGAGAAGTTTACAGCCAAAGAACTTTATGGTAACTGAGTATACCTTTGAAATATGGTTTCCATGTGCCGTCAATCCATTGTCCAAAACCATCCCACAAATAGAAACAGTTCGGCTTGAAGTCAACACAATTTGGCATCCCATGATACATAGCGCATTCTCCTTTACTGTAGTTTTTACAGAACTTAAAATAACCTTTAATTAAATAAAAGGGTTAGGGTTAAGGTTATAGGCGTCATATTCTACAACTACCAGAATGCTTTGCTTACCTTCTTTTGTAGCGCAACTAGCACAAATATATTGTTCTTTTTATCTCCAAAGGGATTAACAATTTAAAAGGGAAAGAGAATTCGCAACGAATGCTGGTAGTTGTAGTAAAATGACGTCATAATGCACATAGCCTATTCTGAGAACCTATTTTATAAGAGATGCAGCTATTCTTGTCTAGTTTAAACACAATTTAGTCAATAGCAAAGTCATTTGTATATCTCTTGTTTTTTATATATTTTTTTTACGAAATGATCATTCAAAAGTAATAACTTTACATCTAACTGCAGCTTTGTATCAATGTTTTAAGACTGACCTTAAAACAAGAGAATTGAAAACTTGAGATATCCAAATGACACCGTTATTCTATAAATCAGTATTTCAACCTGGGCGACTTTTTAAGAATAAATGTATGTCATCAACTAGTCAGCCAAATGTGATAACATCTGTGGAGGTTTAACGTCTCATACATTCACTTTCAATTCACTGTCTTTTGAGGTTGAGTTTCATATATTCATCTTAAACCGTTTACCTTTATTAATTTACCTTTGTCAACCGAACCCTTAGAAATGTAAAAAGCAGTGTCGTTGCTATTTTGTAGAGGCTTTGAGATATAATCACCGACGAAATTTCCAAGCAGCCCTTCCTTTTGGAATTTTCCCTGGATATTGCCTACCAGAAAAATCAGCATTTTACGTTTAATAAAAAAAATTACACTTGTGTATGCTTGAAGTTTGGGTCTTCCTGCTTAGCTAGACAGGAATCACTCAATCTCGTAGCCAGAGCCCGCGTTTTCTTGTGGACTGCGTCAAAGAACGAGGGTTTTGGTATAATCCGATATGCGCCTAAAAAACTGGACACCATAAAACATGGCTTCAGTTATCGGGTTAGGCTAGAGCCCTCGTTCTACAGGCCACAAAAAAAAAAAAAAAAAAAAAAAAAAAAAACGCGTGCTCTGGGTACCAGCTTGGGATTGCATACACTACAAAAGCTTGCGTTTTACATTTGCAATGCCGGATACGAATACGATTTGAAAATGAACAATACCTTTTTTGAACCAACCAGAAGGAGGATCTCTAAATCCATCACAAAGAGTGAAGTCAAGAAATATGTCAGCCTTGTAGTGCCCATGCTCAGTGAGAAGCATCAATATCTCGTATAATCCATTTCGATGATCGATGACTAAAGGCGAAATGGACGCTGGGCCGTGTTTGATATAAACACGCCATGAGTCACCCCCAAGTGATTTTAGTCGACCGTCAATAGTAACAGATTGGATCCAAAATCGACTGAACTGCCCTGAAAATTATAGTAATGACACTTTAGATCATACCGTTTTTCTTATCAAAACATTAATTTGTACTAAAAATCCATAAGGTACGGTGGCCCATAAGTGCCATGGCAAAACTTACTTTGTTTACGGCAAAACATATCTTGCTCACGGCAAAGCTTTTTTGTTCACGGCAAAACGTTTGTTGTTTGCACCATGTTTTCTTTCTTTCTTTCTTTTCTTTTCTTTTCTTTTCTTTTCTTTTCTTTTTTGTTTTGCTTTGTTTTTTTTTTTTTCTTTCTTTTACAAACTTGGCTCACAGGCCGCATGAAATTCTCGGCAAATTATTTTATATTTAGTTTTTTTCTTCTTTTCTTTTATTATTATCATTGATAATAATATATGATATTATTATTATTATTATTATTTTTTTTTTGGGGGGGGGGGGGGAATAGACCGCAACTGCGGGCTTCCTGTGTTTTGAAATAGACGTGCGTCCAGGGGTACAGCACATGGCTTCCAACGAAAACACCAACCCAGCGACCAGCAATAATCCAGCAGATTTTGACAGAGCTTCCAGCACTTGTTTTTGCAATGTCTAAATGTCCAAACCTTATTTGGTCCAGGGCAAACGTACTTTCGTCGACGCAATTTGTGTGCTTTCCTAGCTTCAACTCCTTCAGGATCTAAATCACGACTATCTCCTCTACCACATTTCTAGCCACTCTTATTCCGTTTCTTTGCAAAGCATGCCAGACACTACGGATAACCAGTACTCAGAACATCCAGGACCATCCATGATTGACAGTATGGCATTTCTTAGTTCCTTCTGGTTGAACTCGACCATGTTCCTCTGAAATTTATACTTTTTCAGCTTTCGTTCAGAGTTCTTAGACTAATATTCATCTGGTGTTGAGTTTCTAACATATAAATCATTTCTTTGTAGTTGTATCCTCCATCAAAGACTCAAGTATATAGATTTTTTATTTGTTTCATCCGCCATTTTGAACACAGGAATCCTGAACGGAGGATTTGACGTCAACAAAAAAGTTTTGCCGTAAAATACAAAAAAGTTTTGCCGTAAAATACAAAAAGGTTTTGCCGCAAATAAAAAGGTTTTGCCGCAAATAAAAAAAGTTTTGAATTGAACAAAGAAAGTTTTGCCGTGGCGCTTATGGGCACCGTAATAAGGTAAGAGAATCCAATTCTATTTATTAGAACAAAAACTTAATTACTTCTGATCAGAAATAATGTTATGACCATATACCTTTCCCACATTCGCTTGACTGGCCACAAAACAATAGATTGGCATCGAGGCTGTAGTGTATAAAATACACAAAATTTATGGATTAATACACTCCAGCCTGATCAGTGTGAATCGATTGTTTTGTGCAAAAATGCTAACAGCCCCCCCCCCCCCCACCCTTTCTCGACAACATCGTTAGGATGAGGTGTGTGGATTCTTATGCGAAGAGCTTCTTTCACTCCTCTAGAATACCATTCGTGGAGTCGTATTACAGTGAAAACCCCTCAGGCGTACCCACCAAAACTACGTTATTGATTCCCGTAATCAAATTTGAAATCAAGTCTACAGAATTCAAAAAAAAAAAAAAAAAAAAAAAAAAACGTACATAAGCAAAATAATTTAAGATTTGCAAAGTTTTTTTTTGTCTCAAACGAGACTTCTTGTCTCGAATGTTAGACTGGTCGATTTCAAAATTAAATATTCAAATTGAATAATCAAAAAAATGATTCAAAGAATGAAATCATTAATGAAATTTTGGTATGTACGTTTGAGGTTGTTTTTACGTGTAAGGTTACAGGAAGGCCAACTTTTGTTATTCACAAGCTTTTAAGATTAAAATCTCAAGTTGTCGTGGAAAGCCTGCGTCTGTGAACATTGGAGTACAGACACGTGTCAATAAATATTTAGTTGTAAATCGCACTTGTCTATTTAAAGAAATGAACATACGTTACCACACGAGTTGTGTTTACACCCCTAAAGCTTATTACACGAGAGCAAAATGAAAATGACTCATTCCTTTTTTTATTTTCTTATTTTAGTTATTCATTTTTGTTTATATTTCTTTTTAACTTATTCGAATACTTTACCTGAAGGTTGAAGCTCCCATCTTGTTACATAACTGTTCTCTGCAGAAGTTCTTTCACTAGAGCTGGTTTTCCTTTCTCCCCAACTAATTTCACTTAGACAATCACCAATTAATTCTTTCCATGCAAAACGCAGCTTCTGCATTCGACACCATTGATAGTTGAAGTCTAGGATGTCGTTTGCATTTTCATGTCTATTTTTCTTGTACTTAGTGAGTCCTAGAAGTAGAACAGCGGTACAAAATGCAAAGAGAAGTCGATGGGTTACTCTTATTCGAGCTGAGGCTAAAATCGTTTTTAAACAGTACATATCAAACAATGTTATTATCTTATATGATAGTCTATAACCACTCGAAATGATAGTCTATAGCCACTCATAAGCGAAATGATTATCTATATGCATATGTAAAACGTTATATTCCAATCTGTACATGTAAATAGATATCATTTTTCGATTAAAGTTCAAGTTGTCATGGAAAATTAAATTTTAATTGATCGGCACATAGTGCATGGACGGTAAAAATGTCTCTCAACCTAAAGAATGACACTTTATGACAAGTCACTCTTGACTGGCTATACTTTGAAGACGTGGACTAGTCTGGATCTACCCCCGGGGATAAACGATAGGGGATGCTCGTCGAAAATTTTCAAAAATAGACCTAAAAGATGCTGGGGGACGGGGACACGGACCCCCCACAAAATATTGGCTAAAGGATATCAATGCATGAGTTTACACAGTTAAAAAAAATGTTTTGTGATTTTCCGGTTTGTAAATTTTTCCAATTAGATGCTATATCCATAATACATAACCGCTTTGGATGCAGGAGCTGTTTTCCTGCAGGGAATGCGAGATGATTGGAGTGGGGAGTGAAGGAGAATTATAGTGCCCCCTTCTCCCACGTCTGTTACTGTTCGGCCGCCCCTGTTGTTTTGCGGCTGAGCATTTTTGAGAGATGAAGATTAAATTAGACCTTGTTTATACATATGCGCCAAGTTTAATTGCCCTCAAGCACTATGACGTCATGGCTTGTTTACATGAATAAAAATGCATCAAGTTCTGGCGAAATATTTTTCCTTTAATACATTTGGCATTGTACTTATATTTATAATTTGTTCCAATATTCTAAATGAACTTTTACCCCATTTTTCATTGATTTTAAGATGCTAAATCCCCTCTTTTGCCCAAGATTCTTAGCATTAAAACAATAGATTTGTTTACATGTGACGTCATAGTGCTTGTGGTTAATTTAATTAAAGAACACCGTGTAGTTATCAGTCTGAATAGCCATGATGCGGGATGACGTCTTACCCCCGTCTCTATACCATAATAGTTTTTAAAACCTTTCATATTCAAAGCTTCATTCCCTCGAGAATACAGGAACTATAGCAATAATAAGTGAACAAAAGCAATGTGAAAAGGATTTGGTCTAGACACGGGGGTAAAGCGTTTTCTTATAACGAGCAGTAACGAGCTATCTTATGCTTATGAGTTCTAAAAAATCTCATGAGAATTGCACGAGTGTATGTTTTGATTTTTAAAGACAAACGCGACTTTGATCTGATTATCGCAAACGTAAACGCGATAATCGGCTGATTGGACTTTCCTTTGTCTTTGTGCACCAAAGCGTACATTCCCACGTGGCATGATCATTGGCAAAGTTCCTTTGGCTCATACATATGAGCATTTTTTAGACTGACTCAGTAGCATAAGGTCGTTGTGTGAAAACGCTCTATTGCACTAATTTGTTACTAAATATCACTAGCGTACTAAATCTAAACCGTTACCAGTTCTTTCGTGCTTTTTAATGTAAAATCTGACAAGTCCGGAATAGCGTCGACATGATCACAGCAAAAAAAACATAGTAAAATATATCTTTTGAGATCTTTTAAAATAAATATAATGAAATTTCACAAGCACGTAGTCCTATGATTACTAACTAGTAATTAGCTCCTCTCTATGTTTCCTCTTTGTCTAATAACAAATCGTTCCAATGCCCTAGCGGCCGGATAAAATACACTATCATTATAATGGACATAGTCTAAAGTTCCACTGTGATAGGATGCGGTCAGCGGATATACGTCTAACACAGGAATCCCAGCTTGGCACATTGCCCTGATGGAGTAGGCATGGAATAGTTGATTTCTCTGAAAATTAATTTAATAGGTAAAAGGTAGTTAATTGGTTCAAAATTGTAGAATATGTGAGTTTATCTGTCCTGAACATTCATTCACTCAGCATTCGTTCATCACACATTCATTCATTTATTTATTCATTCATTCATTCATTCATCCATTCATTCATTCATTCATTCATTCATTCATTCATTCATTCATTCATTCATCATTCATTCATTCATTCATTCATTCATTCATTCATTCATTCATTCATTTGTTTGTTCGTTCGTTCGTTCGTTCGTTCGTTCATTCATTCATTCATTCATTTGTTCGTTCGTTCGTTCGTTCGTTCATTCATTGATTCCTTCATTCTTTTCTTCATTCATTCATTTATTCGTTCATCCGTTCATTCATTCATTTGTTTGTTCGTTCATTCATTCATTCATTCATTCATTCATTCATTCATTCATTCAATTATTCACTCATTCATTCATTCATTCGTTCGTTCGTTCGTTCATTCATTATTCATTCATTCTTTTCTTCATTCATTCATTTATTCGTTCATTCGTTCATTCGTTCATCCCTTCCTTTATTCATTCATTCATTCATTCATTTGTTTCTGCGTTCATTCGTTCATTTTGTAATCATTGTCTCAATACCTGCGGAGTCAGGAATCTGAACATTGTATAATTGAAAGGTCTTGCAGGCCATGGCTTTCTGTTAATCTTTTCTCTTTCAAACGAAGCAGTGGACTTCCATACTACATGACCTTTGAACATTCCATTTCTTAGTTGTTTTATTAATAAAATAACCGAATCAACTAAGTCTCTGTATTCTTGAAACGATAACGATATGGGAAAATGAACGCCTAGGCTGAGAACAAACATACTGTTGGATTGATTGACCTCATCTTGCTGTAGTATTTGTCGTATTTTATTTAGAATTACAGTCTTATCGAAAGTTGACTTGATTTTTAGAGGATGTCGCTTGTCTTTTACCTGAAACAAATAGTTGCCTAATAAATTTTAATTGCTATTATCAGACGAAACTATGTTGATCACCATCATCGATCACCATATCATCATCATCATCATCATCATTTTGCAACAATCTTCAGCCATCATCATCATCATCATCATCACAACCGTGTATATTTCATATTAACTAGTAATGGGATGACGTAAAAGAATTGACTAAGGACGAACGACCATCCTCGGTGATAGGCCTACACTAATACATTCTAATTACTAATCATGATCAACCTCATGCTTGTAAAACCGGATTACATACTATAAATATTAGATATTGTAAAGCGCACTGAGACATTAGGTGAAATGTGCTATTTAAGCAATGCACTACATTACATCTTCGGCTATTGAACCATAACGGCAACAGTTGTAAATATAACGATAAGTTGTACACCGTAGAGTGATTCGAATCACTCTACGGTGTACAACTTCTCGTTATATTTACAACTGTTTCTTTAGAAACACCGACGCAGTCCTTGCTAGTATTTTTTACTAGTTTTTACCTCTACATAACGGCAACAGGCGATTTGCATTGAGGTCGGTACACACTAGACGACAAGTCTCGGTGACAAGTCGCTGCAACAACTCAGAATCACACACCCCCCCCCCCCCCCCTCATCCCGTGTGTACTAAGTATTTTTGGCGGAAATTGTTGTTGTCGTGACAGAATTTTGTCGCTGCGACTTGCCTCATGAAATCCAACTAATCTCCCTCGCGCAGAAGAGATGTCTAGGCGACGAAAGTTGAACCAGTGCACACTGAGGCGCCCTGTCGCGGGCCGGGACTTGTTGCGTAGCGTTCCAAACTTTATGGCGTCATGTTACTGTTATTAAAATTTTAGATTAATAAAACAATCTGCACTAATTACTCTACAAAAGAAAAGTCAGCGAAGCATCTTGCAAGTGGTAGTATTCTGCGTCATTATGCACATCGCCTATTTCATTGCTCACAACTTATCTAACGCAAATGCTCAATTCAAACATTCATCAGTCGTCATTATTACATCACTATCTACATAATCTTACCTCATATATCCAGTTGTACGTGTAGGTACATTTACTAAAAATCTCTGTACAAAGTGCGTTGGTTCTCAGAGATTCAATGAACCTCATTCCTAAAGAATCGCCATATACCCAAAGTGTTCCAGATCGTTTTTGCTGATTGGAAAGATCAGAGTGCGAATTTTCTGAAAAAATACAAATTAAAAGACAAGTAAAATTAACAAAAATTAATAATTAAAGTATTTCAAATATGTATATAGCGACACTTCAGCTGACGTAAGCCTTTGTTATTTATGTGCAACCAGACAGTGATTGGCTGTTATTTCAATAGAGCTTATCGTAGTTCTGGTTGGCACATTAGCATAACAATTTGTTTGTTTTTAAAAATGAAGCATCGCTATAGGTACATACTATACTATAAAGGCCGGTACACACTAGGCGACAAGTCGCAGCGACTTGTCGTCACGACATGTCGCGTCAGTGTGCATTGGTTCAATATTTGTCGCCAATACATCTGATTTTGTCGCTGCAACAATTTCCGCCAAAAATACCTAGTACACACGGGGGGAAATTGTCGCTACGACCTATCGCGGGAACAAGTCGCTGCGACTTGTCGCCTAGTGTGTACCGGCCTTAAAAACTGTCCGATTGTATTTGGGTTCAAATTACTATTGGTTATAACGAACAAGCAATTGTGGGTTAAAGCAATCCGAATGAATTGGTTGATGTAAAATCTTGGTTGTAGAACCATTAAATTTAGATTATTAATTACAACCAAATTATTTTGGCTGAATATGCAAGCCAAAATCAAATTGGTGGAGTTAACCATTTGAATTTGTTATAACCAATTTTTTGGGTTGTTTTAACTAGTCAGTTTTTACAGTGTGTGGGCCAGGTACTAGCAGTAATTTTACCACTGATTAACACTAATTGTTTATGTAACTATTTAATAGGTCTATTTGCTTTCAACTAGCTACGTGAAAAAACTGAGTGCAGACCAAGAAGTGTTGCTATTAATTAGTCGGGCTACACCGCAGGGGCCCCGACTTTAGTTTTACCTTTTTGCCTATCTATGTATTATGTCGCGTTCTGGAATGGCACAGGAAGCCCAAACTCAGGCGGTCTTCCTCAGTTTCTTTCATCATTCCAGTTTCTTTGCAGTGTAGCCCGACTTCATGCCACTTAGGGCGTTTAGTTCATACTCAATTAATCATGAAAGTAAGCAAAGTTTCGACATTAGGCCAAAAGGAAAAATATGATCAATATCCTTGTCGTACTGACCTTCTGATTTGTAAGGGATCCAACTCTGTCCTTGCCAATATCCATTACCATCCCATATAAAGCAAGGCAATGTATTTGTGGTAATACTTCTTTTGTTGCCTTGACAATTATCTTCAAGAAAATTGAACAGACTTTTGTCTTTTCATGAACATATCAGTTAATTGTTGTCTATCGTGCGGAAATTAAACCCTGTGTTTTTCAGTTACTAACTCGCCCATAATGCATTTAGACCATATCAAAGATGGCGGACTGTTGAGTAGGTTTTTCACTACAATTTCTGTAAGTTTTGGATGATCTAAGTCTTTAAAAGACAAGAAAACACCAAAAAGAGTTCAAACATACTTCCAAATAAGGAAAGTTACTTTCAAATATAGATTTATTTCTGTTTTATATATATTTTTTTCAATTTCATACTGAACAAAGAACTATCATATCAAACTTTTCTCTTTAGCGGAAGTTGTCCGATTTGCATCTAATACTAAATCTTACCTGTGGACCCTTTTTTGGCTATCTTTTATTATTTACAGCCACTAAATTGTGAAACAATTCGATGAACACCTGCAGAGACTGAAGCGAAGGGCTATATCGAACTGACAGACATCTTGGATATCGAGTAGAACCCAGGAAAATGTACAAATTGCAAAAAACCACAGGAGCCCCGCACGAGCGACAACAAAAGTTTAATATGTGAAAAACATTGCGGATATTTTGGATATTTCCACATTGTTGTAAAGGGGCTGGGGTTGGAAGTTTTACAAGGAAATCAATTAATCAGGTTCTTAAATCTAGGAACCAGAACTGATATGATAGAAACAACCGTCAAATAGTTTTTGCCCACCTGTGTAATTGTCAGTAACTTGTAAAGGGATACCCATAAAGGCCTTTACAGATTTTTAGGATATACCTTTTATCATAACTTTAATAAATCATAAACTATTATAAATTATTATAATTGCTACTTTAATAGGTTTTTAGTGTTTTTTATTATAATAATTAATTAGGATTTCATCGTTTTAGTATATTTGTGTTCATTTTTAACTATATGATTGCTCTAGGATTTTTTGTGGTAATAATAAAGCTATTTATTTAATTTAAAAAAATCATTTATTATATGATTTGATTGTTTTTACTATGATTCATAAACTAGTTATATTTGCAGGGGTGGCGGAAGAGTAACAGCCGTTGGGGGGAGGGGGGAGGGATATAATCACATGCCCTTCCCTCTGGCCCACCCGGTTCCGCAGCCCCTGTTTTGTAAATTGCATTGATAATATCTTTTTTAATGTTTTCAGCGAAAATGAAAATACGCCAACTGACATATTAATTATTGCCCAAACACCAGAAAATATGCTACTTAAAAGAATCGACTATACTCTCATACTATAGCTATGTTCGGAACTACTAACACTTACCACAACTTCTTGATATTCTAAAGGTGTGTTTAGTTTGATTCCTCAAAGGTAGTCTAATATAGTCTTTTGCGATGTTGCCTAAATATCCACTTTGTGGCTTTATGTATGTTCCGTAATCAGTACCTTAGAAAAGGCAAAGAAAAATATGTTTAGAAGCTAATTTTCTTAACGTTTGACCTATTTTATATTTTTACACACACACACAAACACAATACAGGCAAAAAAAGCAGATTTTCCATTTAATTAAGTTGAGATATTTGCTGATTTTTTTCTGACTATTCTAAAGGTGTGTTTAGTTTGATTCCTCAAAGGTTGTCTAATATAGTCTTTTGCGATGTTGCCTAAATATCCACTTTGTGGCTTTATGTATGTTCCGTAATCAGTACCTTAGAAAAGGCAAAGAAAAATATGTTTAGGAACTAATTTTCTTAACGTTTGACCTATTTTATATTTTAAACATACACATACACACACACACACACACACACACACACACACACACACACACACACACACACACACAGACACACACACAAACACAATGCAGGCATAAAAAAGCAGATTTTCCATTTAATTAAGTTGAGATATTTGCTGATTTTTTTCTGACGTTCGAAATATAAAATAGGTGCAACAGACAGACAGACGGACAGACAGACGCATTTTTACAGATTTCTTCACAGATTTCTTGTCACTTGTCACTTGTAATTTATTATATCCTTACCATTGATAAACCAGTTCAAAGGAGGCTCTCTCAATCCGTCACACAAAGTATAATCTAAATAGATACTAGCTTTATAAACTCCTGGCTCCATTATCAACATGATAACTTCATAAAGACCGCTGTTGAGATCCACCACCATCGGTACAACAGATGTAGGGCCTTCTCTTATATAGACAGTCCATGCATCTCCACCAATCGACTTTGGTCGTCCCTTCACATCAACAGATTGGATCCAAAACCTGCTAAATACACCTGGATAGGACAAAGACAAAACACAATACTACGTAAGGAGTTTCATATGTAGTATACAATATTCGCTAATATTGTATATATTAATTCATTACAGACATGCATTAATGAAACACGTTAGAATTAAGGTAAACATTTCTCCGATGAAAGAATAATTTCAAAAGAGTCATTATCGGGGGTAAACGATCGGGATGCTCGTCGTATCTTTAGGGGGTTAAAATCGGCGATTTGGTCTTTCTTGTTGTTTAAAAAATATGAAATTAATCAAATTCTCCCTTTTTGGTATCTTTAAGGGTTTGAAACTTATGATTTTGAGATATTTTAGGGATGAAAAATTTGTGAAGCCAACAAACGTCCGGTATCTTTTAGAGGTAGTTTTGAAACCTTTCGACGAGCATCCCCGATCATTTATCCCCGGAGTCCCCCCCCCCCCCTCCTTCCGGGCATTATCGACAATATTACCTTATGTTGTTCAAATTGACACACATCATTTTCAACGAAAACAAGAACATGAGTTGTGCTATGCGATTTGATGTTTGAAATGTTAAATAACCAAACACTAGTTTTGAATATATCTTAAAGAAATTCTTATATAAGCGACGTGTCGGCCGGATTGTTTTAAAACAGCTATAAACAGTTCCCGGAAAACAGGTCAAGCTAGACCTTTACTTATCGATCAGTTCTAGTAAGTTGTCATGTATTTTGTGATTGCTGTTGTTATAGTTGTTATGACAAGTAAAATAACCACAATTAAAAAGTAATTGAGCAAAGTTAGCAATAACAACGGTAAAACAATAAAATTAATGAGAAAGGCAAAATGATAAAAGCAATAAAATGCATCTATAGTAACCTGAACTCAAGTGTTCTTTAGTAGCAGTTCACGAACGTTTTCACTATATAATTAAAGTTTATGCAAAATAAGAATCCTAATAAAAGAAGTGTTATTGTGAGTGTGGGTTTCCTGTGCGTGTGTGTTGTGTTGTGTGATGACCTCAAGTATTATATTTCATATCACTTTGATCATCGTCGTTTCGTAACATTATAAGTAATGTATAAAGAACGAAAGAGAGTGTTTTATCGGCTGATAAAGATTCGAGCCGAAGGCGAGAATCTTTAGCGCCGATAAAACACTCTCTTGAGTTCTTTATACTACTTATCAAACTGTTATAATTCATAATTCATACAGTTTTAGAATCTGAAAAAGCAAAATCTTATTTTATCGTTTTTAGTAAGGTCATAAATGCAATTAGTTGTAGGAACTTTCAAACAATACCTCATTATTATATTTGTGTCAGTATCTGTAAAGAATTTAAAAGATGAAACACTAAATCAAAGTTTGAATGTGTTTCATTCATTAGATACAATAGGTAGCATGGTTATTGTAAATATATGAATCGAAATTAAAACTATCGAGGGAATTCAGTCTAATTAAATATTCACAAACAATACCGAAAGCTCAGTTTGTTGAGGCTTTTTAAGAATAAGAGACTGTTGTTAAAGCTAAAAAGCTAAGAGACTCAAAGTAAAAGAAATCTCTATATGATAAAATGAGACGACGTTTCAGAAAACCCAAGTCGACAAGTATTCCAAAGAATACGAAATACGTAACGAAATGTGCGGTCGGCATGTTTTGTGATTGGCAAAAGACCCGCAGTAATAAGAAAGCAGAATATGAAAGCACAAGCTTCAATTTTGGTGATATGAAATCTCTCCAAGACTGTGATACAAACCTGGAGGAAATGAAAGCAGACTCGTTAAATTTCTGGATGATAAAATTTGTGCAAGAAGTTGCTAAAAAGGATGAAGTAGTGAGCCTGAATTCGGTAAAGCTAGTAATATCGTGTTTAATAACTGCACATTTAGTAATGTTACATTTAATTCTAAATAAGTAAGTATAATAATTAACAAATGTAATAGTAACTCAGTACTTTTTTCTGTAGCATGTATGCATTGTTGAAAATTAAAAAATATTTTGTCTTGCCTTTGTTGCTAGCAGCTTTTGATAAAGCATTAATGAATAAATCATTAGGTCTTTATCAAAATGAAAAAATGATAAAGCATTAATGTTTTATTCATTAATGCTTTATCAGCCCCGCACTCCCCTGAAAATATTCAAATCCGCCCCCGACTTCTAGTTTGCTGTATCTTTACCTAGCACTAAAGATATCGTCACATGATCAGATAACAGCATTACATTGGACTACAATCTTATGAATTATTAATGAGTTTGATAAGCTGTAAAATATATCGTGTTTGTGTGGATCTTCACCGATTGCTAACTAATAGTAGCGCGGGACAGTTATGTAAGTAACCTTTTTGACTTTGTACCTTTCCCATCGCATTTGAATCGTAATAACGTAATTATTCTCGATCAAGATCGAGCTTTATCTATATCATGTAGGATATATTAATCGTATCGATTATTTAGTGATTGTAATTAATTCAAGTTTCGCAATTAATTGTATTGCAGTTTACGATCAAACTTATACACATTAAAAGGACTCGATTGACCTGTGAAAATAATATCCTGCCGCCATAAACTACATTCGACCATAGCGCAGCCAGCGTCTCGCTACAGTAAATTATAGTAAAATAACTAGCTGCTACCTCTGCAAAATGAGCGACAACAGTGAAGATTCAGAAGTAGAACTAGCCGATAAAGAATTAATAAGTAATTTGATACGTGACACAAGCTCACCATCGAACGTACATGAAAATAACGCAATCTCCGATAAGACAAAACGTGACCGGAAGTTGACTGAAAAGGGGCTGGAATACCAATTAGAAATCGCCAAGGGCGAACAAAAGAAAGCCGAATCGAATCTGACAAAACAAATTAAAAACATTTACACCCTTCCACTTGATGGAACAGTCGATCAGTCCTCGCTAGAAACTGAGAGAGAAGCGCTGGACAAGATGAAAGAAAGTTTCAACGAAGCCCACAAAGCATTACGTGATCTAAGTCCCGAAGATCAAAGAGAATTGTTGTACCAATATTTTGACCTTCGAGACCGAGAATACCTTGAGTGCCGCACGAGAATTTGCGAACGACTTCAAGCACTTGAGAGGTCCAGAAACCCACCCAAATCGACCAAGTCACGAAGATCGACATCATCCTCGTCCTCGGTGTCATCCTCGTACTGCTCCAGCCGACGATCCGTTCTGGAGAGACGCTTCGAGGCCGAAGCCAAGGCGGCCAAACTTGAAGTCGAGTTGAGGTTCTTCGAACAAGACGCCGAAATTCGAAAAATGCAACTACAAAAGGCAGCCGCATTAGCAAGGGCTGAAGCCGCAACCGCCTGTAAGTTTCTACAGCAAGTAGAAGGCATGGAAGATTACTCTGACGAGCGCGTCGCTTCCAAAACCTCTCTTTCCAAGATAAACGGGCCCGGAACGCTAAAGAAGAAAATCTCGCTAGAAACAAACGACGGGATGCTGAGGGCCTACAACCCATGTGAAACAAACTTACGTCCTATACCTAATATGAAGAGGGAAGATGAATCAAATCCTGATGCCGCAAAGAGACCAGATAATGAATCCCGCAATGACGTCTTACCCCCCACGCCCGACGGACAATGGAAGGAAGAACCGCCTTTCGACAATAACAGACCAAAGCGCCAATCCCTACCTTTCATACCTGTTCTAAAAGGGGAAGATGAAAGCGCTGACGTTAAGAGAGAGCTACAGCCACGTCATGAGTCCGATAAGAAGGAAACCGGAAATCCTCGTTTTGGCGAAAGTACGCTCCTGGAGTTGATAAAGTTGCAAGAAAAGCAGGCCGAGCTGACCGCCCTTATCGCAAGCCAACAAAGAATGTCATCCCTTCCATCACAAGAGCCGCCAACCTTTAGCGGAGAGTACCTCGAGTACCCAGTATTCATTCAAGCATTCGAGGCGATCATTGAGACTAAAGTCAACAACGACAAAGACAGATTCTATTTCCTAAACAAATTCACCAAAGGCAAGGCCAACGACGTCGTCAAGGGATTCTGGACTCTAAACAGCGAAGACGGCTATAAACAAGCTAAGAAGCTCCTGGCCCAGAGGTTCGGTAATCCTCACTTCGTGGCCGAAGCCTACAAGACTAAGCTAAGGACTTCTCAGACTTCCTCGTTCGCTGCAGAGAGGCCATGGAGTGCTTGAAACATATGGAAGAACTAAACGCCTCACAAACCCTTGCCATGGTGAGTGCAAAATTACCAGCCTACGCTGGTGCGAAATGGTGCCGCCTCGCGCGAGAATTACAGAAGAAGGATGAAGGAACAGTGCTCTTCAAGGATCTAGTTAAATTCGTTCAGGACGAAGCCGAACTCGCAAACGACCCGGTATTCTCACCCGCTGCCTTAAAAACAGAAACAAACAAGGTGGCGTCGAATACTTCACCCATTCCTCACGGGCTACCTCAAAGAAGGTCAAACGAAGCAAGCTCTTTCGCAACATCATCAATTGTTGACAGCAGCAACCAAATCCGACCATCAACACATTGTCCATTGTGCAACCAGGAAAATTCGTTGGAGGAATGCACGCAATACAAAGAAAAGGACTTAAAGCAACGAGTGGACTTCATCAAGTTAAACGGTTTGTGCTTTGGTTGTCTACGAAAGGGACACATCTCCAAGAACTGCCGCAGAAGGATGAAGTGCAATGAGTGTCAAAGGTTCCACCCGACGTCAATTCACGATCCAGCCGTCCAGAAACAAGAAGGCAGTGAAGTCAACCCCGATGAAGTGAAGCCATCAGTGACCAACCGCACCAGCACCGCCAGCTCAGTTATCAACTCTCTAATACTGCCAGTACGACTTCGCCACAAGGACAGTCCTGGTATAGAAGTTAAGGCCTATGCATTGCTGGACAACGCTAGCGACACCACATTTGTTACTTCCTCAGCATTAAGGGACCTGCACGCCACCGGGCCTGAAGCAACCCTGAAGCTTCACACCATGCACGGGAATACTGAGATTCTCACGCAGCGAATAGAGGGTCTTATCGTCGAAAGCCTCGACAAGTCGATACAATTGTCACTGCCAAAAACCTATTCAAGAGATTGCATTCCTTCCAGAAATGACCAGATCCCTACTGCAAGCAATTTTAGACGCTACAGGCGACCAACTAGACGATGAGTCCTTGCATACTTTTATGTGCGAGGCTGAATTCAAGCCATCGTGAATAGTCGACCCTTGACAGTTGACAACCTAAGCGACCCAGATGCACTCGACTCCCTGACACCAAACCATCTTCTTACTCTAAAGACAAAGGTTCTACTCCCATCACCCGGAACTTCCAAGCCGAAGACCTCTACTCGCGAAAGCGTTGGAGACGTGTCCAGCATATTTCCAATACATTCTGGACACGCTGGAGAAAGGAATATCTTCTCACCCTTCAACAGAGACACAAATTGACATCACAGCGCAAGAGCTTGATGCCAGGCGACATCATCATCGTTAAGGACAAGGACCTGCCCCGCAACAAGTGGGAACTCGGCAGGGTTCTCCAAGTCAACCCAAGTCAAGATGGACTCGTCCGCACAGTCAAGGTGCAGCTTGCCGACGCCAACCTAGGCAACGACGGAAATAGGACAAGACCTGTAAGAGAACTGGAGCGTCCAGTCCACAAGCTTATTCTGCTGTGCAGCCAATGATCAAAACAGTCAGGGTATACTCAAATAGACAGAACATTATATGAACATTGTTATGCACATTATATGAACATTGTTATGAACACTATATGAACATTGTTTTGAACATTATATGAACATTGTTACTGTTAGTGAAATCACAAGTGATTTCAGGGGGGGTATGTTATTGTGAGTGTGGGTTTCCTGTGCGTGTGTGTTGTGTTGTGTGATGACCTCAAGTATTATATTTCATATCACTTTGATCATCGTCGTTTCGTAACATTATAAGCTGTTAAATATATCGTGTTTGTGTGGATCTTCACCGATTGCTAACTAATAGTAGCGCGGGACAGTTATGTAAGTAACCTTTTTGATTTTGTACCTTTCCCATCGCATTTGAATCGTAATAACGTAATTATTCTCGATCAAGATCGAGCTTTATCTATATCATGTTATGCAACTTAGATCTTCACGTGTTATGGTGTCGAGATAACCACAAAGTTATTTTCTCCGAGGATCTTTATTCCACTCTCCTGACTAATTTACAGGTTTAACTTCTTTTTAGACGATTACTCTTCTATCTATTGATATACTACGATTACTAAACGATTCGATGCGATCTGAACTCACGAGAGCTTGTCTTGCTTATATACTAACTGTGTTTCTAAAAATAGCTAATTACATAATGTTTATTTTAAGTACAACGTTCTATAGAGCTCTAGATGTTTCTTACAACGAATATTCTAGAATCTTTCTAGAAATGTCCTTTAACAAAACTTATCTGATTATAGTATGTTCATGAATGTTCTGGAAGTTATCTATTTAGCACTTATTTATATTTGTCTAACAATGTTCTCGTAGTTTCTCGATAGTTCTTGATATTTCTTCTTATCATGTTATGTAACTTGTATCGTTTATAGCCATATTGTATTGTGTCTCATAGTCTAGCTTCAAATCATGTAGGATATATTAATCGTATCGATTATTTAGTGATTGTAATTTATTCAAGTTTCGCAATTAATTGTATTGCAGTTTACGATCAAACTTATACACATTAAAAGGACTCGATTGACCTGTGAAAATAATATCCTGCCGCCATAAACTACATTCGACCATAGCGCAGCAAGCGTCTCGCTACAGTAAATTATAAGAAGTTTTGTCACTTAATTCCAAAATAAAGCATAAAGTAACAATAGTTGTGAGAGCATCTAATCAAATTGTTTTGATCGCGATCGAGCTAGCCTTTGAATACTAAACTTGATCTTACTAACCTGCTTTTTTAAGATCCATTCTTGTTATATAACTCCTCGCAGCATCAGTTCTTAAATCAGATTCGACATCCCTGTCACTCCAAAAAATGCGTCTTTCACAAGATTTCAACATGTGTCTCCAATTCAAGCGCCAATCTTGCAAAGCCTTCCAATCGTCATTAAAATGAGTTTCATTCGTTGCCAAATATTGCAGTACTGCTTTGACTTTGATTTCTTGAAAGTTGTTACACATGAAAACCATTGCTGTAATGAAAAAAACGATAAAAATAAAAGAGATTTTGAAAAAGTTCAAAACAAACTTTCTATGTAAGATCATTTTTTCAATCATTTTAAATGGTAGTGAGATTTGTAGTTTGCGGCTTATGTAAATACAGTGAATTGAATTCCATGGTAACGCAATAAGCTAGCTTAGCATCCCCGCTGCCAAATCACACAATTATGTGTTGAGTCCAAGAAAATAAGAAACACATAAACAAATGTTTTAACCTGCTGAATTTCTTTCAAACTTTGTGTCATGAAAACTCTTACTATGTGTAGCATCAAAATATATTTTATTTTGAACTAGACCCTGAATTCAGTGTTTACTCGTGCCCAAGAACGGAGGTTTCTTAAAAAACTGAAAAAAAAAAGAAAAACAAAAACAAAAAAAAACAAGAAACAAAAAAACAAGACAAAACAAAACAAAAAAAAGTTGAAAAGGAGGGAAAGTCATTTTATTTTTATTTTTTCGGTAATCATGTTAACCTACTGCCTGGATGTAATTCTTATCCTTTATTCCATTCCCGGTTTTAGGAATTTCTTTGAAAATAGCCCATAAAAATAAGGCCAATACATCCCATATGTCCAGTTACTGACAAACACATATCAAACTGTACATTTGGAAACATCGCATGTACCTGGACTCCATAATCATATTTAAACATTTTAAACATAAGAATGAAAACAAAAAAATCAACAACTTGACAGTGAAAATGACATAACAAGGGTAACAATAATAAAAAAAATGTAATTCACGCAAAAACTGAGTTTATGTTTTACAACAATATGGATTTTATTTTTACAAACATTTTGCAAGGTATTTTAATAGATTAAATTTTCTTACATTCAACACTACCGAATATACTAATAACAGCAAAAAAGAGTTACCTTATATATCCAGTCACGAATCAACAACATGCAATTATCTCTTGCAGATTTCTTATACACGTTTTGCTTATTAAACTTTGTCAGATCGAGCACACTGTCGCTCTCTTCGTTAATTCCGTTAATTTGATGCTAAGACAGGGGTGGGGACCATGTTGGTCTCTTAGTTTTTCACTGCCAGGGCAGTTTTCTCACGAATGCAAAGAGTAGCCACCGCATTACATTGGGAAGGGGTATTGTCATGGTTTGATTTACCTTCGAAGATAATCATCGCCCGCAAAAACAACTTGAACGAGCCAGATCGATGAAAAATCCCTCGTGGTTGATTTACTAGCTACCAATCTTCTTCCCTCTTCTTCTGACAGAAAGGAACGCCTAGTCACAACTGATTCTCGCACCGTCAAACGACGAGTAACATAGGAAAAAAACGTCGTGTAAACAAAACAAAAGTTACTAAAATCGAACCTATTAATATACTGCTAGTTAGATCTCTTATTTTTGAACATGTTACTGCAGTTTATACTATTTTGTAGTTTGTTTTGTCGACATTTCGAATAATCCATGACAATGCGCATGTGCAAGTGTAAAAAAAAATAAACATATTCAACAGGAGTATTTTTGCGAACGACAGCACAAAAAGAACAATAGAGTCTAACTATCGTAATTTCTTGTATAAAGAACAAAACTGATTTGGTATTAGACGTTTCTTTTATTTTTTTTTATTTATTGGAGTTAAATTATAATATTCCCACACGTTTCGCTGAAAAAAATTGTAGAGGTATAAAGGCTGAGTTCTCAATTAGTTGGGGGAGGATAGAGTTACTGTTGTAGAAGGGTAGGGAAGGGTAATGTTGGACAATGACGTAGATGTTCAGGCTTGTCTGAACTTGCAGAGACTTTCGACTTGGAATCAAAAAAAAAACTGAACTCATTTTAATACTCGTGCCCTCGGCCTAAGGGCCTGGGCACGAGTAATGACGTCACGATTTTGCTATGTTCAGGGGATGAGAGGGCAAGATTGACAATTTTTGACTCTTTTTTGTAATTCAATTCCAATAAAGTTTAAGACTATACGTCTTTTTATTGAATAAAAAAAAAATATTAAAACATTTTACAGGCTACTAGATCAGATACACCTTTACTTTTTAAAAGATGCGAAAAAGATTGTTCTGACAAACATTGAGCCTATTGGTGTCGCGATAAAATTGGTATTTTGTGACAAGTAAAAATATTCCTAAAGTTTAAAATTGAATATCAAAATTTATTCACTTTACAACTCTAATATTTCAATGGTACCTGAAGCCGGTGTTGGTCTTTTATAAAATGTTAAAATATTATGCTTGCGGCCAGCAATGTTTTTGGCTTTTTGTGGTCCCGCAAATAAGTTTCAACAATTTCGAGTTGTCACAAAGAATTCACTCAAAATTCTGTTTACCTTATGTACATGATTTGTGATCAAACAGTTTTCAATGGTTATTGAAACTAGCGAAACTAATCTCGACGGGCTTACTGTGGTCCATCTGGCCGGGGAAGTCTGGGCCCTTTATATCCTTGCCAGCTCTCGATCTCGTTGACTTTGTCAGTTTTCATGTCTGTTCTTGTGAATGTGCAGTATACTGGATAGCGGCAGAATGTCCTAAAACTATGCGTAGGGCTGCCCACGTTTTTATTAGCATTCGTCGAACAACTATGTCGAACACTAATGGAAATATTCATCAAGGTGATGATCGCTTTAGCGACACATCTAGGGGAAAACAATGTGCTTTTATGAGTGCTTCAGTTCTGCTATGTGCAAACTCGTTCCCTGTTTCAACTCGATGAACAACACAGACATTCGATCGAATATTAGTAGAAGGAGATGCTATGTATGTAAAGGCCTTTGAAGAACAAACAATACCAGATACAGAGACACTGTCGCTGATTTCTTTGACGGATCGAGTCAGTTGGCCTTCGACAGCAATTGAACCAAAATCATATCGGCCGTTGAGACAAACAAATCGTTCATTGAGGCAAAAATAAACCAAATGAATCGCCCAACGAGACAAACAGACAAAATGAATCGCCCAACGACACAAACTAAATGAATCGCTCATCGAGGCAAACAAACGTAATGAATCACCTATAAATAGAGTGCAAAATACTAATCTATCTGATACTGTAGAGCCCATTGAGGCACAAACAACAACAAATAGTTTATTGTGGGCTATTAAAAGATTTTTGCCAGGGAAGAATTGCGCATGAAAACGTCTTTGCATTCAGCTTTGATGAATAATTTTATTTATGATAATATGCTATCATTTGGCTGTCCGTGGTCTTTGTCATGGTCTTTGTCTCATTATAAAATGTGTTGCAGCAATTCACTTTCGAAAGAAACCGCTAGTATTAAAATATTTGTTTCTATTAACCATGCTAGACAATGGTTTAAAAACATTTCTATTGATACCAGGGAAGCTTGGTCTTATAAACTGTTTCGGTACATTGATTTGATATAATAGAAGAAAAACACGCCAATTTACATTTGGAATAAAGTAATTATGAAGCACAATTCAGAAGTTTGTAAGATAATTTTACGCATAAAGATATGTTATTTTAGTTTCAACTAAAAATTAAATGGATTTCTTTTACCTACCACATACAATTTTTATATCACCAGCTAGAAAAATCAATTTCAATTTCAATTTTAGCATTTTAATGAAATCAGTTATCTGGAATATGCAAATCTACGTGAATTATGACAACAGTGCTGACATGAGTTATAATGTTTAAAATCTAAATCGATTATCAGGAGTGTTGTTTGCACTATTTTCAGGGAGAAATAACTCGGTTATGTAACTTGCTTTGCCAATTTTTTTCCACGTCGATGTTGTTCAAAGCTTGAAGTGGATCAGAAATATTTCTTGAATGTGGATATAGATATACGCTTTGCCTTGAAATTAAATGATATTTGTGAGCGGGATATAAATTGTAAACCTTGAAGTTGAATAAAAATATTCCTTGAATACAAATATGCATTTTGCTGAAATTGAACAAAAGGCCAGACATACCCATATCGAAGTTACATTGATATTTATACAAGTTTATTTGATTATTTGCAATGAGTTGAAATCAAAATGGATTCGATCTTCAGAGATCAATTGAATCCTCATACACGGTGCTAGCCCGAATAGACAGATCAGTAAAATGTCAATAATCGACATCACACACATCACGGAATAAACACAATACCTCTCGAGTGAAAAAAAAAAACTGATTGATTGATTGGATGAATGAATGAATAATGATAGTTCGAATTGATTTCCAATGCTTGTGTGATAGAGTGCAAACAATTTATCCGTGAAACTTTAGTAATACTAAATAGTGCAATTTTATGAAAATTCTATTGTTTTCTTTTGTTTTCTAATTAGCGCTATTCAAAAATAATTAGTAATTAGTATTTCACGGTTTTATTGTTTGCACTCTAGGGTGCTTACGCTTAGACTATTAGTAACTAGTAATCATTAGTGCGTTGCTTATTCACAGGTAGCCCAGTCTACAATCTCGGACAAAACTTCTTGGTACATCAGGGTAATGCACCCTGCTTTTTAGATCGATGGTAAAAATCGCTTTATACGTGTTTAAATAAACTTCCTCCCCATCCCCCATTGTACAACGTTGTCATCCTCCATGTGTTGACCCGTGACAATCATGTTATCATGAAATCAACATTGTTTCGGTGGGGAGGAGAGGACTTGCGAAATTCACAGGACGTAGAGGAAAATATTCAGTAATAGTAGGCGATTTGCATTATAGCGTCATATACTACAACTACCAGAATGCTTTGCTTTCTTTCTTTTGTAGCGCAATTAGCACAAATTGTTCTGTCAATCTCCAAACGGATTAAGAATTTGAATATGAAAGAGAATTCGCAAAGAATGCCGGTAGTTGTAGTAAAATGACGACATAATGCAGATCGCTTATTTCCTAACTATTGATTCAAATCGCCTGAAATCGACTAGGAAGATAGACAAAACAACAATACACAAGTACGCACTTTAATTTTTATATAGCGGATATTATCTTCGAGTGTTGAAAATATCCACACTCGTGCTGCAAACCCCTACATTGTATTAATTAAATGATTGATTGATTGATTGATTGATTGATTGATTGATTGATTGATTGATTCATTCATTCATTCATTCATTCATTCATTCATTCATTCATTCGTTCAATCATTCATTCATTCATTCATTTATTGAATTAGCATGGCGCAACAACAAATAAAAAAATCATAAATATATCCAAGTTTATTCTAGATGTTTGTATTTGAAATTTGATTGTATTTTTTATTATTTGCAGAAACGTTTAATATGAAACATTTTTCATTTCTTAGTTAAGTCAGAGAGCTTTAAGATGTGTTAGTGATGTTTATGTTAATTTTCATTTTCTGTTTTGATTGCCATATATATCTGATTTGTTTTTTGTTTATTTGAAAATTGAGCTCAGCTCCTTACCAGTTCTACTCTGTCCACATCGCCACGGGAACTCCAACCTTACGATCGTTTGACTCATATGATGTCGTGGAAGGTATTTTTGAAAGTCATTTTTAAAGAAAATTAAGTGAAATTTGGAAAAAGGTTAGTAAATAACTACTTTATAAGATGTAAGATAATTTATTTTGATTATTTGGTAAGTTTCAGCTGTTTTGGGAGGTATTTTGGCAATTTTTTCGAACTGATCGATGCTTCAGATGAATTTGCCCCAGTGTTAAAATGGCGGCAAATCAAACACTGACTTGAAACTCAAGAAAAGGCTACTTTAAAGATCTAAAAATTACTTTTCAACTGTACTATGTTGTTGTATTACTGTTCTAGTGTATAACTTAATTCATTGTTTTATTTTTTGTTGCTATATTTGAAGTCTTTGAGCTGCATTTTGATCGGCATCGAAAAAGTCTAATGGCTTACGGCCGTCTTGTTCAAAATCCCGTTCTTTCAGCACAATCTCTGGCTAATTTTGATTTCTATCCACAACATTTATAACTGAATCTATGTAAAAAAAAATATTTAGTATTTTTGTTCACAATTTAGATTTAGATTTAGTATTTTCTGCGAAGGAATGATTTTACTCGACTGCCAGCTTAGAATTGCGAAATTGTTGTTGCCTTGTCGAAGCGTCAACGAGGACAATTTACTTCATTTTCCATACTCGAAACGAAGTTATATTCTACACAAGTACACGTGCTGTTCTAATTAAAGCAATTTTTTTTCAAAGTCATCCAATCGTATCATTTTATACGGTCGTTTGCTGTTCAGTTAAGATTAAAATACAACGACAAGCAACAACAATAATTTGCAAGCCCGTCGTGGTTCATAATGAACCAATTTCGTTAAAAGGCTAAGAAATTACAAACGCAATATTGATGAAAATATATTACAGTCAAACTGCTTGAATTGCGAAGACAAACATAGGTCAGTTATAATTCCATAATCGAAAATTGACTGATTTCATTTTTCGATTCCAATATTTAAATTTGTAGTCTTCGAAGTTCAAAATATTTCTAAAAAATTCCATAAACAGTTTCATTTTATTAAATATACATATGCCAAACAACGTTATTGTTTTGTCAAGACATACTCAAGATACATTTGTAAATGCTTTTAAGATAGCTTGACCTTATATTTTAGATTTCTGCTGCCTGAAACTGCGATTTTCTATTCCGAATATTTTAAGAGTTGATTTTAAACCTGAATATTCAAAACATATAATAACTTTAATTTTCCTATAATGAAATCATTAATGATTCTAATGTGTTCTAAAGTAACAGATACATCATTGTACCGGTTTGCATTGTAATCTTTTTTAATATCAAGTTAGTCATTCAGAAATAATTTGAACAAAATTATTATATTATTGATATTTTTTAGGTACACGTTTGGGCTGCAGAATGTGTAAGAATGAGGAACAATTAATAATGTATAAGCCAGAAATTGATGTATAACAGAATTTGTATGTTTTTTGATGCTGTTGAGTTTCTCATAACCTTTGGAAAAGATTTTATGAAATATGCAGAAATAACTAGTATAAAAATAGTCAATCATAAGTTTGTTTGAATTAATAGCAATTATTTATAGACTAAGTTTTTGAGACAACTATGGTTTAAGCTTATATTGCTTATTTTTCATTTGAGTTTCATCTTTGTTAAAAAATTGGTGTTTAATAATATTTTTAGTTATTAAATTTATTAATCGATTGAATTGATAATTCATCTATTTATGAATAATTAAAAAGACTGCTAGAAAATATTAAATGTTCTTTTAGTGTTGTATAGCAGTGTTATTTATATATTTTCTACTATGAACACTTACAGTCTGGCAGCTTTTATTATTATTGTGGCCGAGTGGTAAGCCTCTCGCCTCTCACCACTATGGTCCGGGTTCGAGTCCTGACTCGAGCACTGGATTGTATGTGAGAAAAGTTTGTTTTTCTCTTCTATGCAACAAGGGTTTTCTCCAGGTTTTCTGATTTTCCTCCCTCTTTGGACAAAGATGTGTGTAACATAGTGAATGTATGGTTAGTGAGTGTGAGAGACTCCCCCAATTAGTGGAAATGCTAAATAACCTAAAGATTATAAAATAGTTTATTGTTGTTATTTGTTATTATTTTTTACAAGCTACATGTAAATATATTTATTTATTGTGTCATTTGGCAATATTTAACATTAGGCATTTAACATTTATAACCAACAGTCATGATTTCTATTAATAATTTTAAATTTGATAGTAAATTGATATTATTCCCTCAACTGTGTATTTTGTAATTTCCTCACGATAATCTTTTTTTATATGATTGACTTACCTAAACTTACAATTTAGCTACTAATATGTATGAAAACATACTTTTGTAAATTTACTTAAATTGTCAATAGTTATTTATGAATTTCTTATTTTATTAATAGATCTTCAGTGTCTTTGCAACTGCTTTCCTGATGAGCAAAAATGTAAGTTGAAACTATATTACATGTATTTATATATCTTATTTCTAAATTATACATCAGTATATGAATGGGATATTTGTATGAGGATTTGAAATAGTGAGCTGCAAGCAAGCTGTTTTAAGCCTCATACAGATTGGAGACAAATATTGTATATTAATTGCATACATACATATATACATATTTTATTTAGTACATTTTTTTACATTGTTTTATACAAAAGTAGAAATAAAGATAATATAATTATTTGGTACAAGCTACCAGTGATAACCATAAACTAAGGCTAACCAAGAAAGGTAGCTTTTTAAAACTATTGAAATAGTATAGTTGTGAAAATATCTCATGGATAGATTAATGCTGCTATTTAAATTTCAAAATTTTGAAATACAGTCTGTGTAAGATATAATTTGAGATTTTTCAAGCGAATTCTTATGGAAAATCAGGACAAATTCTGACAGGTTTCCTCTTTGCATTCTGATATTGTTCTCATGTCATGCATTATCAATGAATTTGATAATCATATATATCAATATCCATTACTTTGTATGTAATATATACTGTACACTATGAGTGGCCGATCAGTATGGAATATATACAATGTCGAGCTCGAAGGCGAGACATAATAATAATAATATAATAATAATAACTAAAGGGATTTATTAGTAGTATATCCACTAGGTGGCTCTTCACCTACTAATTATTACAAAGATTACAAAACATTTAAAAGATAAAAGAAAAATGTTAAAAAATTACAAGATAATTGCATAATTACAAGTTAAACAAGTGGCTTTTCAAGACATATTATATTCTGTACAAATCAGACGCAAATTAGATTTCTGTATAAAATATACAGATGCCTTCACGGTAGTGATTTTCTATTGTTCTGGGTTCATTAATTATTCATGAATTTTACAAGTATGTAATATATGCATTGATGAATTGAAGCATATTATGAATAGCTTAGCCAACCAGAAATTGTCAAATAATGATGTGGCTCACCCTCTTTGGATAAACTTGAAAGTCCAGTTTTTATCACTATGGAAACAACTTTTAATGTATCACTTTAGCATAATTTTAAAATGATGACTTTTGAATTATCATGATTTTGAAATTATGCTAAAGTGATGCAGCAAAACTTTATCATTTTAAAATTGTGCTAAAATGATACCAACAATTTTTGATGTATCACTTTAGCATAATTTTGAAATGATAACTTTTGAATTATCATTTTGAAATTATGCTAAAGTGATGCAGCAAAAAAAAAAAAAAAAAAAAAATCATTTTAAAATTGTGCTAAAATGATAAAGTAAAAATTGTTTCCATATTGTTAGGTTATGAAAGGTAATTATTATTGGTCCTTTTTAGGTTCTAAAACTAGCATTTCAGTCAATTACCATGTTTTTATAAGCCAGTTTACAAAAATCAGGTTGAATAAAGTAGTTTGTCATTAGAATGTGTTAGTGTTGGCTTATCATTAAGGGTAGTCAAATGTTGCTTGTATGAATGACAGATTGTTAAGTGGTTGTTTGATTTGATTGTTTCATTGCTCAATTTATTGACTTTAAGATGCTATCAAAAAGGTGTTGTTATGGTAACATCTTAGTTTGTGTATTTTTGAGAATATCACTGCTTCCTTTTGAACTAGCATATCAGAATGAGAATTATTCAAAAATTTTGGTAAAAGTGTCACAAATAACAAAGATTTGAGTGAGTATTTGATTGTTGGCCCTACCAGCCTTTTTTCATGTTTTCCATACATTTCAAATGGTCACAGCTCAAAAGTTCAACATACAAAATTTAAAACCAAATTACTACAAAAGATATACTTGGTTTAATCAGATTTTGAAAAACATTTTTTGATACCTTGAAATAATTGACTAAAATGATTGTTGAATAATTGGATAAATTGTTTAGTTTTTTGGTTCATTCATTGATTAATGGAAATATTGAATAATTGAATGATTTATTGAATTATTTATTGATTCATTCCTTTATTCTTTCCTTACTTCCTTTCTTCTCTCCTTTCTTATTTTCTTACTTCTATCCTTCCAAATTCATTAGTGCCTTCCTTCCTTCCTTCCTTCCTGCCTTCCTTCCTTCCTTCCTCCTTCCTTTCTTCCCTCCTTCATTCATTCCTTCATTCATTCATTCATTCATTCATTCATTCATTCATTCATTCATTCATTCATTCATTCATTCATTCATTCATTCATTCATTCATTGATTCATTCATTCATTCATTCATTCATTCATTCATTCATTCATTCATTCATTCATTCATTCATTCATTCATTCATTGATTCATTGATTCATTGATTCATTGATTCATTGATTCATTGATTCATTGATTCATTGATTCATTCATTCATTCATTCATTCATTCATTCATTCATTCATTCATTCATTCATTCATTCATTCATTCATTCATTGATTCATTCATTCATTCATTCATTCATTCATTCATTCATTCATTCATTCATTCATTCATTCATTCATTTGTTTATTTATTTATCCACTCATTGATTCATTCATTCCTTCATTCATTCATAGTACTGTTTCATGTTTGATCAGATGTTTTCATAATATAATTGAATGAAAATCAAATTAAAAACTAATCATCACATTTTAATAATTTAATGATTTGCTGATAGTATATTCAATTATTACATAGATTGTCAACCTAGTGTTAAAACAGTGTTAAAACAGAAAGTCTTCATGCATGGAAATGTAAGTAGAAATTATTTTGTTTTGTAATTTTAATATATCTTTCTGTTGTGCCCGATGGAACATCTTCTGTAAACATTTTCTCCTTCTTTTGCATGCATCACCTCTCGCTCAAACAATGTTTTTTTATAATAAATAAACCAAAGCTGTGAAGATAGAAAGGTTTATACAAAGGTGTCAACAATTTTAACTGCAATATACAATGTAAGTATGTAAGAACTTCGGATTATTATTGGCAAAACACTACTCATGTTCAAGTCAGACTTAGTCAGCTATATAAATGATCTACTTGTTTGGACAAAATAGCAAAGAATGCTGATAAAAAACAAAGAAGTTAGTACATGTGTCGAACAATACATATTTTTTTGGCTTTATCTGGGCTTCCTTTGTTTTTATCGATTTATTCAGTCCAGTATCTTTTCGAACAGTTGTGATTGACCCACTATTAATTGTGGAAAATTAAGTAAAGTATAAAGTTAATTTTTCTCCAGTAAAAGTCTCTTCCGATATACCAGTGTGATGGTTGGCCTCGCTGTGGTGAAATGTAACTTGCTTTGCAATTTTCCGCGGTCTTTGAGCAGCGTTCAAGTTTGAGCTTTATCCTCAATTGTGCTTGGAATACTCAGAAATTCGAAAGAATTGTCTTTTTCACACAAGATGAACATTTCCACTAGCTACTAGTAGACAAAAGAGTGAATTACACGCCACGAGAATTTGAAATTGGTCTATTGACAAAGTGCATGCCCATTTTGACCAATGTGTGTGAAACCAATGTTTGTGTTTATGCCAGCCCTAGATCTGTCTTTGGAAAAACTAATTTTATACATTTTTTGTGTTATACATTTTGACATAAGACTGTATCAGGAATTTTATTGATGGTGGAAAGACTGCTTGTGCCAGGAAGACTGTATTCGGAAGACTATGTGAGAAATACTTGTACTAGAAAAATTGTCAAAAACTTTAAAAGATAGACCTTTTAAAAGAGTCAATTAATTATGTTGCTTGACAACTGATGGATCACATGATACTTGCAAAAAGTAAATAAATGGATGGATGAATGAATGAATGAATGAATGAATGAATGAATGAATGAATGAATGGATGGATGAATGAATGAATAAATGGATGGATGAATGAATGAATGAATGAATGAATGTATGAATGAATGTATGAATGAATGAATGAATGAATGAATGAATGAATGAATGAATGAATGAATGAATGAATGAATGAATGATTGAATGAATGAATGAATGAATGAATGAATGAATGAATGAATGAATGAATGATTGAATGAATGAATGAATGAATGAATGAATGAATGAATGAATGGTTGGTTGGTTGGTTGGTTGGTTGGTTGGTTGGTTGGTTGGTTGGTTGGTTGGTTGGATGAATGAATGAATGAATGAATGAATGAATGAATGAATGAATGAATGAATGAGAGAATGAATGTGCAGTTATGGTTAAACTAAATAATTCAAAACTTTATATATTTAATCTTTATTAATTTACAAACCTTTTGATTCAATTATATATTTTTGTACTTCTTCTTTTGTAACAATTTGTTATTATTTATTTTTATTTTCATATATTATCTAGTTTTAAATTGGTGCATTCCTCTCGGGATGTACCTCGTACAGAAGAGTATATCACATACATTCGAGGCTTAGCCTGAGATAAATAATATGAAACTGGACTATTTCGAAAATTTTCAAAAAGACAAAAATAAAAACTCATTTTTTTAAAGGTAATAATATACTTGTAAAAAATCCTCGATTCTGATTGGTCGAGAGCAGTGCAGTTCAGACGTAACACCAGTGCAGAAAGCTGTATTACCAGTGCAGAAATTTGTAATACCAGTGCAAATTACAACTTGATTCAAAAGACAAAATACGTCCTAAAACTAAATGTTTTTGGAATTTTTTACTGTCTAGAGAATAATTTTATTTTTTTAAACATTTCTATATGCAAAAAGGTTGAAATTTTACAAAAATACTAAAGAAATTTGCAAAAAACTGAGCGAGATGCGGTTGAAAAGATTTTCAATTTTCAGCTTGAGCGAGGGCTAGATGACGACATCATCACGCCATCATCGGCGCGCGCTCGTTCGAATTTCAATCAAAATCTGAACCAAATGTTTTTAAAAATCGACAAAATGGTTGAATTTTTTGCAAGTATATTATTAAAAGGTAATAAGATGGTTTCGAGTTCAATTTGGAATTAATTTGCACGAGTTTGTTTTTCAAAGAGTCAAATTGCATTCGCTCTTCGGGCTCATGCAAATACGAACTCTTTGAAAAACAAACTCGTGCAAATTAATTCCAAATTGAACTCGAAACCATCTTATTACCTATACTAATTCCGTAGTTTTGCACTGCACATAGTTCTGCGCATGTTTCAAGATTTTTGGTTTCAGGACGTTTATCATGTAATCTAGTAGTAATTATGTTTGTAAAGTACTTTGAATAAAAAAATCGAAGAATTGCGATATTTTCGAGCAAGAAAACGCGATAATTTTGAAACTCGACCCAGACCTCTCTCGGAAAACCTGTTTTTTGACTATAAAAAGACGATATTTTTCACAATATTTCGCAAACTAGCACAGTGACCTATGTTTTTTTATTTGATAAAATTATTTGTTATAACATAACATCAAATATATCTGAAATTGAGCATAGGTCATCGTGCTAACGTTTGAGAATTTTCCAAAATACTTTCCGCTTAGGACTTTTTCGAATGAATTAACAGCTCGTGCGCACGTTGATATTTCGTCAAGTTCTTCAAGATCGCATATTTTTGATACATCTGTTCATATTTTTTTTAATAAAACAAAGTGCAGACATCTGAATAAAACACGAATTTTGCTCTTAAAAGATAAATTACTGTGTTTTTCATCCCTTTCTCTACGGTTTTTGAGCTTATTTCTTTACGTTCTCAAGTAACCAAAAAGCATGAACTTTGACGTCATATTGTACAAAAATGAAGTCGGTGACCTACCTTTTATTGTATTTTCTAAAAGCATTCCTCAAAATTGTTTGTTAGAACGAGTATAAAAAAAAATCATCGGGCGGTTTTATTTCTACGAAGTTACCTTAAATTATGATGCATTTGGTACGCTTTCATCTGAATGCCAGTATTTTATGCTCATTATTCCATTTTGTTTATTTGTTTAACTACAATGTATTTATGGAAACTTTTCGATTGCTCTTCAGGGAGAAGACGCAGAGATTGCAAGTTGTGATTGAACCACTAAACCCCGAAGTTCTTCAAAACAACAAAAGTAATGAAAACCCGACAAGGCAAAAACGCTTTTTAGGGCCGTTTCGTTGTCCTGTGTGTCATCTTTCATTTAAAAGGAGACAAAAATATACAGTGCATCTAGCGAATCACCCTGACATTGCCTCGCATTACACCAAAGAAACTATCTCGCGTATAAGTGGTATGTTGTATTGCCCTATATGCGATAATAGGTCAAGGATTCTTCATACACTAAGGAATCATGTAGAACTGTGTCATTCCCAGTTAAGAAAACAGTTGAAGTTTGACTTAAAGGGAGCGAGAGGTTGTTTTGTTTGTGACGTTTGTGGTTACAGCACGCGAAAAAGTCGAACATTTAAGTTACATCTCCGAAGGCATGACGAGCAAGCTTCAAGTGAACCAACTACGGACTCTACTAATGTTAGTATACCCACCTATTCTCGGAAAAGTTCGCTTGAAGAGGAACTCAAGGCGCAAAGCATAGGCTGTGAAAGTAACAATGATTTGGATAACCAAGAGTGTCAAAAAGAATCAAGCAATGAACGCCAGTCCCCTCAGCCATATCAAAGCCATGTTTATGATGATGAAAATCGTACATCTAGTAACTCGGATAGAGCTGGAGAGGCCTTAGATACTGATGGCAAAGAAGAAAGAATGGATAAATCGGTGGTAAACCCTTCAGTGCATGATGAAAACATTAGTACTATTAATGACGTTCCCTCATTCGGAGACACACCTAAGTATAACCAAGTGCAAGAGATTCACCACGGTTCTATAAAGAAATTAGCAGGTGATTCAAGACCTATTTCCAAAGAACACACAAAGCTCACTGGAAGTGCAAGCAATAACAGTCAAGACGAAGTCAGTGCTAACATCAGTTATATTGACGTTAGCTGTAGCATTGAAAAAATCAGTTCTGACAGCAGTATTAGCAGCAACAATAATAACAACAGGAACTCTATCAGCAATAACGATAGTAGCAACAACACCAACTGTAACACAAGCAGTGTGAGCAACAACAGCACTATCAGTACCATCAACACAATCAGCAGCCACAACAGCAACAAGGACAACAGTAATGTTAACAGCTGGAGCAACACAAACACCCCAAAAGTTGTCCACTACAGCAGTAGTAACAGCAACATCATTATCAAAACAAGCACAAACGTTAGCAGCAACAACAGCATAAAAGATAACAGTAATGTCAACAGTTTGAGTAACACCATCAGCACAACTGGTGTCCACCACAGTAGTAGTTTGAGATACCGTTGCCCTTGTTGTGACAAAGAATATGTTAGTCGTGCATATTATGTAAATCACCTACAGTCTCATGGGATGTCGTATAATGAGTCGAGAGGTATCAAAAGTCGTAGAAATTCTAAGACCAGTTTATTCGATAAGGAAGCAATTGCTGAAAAGCGTCCTAAGAAGTCTTCTACGCTTAAAGAAAAGCGCGTTCGATCTAATAGCAGTACGCATGAGTCAGAAATGACTTCTGAATATGAGCTTGGTATCAAAGAAAATGCAGTGACATTCTGTGAACATAGAGCCAACAATGACATTTCACACAAGGAATACACAGAAAACGCGCTACATAAAGGATCAAACAAACAGAATAATGTCGAAGGAGTTCAAACGGTAAACAGTGATGCTCCAGCTATGTCAATACATGAAAATGGTTCAGAACGGTCGTCCACTCTACAATTGACTGATAAGAAGAATAAATCCGGATTTGATCAACTGGCATCACCATGCGGAAATGATGAATTGACACGTTTTGAACGCGAGACTAGTCTACAAACATACGAGCAGAAAGAATCCGAAGGTGATGAACTCGCAAACAAACACCGTGTTCCTAGTAAAGGTGATAAGCTAGTGGTTAACGTTAACGATGAATTGTTATTTGAAGAAGTTCAAGAGCACATGCAAAGTCAGCCAACAAACGAGAGAGGTGTATCTGGGGATCAAGTGAATGCTAATGATGAGATGTTACGTAAAGAATGCCTAGAATGCGTGCCAAGTCTACAGACGCTCCAGGTCAAAGATTCTGAATCTAACCACGTTACTGATGTTTTGTTTCATGAACAATACAAAGACGAAGTGCCAAGTCTACCATCAAGACAGCAGAAAGACACTAAAAGTGATCAATTTGCAGGTAATGACATAGCTGAGGACTTACTGTGTAAAGTAAGTCAAGAACACTCGCCAAGTCAGAAGACAGACAAACACGTTAATGATGTAGCGTTGCTCGAGCAATACCAACAAGAAGTGCCAAGTCTACCAACAAAAGAGCAGAAAGACATTGAAGTTGATCGGGTGAAAGTTAATGATGTTACAAACGACGTGGTGCATAAAGATTGTCCAGAATACTCGTCAGGGCAGCAAACAAACAAACATAAGTCTATTAAAGTTGATGACCTGTGCACACCGAGTCTACAGACAAATCATGTACACGACCATGAATCTAACAATGACACTGTTGTGTTTGACGAAGAAGAAGTTCCAAGTCTATCATCAAAACAGCAGAAAGACATCGAAAGTGATCAATTGGTTGCTAATGATGTGACTGAGAATTTATTACCTGCAAAAAGTCCAAAACAATCGCCAAATCCTGAAAGAAACAAAAAGAAAGATATCCAAGCTGATCAAATACTTAATAATGTTACTGATGCTTTGGCGCATGATCAATGTCCAGACCAAACGCCACGAACAAACGAACCACGTCTACAAATGAACGAACACAGTGGTTCTGAAGATGATAACTTGACATCTAATAATGCAGTTAAGGCCTTATCACTTGAAGACATTCCAGAACACTCGTCAAGGCAGCAAACAAAGATACAGAATGAGGGTGATCAGATGGTAGCTAATAATGTATTGATAAGTACAGAATCTCCAACAAACGCACCCAGTCTAAAAACCGAAGAGACGGACATAAGTCAGACTCTTAAACTTTGTAAAGACGACTCAGGTGACACAAACTGCGACACTAGCAATACTAAAGCTCACGAAGATGATGCGATTGAAGACAACGAGCTTATCGATGATTTTAGCAGCCGAAACAGCACAGTGCTTGACTTGAAGACCAACAACATCAGTGGGATGTCTGACATGTGTGTTATTGTTAGCGTTCAAAGCCTGAAGAACAACAGTGATGTTGATGGCATCTGCAACAACTGCAATTACGACAGCCCAGAGCAAAGTAGTACGACTGACAGCATGGACAACAGCACCGTAATGGCTGAAACTGCAATCGGCAATAGCTACAGCAAAAAAAGCGCAGAGCTCAGCAACAGGCATAATAACAGTAGTAGTCATGGAAACAACAGGCTCTACAACAGTGAGAATGCAGAAATGATTGAAATAGGATCTACTGATACCAAAAGCCACAAGAACAACAGTGAAGTTGATACTACCAACGATATCAATGACAACAGAAGCTGTCAAGGAAACATCAGCTCTTCCAATAACGAAAACACAAGTACGGCTGAAATTCAGGCAATTGATCATCAAAGACAATGCAGCATAAATGACATTGGTGCTATCATCAATAAGTGCAGCACCAAAGAGAACCATATGCCTGGCAACAGCAATGTTTTTGGAAAAGGCAACCCCCTCACTATTAACTTCACAGCCACAGATGAAAAAGTCTCGAGAGATGTTCGCGTTCCTTATAAAAGCAGTGATGTTATAAGTGACAAGAACATCAGCAAAACCACCTGCACCACAGAAATGGATAAAATTGAATCAGGGAACATTGAAGGAGACACGAATAACAGTGATAATGATGTCATTAGCAGGGTTAACCTCTACGAGGATAACAATATCAACAACAGCAGCAAAATTACCAGCAAAACAGAAGCAGAAACAGAAACAGAGATCATTGAAGTTTATAAGAACAACCGTGACATTGATGTTATGAGAAGGATCATCGATAACGATAATGACAATAGCAATGACAACAGCAGCCGCTACATAAATGACGTCAATTCCACAGATATTGTGATCCCAAGAAGTAATAGCACTGTTGTTAGTAAAATCAATTGTGTCATCAGCAATAGTGAGATTGGCGACATGAATAGTGACAATAACGGATGCAATAATGGCAACACTGAGGCAACTGAAGTAGAATCAATGGCAGTTTTAAGCGTCATCACCGACACCAATTCCACTTGCATCAAAAAAATCCAACTTGATGGTAATGACAACGATAGAGTCAATAGAAAGAACAGGTCCAGTAATATCAATACAAAGGAAAATGAAGTAGAGTCAATGACAGCCATTTGCAGCAAACCGATCAAAGACAATGACGATGACAATTATAGGGTCAATAGAGAGAGCAGGTCCGATACCGTTAACACAGAAGTGGGATTATTGACAGCACCAAGCCTCGGCAACACCACCTATGCCACGACTGATGACCACAGCATTAAAAACAACGAGATTGAAGCAGGCGAGGAATCAACTGTTGCTTCCACCAAGAAAGTCATTTTAAAATGTAACGCCTGTCACTTCAACTTCTTGAAGGAAGAAAAGTATGAACTCCACATGAAGCGTCATAAAGAGCTCACCAAATTTTTATCCAATGGCGGACGTATACTCGATCTCAAAATTGCAAAAGCTAAAAAAATCGCAAAGCAGTTTATCTGTGCAGTGTGTGGTCACAGAGGCATGGGTAAACGGGCGTTTAGTAATCATATTATTCAGCATATCAAAATGTACAACAGAGCATATGCAAATCCTAAACGTCATCCTTCTAAAGACTTGAATCTTTGTTGGTCACCTGAAGTTCATGACAAGCGCAATGTAGGGTGCAATAAGGATCCATGTAAAGCTGATGAGAATGCAAGAACCAAGTCATTTCAAACCGCAGATGTAGTCATACAAACAACTCATAAGTCAATGAGCGAAAGCTTGATTCGGTGTTCCAGTGAGAACATGGTGACTGAGAATGTTGATGGAAATCAAGAACACTCTTTCAAAGAAATGACTGAGCCATTGAAGAGTAAAGTTCACAACGAAAGCATCGAGGATATCCATAGCAGACTCCAGTATTCACAGAAGACAGTATCACAGCCGATCGTTAACAAAGAACCCAACAGCTCCGATGAGACACTTTCTACATTTCCCTATGTATCTGCAAGTGGTTTTCATGGCCCGGCTTTATCTAATGCTCAAGAAAAAAACAGTCCCATACAATTATTGACTTCTGGTCGACAATATCTGCAAGAAGCACTTGAAAAGCAATTGTCATCTAGAAAACTACCAAGGTCGTTTGAAGATGAAGAAGTTGAAACTCATAACAGATATTTTGAACAGAAAATGGATGTTGATCACAACAGTAGCACCGAAAGATCTTCAATTTTGGAAAACCTGGTCAACCAAAGTGCACTTCTCCCTTTGCCTGAAACTAATCCAGTTGAAGAGAAACAAGAAACGACAACCCAAAATAAGAACACTGAAAAAAGGACAACTTCTGCAAAACAGCCTATTCAACGCGTACAAAATCCCGCTCTTGCAACAATGAAGCCCGACATGCTAGATTTAGAAGACCAAGGAAAGCTTCAGAGGGAATGTGCTGAATTAAAGCCTGTACGACGAGTCTTGCATTTGTCTGCAAAAGACTTTGTGGAAAGGTTTTCAAACGAATTTTCAAAGAACAAAAAAGTAGAAGTTTTATCAACAAACAAACAAGGCGAAGTAGTTGTGCGAATTCACAAGATGACGAAAACGAAATCTCCTAACCAGTCACCGGCCGTTGAACAATATACTTCGCAAAGTGCACTTCACCAATCGCATCCAATTTCACCAACAAAATTGGTAGACGGACCAACTAATGCTGACAATACAAAACAGTCATCACCATGTGGAAAACGTGTGCCGTATATAATGCTGGAGGAATTTGTCAAAACGATTTCAAAGGAGATGGTAAATTATCAAAAAACAGATATCTCTCCTTCATTAAAAATAACAGAAATGCAAAAATCACATTTTGAGCAACACGTCTTGGAAAAGGTCAAAGAACCAAATTTGCCCACTGCAACAGGTAGCACGGTTGAAACAGCAAAATTGACAGACCAACTGAAGAACATGGAGAACGAAATCAATGATGATGCATCACCTGATATATGTGTCTCGCCCAGGTTCTTGGAAGCAGAATTGACCATGACAGAAGGTAGGACGACTGAAGTAACAAGGCCGGCAGTACATATGAATGACTTACATCACCAAAGCCTGGAAGAGTCCGTGACTGCTACTAACGAATCTGTTCCAGACAAGATATCGGAAGAAGAACTATCTATACGAAAAAGTAACGCTGTGGATACAGCAAAACAGAAGCAACAGCTGGCTAACACACAGAAAGAAAGCATTGAAGTGCCATCTCGTAATGATAGCTGGGTCTCTGACAAGATCTTAGAAAAAGACGTGACCATCCAAAGAAATACTGAAGGGTTTGACAAAACGCATATAGTAGCTCAAGGCAAAGAACCAACCTTTCAAAAGAAATTACAACTAAAGAAATTGACACCTGAGGGAATAGAGAAAAGAAGGAGAGTAAGTAAACTAAATCGGAGTGTCAAAAAATCTACAAATCTATTGACAGTACGAAAAATAGCAAAGCTAAATACAGATTTTGTACTCGGTAACTGTTCAATTGAAGATACAGAACTAACTGGCAACGAATCAATAGAAGAGACAGCACCAACAAACAGCAAGCAACACGTTGGAAGTGCTCCAACTTCCATTGAATTGCCATCAGAAATAAATACGCCGACCAGCTACAAGAAACATAATAGGACACCAAGGAAGCATTCTCCTCAAGAATCAGAACCAATTGAAAAATGCTCTAAGACCTCGAACAAGGCTGCTGAGGGAGATGTTCAGAGATCAGATATTTGTTCTGTGAATGAAATGGGAAAAACGCTGTATAATTGTAGAGTATGTGACAAAACATTCAAAAACAAGGGTTGGCTTGAAAAACACGTATTGAAACACCCTGTTGGCATTGAAAACAGAAAAGACAGAGATAAGAGTTGGGAGGCCACCGACAATATTCCAAAACCCGATAGATCCTCAACCAGCAACGATTCACTAGTTGAGACAACACTTACAAGCACCAAGCAACAAAGCATTGGAAGGGCTCCAGACCTTAGAAAAGTACCATCAGTGCTTCCAAGGGCGCCTACAAGTAACCGGGACACAAGCATGACATCCAGAGAGCATTCAACTGCAGATACAGAACCAAACGTAATTGTAAAGAGCCCTGAGACCTCAAACAAGGCTGCTGAGAAAGATGTTCAGAGATCAGATGATTATTTTATGAGTGAAATGCAAAAACCGCTGTATAATTGTAAAGTATGTGACAAAACGTTCAAAAACAGGGTTTGGTTTGAAAAACACATAATGAAACATCGTGTTAGTATTGGAAACAGAAAAGACAGAGATAAAAGTTGGGAGGCAACCGACGATATTTCAAAACTCGATAGATCCTCAACCAACAACGCTTCTCTAGTTGAGACAACACTTACAAGCACCAAGCAACACAGCACTGAAAGGGCTACAAGCAACCAGGACATGTACATGACAACCAGAAAGCATTCAACTGTAGAGACAGAACCAAATTCAGCTGGAAAGTCCCCCGATACTTCACACAAGGATATAGAGACCAGGTCTAACACCTTTTCAGTAAACGAAATGAGGAAAGTTTTATTCTATTGTAAAATATGTGACAAACATTTTACGTACAAAATATGGTTTGAAAAACACATGATTAAACACAACGAGACAACAAACGACAAAGATGTGCATGAAATGTCTGATAACAAGGAGGAAGGCAACAACGACCAAAGTGGTCAATTCACAGTCGATGACCCAAGACCTGGAAAATCATCAAGACAAATCGACACACAAAAAGATACAACGTCAGCAATTACCATGCCAGGAATTCAAATTTCTGTTGATCCTCCAAAAGCTTATTCAAATCCCAGTGAGCAGCAATCAGTGGAAACTACAACGCCTGCAAGCAAAAGGAACGAGAACTTGACATTCATTAAGCATTCAACTTCAGAGAACGAATCAACCTCAGTTGTAAAGTACCACCAATCTACTGACATAGATGTTGAAAATTCTTCTACTTCTTCAGTGAACGAAAATACGAAAAATGTGTACTCTTGTGGAATATGTGACAAAAGGTTTAACAAAGTAGTATGGTTTGAAAAACATATGAGAAAACGCCATGGTAGCAATGAGTTTTCAAGCGGAATTGATTCACAGGAAAAGAAAACACTGAGAAGCGCCAAACAAAACGGCAATGAAGTGGTACACCAAAGTCACACTTCCAATACAATTCCAATTTCCATTTCAGACAAACCCCATAGTATCAGGTACAAATCCTTGAATCCTGAAAATCGTAGGGACAAGCAAACTACAAGCCCAACAAATGGTGAAGTTACTGAAAGTGAAATACTTGCAGAAACCTACTCCAAAACGTCTTGTGACAAAGAAACTCAATATGAAAGTGATTTTGGCAACGAAGACTCGGAGGCACCAGAACTCAGCGAATTACAAATAAAAATAGATAGAAAAGTGAGGCGTCTTCAGAACAAAATCATTAGAAATGAAATACAAAGCGAAGGTACTTATGCTCTTATCTCCCAAAACGCAGCGTCTTCAAAACGTAAAACGATACAAACAAACGCCCCAGTACAAACTTTAGACAAGTCTTTAAATGTAGCGTGCCATCGTTGTGGGCTTTGTGTCTCTAGCCAGGAAGAGCTCACTAATCATATGATCATAAAACACTCAGATCGACCCAGGAAATTAACTTGCACCGTTTGCAATGCAACATTCTATACCACCTTTCAATTAATTGCACACTTTAGAACACACAACAAAAAGAAGAGAGAATCAAGTAAGTCAACTACACCATCTTTACAGACAGATCTCAATCACCCCCACCCTGTAACTAATCAAGTACAATATAACAAGACAGCAAATTCAGGAGCGAATCAACTAGACGGTATAAACAACCAACATTTACCAGCTTCTACCGAGAAGCGAACGTCTAAACATCCAAGGCAAGATAACTTAGAAGAGAATTCCAGCGAGGCATTAAGTGTAAAAAAGACCAAGGTCGATCTTCAGTGGTATAGCAGCAACATTTCTAATTCTGGGAGACCAACATTTGATTGTGGATTACAGACTAGCATCACAATGAACACACACACACAACTGTCGAGACGCAAGGGTAGAAAGAGAAAAAGAAGAGGAATCAGAAGCCCACCCTCCAACATACAGACCACTGATGCTCAAGAAAAACAGACGAGAATTTCTTGCGAAAAAAGTAACATCCATGACAAAGTCGATCAAGAAGTAGCTACTGTGCAATTCGTTATGAGAGACGAAAGTGAGAAATGTCCACCAGCAGTTGGTACAGAACAGGTATGTAAATAGCGGGAAGTAGTCTTTTATATATTTGCACTTTTAAGTACTCTTACTTTAAAATCTTGCTACCTATTTAAACTTTTTTGACATCCACTGTATGATTGCGGTTGCACCCAAACAATTACCTTATACACGCAGAGAATCATTAAATCTGCAACACTCATGATTCTCTGCGCGCTTTAAGTAAGGCTGGAAATAGAAGATACTATACTTGAGCCTGCAATGAAAAACTCTATTGTTTCCATCATCATACAAGTGAGGCATTTGTCTAAATACTATTGAATTGACCCACTTGAATGATTTTTATATCAAAAGATTTTTTCATGGCGGGCCATAGAATTTTGATACAACTTTCTACAGTAAAACATTTTGAGTTTTTCATTCAAAATGTAATTAAAAAGAAAAAATGGGGTCACCGTATTCGATTTTGAGAGAAGATTTTTTTAAAGTAGACCCACGTTTGTCAATTTAGCGTCTAGCATTCGAAAATGGTCATTATTCACAAAAGTCTCTCTTTACTGAGCTTGGTCAATATGAAATGTTTTGAATGCACTGTAAGGTACTCCTTGTACATTGGGCTACTGATGTAAAGCAAAACATTTACACTAAAACTCAACAACGCAAAGAAATATAGCAAAAATTAACAAAATGTTAGAATTTTTACGGACTTCATCGATGCTTTGACCGGAACACTTTTCAAAATATCTAAAAATCTAGCCATAGAATTTTGTAATCGATCACATATGTTTTAAAAAAACATGATTTTGTGAAATAAAAAAGATAGGTGCCCGTAATGGCTTGCGAGATATTTTAAGAAATTTGCTGAAAAGTCAATCAAGATCAAGGTTTCACCGAGTGTGGACTGGGCGAGTTTAAAGAAATTCGTAATTTTTTTTTTTTGAAAATGTAAAAAATGTTCGGAATTTTACGTCACGTTAAAATGTTGCTCAGACATAGCTCTGCATTCATTGTTAATAAGAAATGCAAAACTCTAAAACTCTAAATATCCTCGGAACTGTGCGCGGTGCAATACTACGGAATTAAGAAAAAAACCTGTATTACACTTATTAGTACGAATGAACAGCTAGTCTTGAAATGGTTTTCCAGTTGAAACTTAATTTAGTCAATAGCAAATCTCATGTTTTTACTATTTTTTAATAAAGAGTGATTCAAAATCTACAAAATAACATTACATGTAACTATGCAATATGTGCAGATCGAACCCGCAGCCTTCCGGTTGACTATCCAATTCTCTTGCAACTGATCCAACCTATCAATTGATTTATGATAATAAGGTTTGCTTAATGAAATAAAACCAGTTCACCAATCATCTATAATTATCTACTTTTAGAAATGTACAGCGAGAAATACGGAAGAAATTGATTTTTCTAAAGAAAGTACTGTTGCGTTGTCACAAGAAAGTGAAATAACAGATAACGTCGAAAAAGCAGGTGACTTTGACATAACAATGACAGTGGATGACAACTCCATGACACACCCAAGTGAAGAAAACCCGCCATCACAGGACGATAGACAAAAGAGTGAAAAGATCAACATGTCGATATGGTATTGCCGTGAGTGCTTGAAAGGGTTCACTAAACACGAAGCATATTTATGTCACAAGGACAAGAACCACTGGAACTGATAACAATTTTATTATTATTTTTTTTTTTTATTCTAGTTTCGAAAAGTTAGGCTTTAGAGCTACATAAGAACCTTAAGTTACAGCCCTTGCTTCATTCAACAGCTCAGTAAATGCGGTCATTTTTTAGATTCCTATAGTACGTTACCCACACACGGGGCTACCTATCCTGTATCCTAATGGTAGAGGGTCGTCAAAAACATGTCTGCAAAGATGTGCTTAGTACTTTTGATCAGCAGTTTTTTTTTGTTTTTGTTTTTGTTTTATGAAGTGTATATTCATAATGTAATATATTTGATATAGAAAACTTCATATTTACAAGTAATTATGTCACTTGATTATTTCAATTAAAGTCTTTGTACAAGATTTATTCAATAAATCTTCAAATATTATGTTGAATATTACTACAGTATATTCGGATTTGTCCAAATTTTGATTCACACCCAACGAAGACTCATTTCATACTGTATATTTCTAGATTAAAAACAAGCCCGAAAAACTAATAGTAATATTTTTTTAATATAAGTTTAGATTATTTTCATATATATGTAAATCTTAATTGTTTCTGTTGTACGACAAAGTATGAATAATTATAAAAGGCATCTATTTATAACAGTTGTTTATAGAGCATTCACAGTAAAACTATGAAATAAAAACAAACAATACTAAAGGAGTGCTAAATACTACGCGTGCTAAAAATATATATGTTCATAAATTAAAATCTAGATAGTAACTAACCAATATTTGAGAGGGGGAGTGGGCTATTTTTTTATTTTTTTATTATCTTTTATTTCACAGCAAATACTAATGATTTTACAATATTAATTGCTGGCAGATGTTACATAACTCCAGCTCAAGAGCTATCCTGATCCTGAGAGCTGGAGTACTTTTCTAATGATATGGGCCGTGCCCAGAAGTACAGATTTTTGGATATTCACTATATTACAACATTTGATTCCTAGTCTTTTTAATTGTTCTTTCAATTGAGCGGGTATCGCTCCTAGTGATCCAATGACTACTGGTACTGTTGTTGTTTTCATTTCCCAAAGTCTTTCTATTTCAATCCTTAGGTCTTGGTATTTGTTGACCTTTTCGTTTTCTTTTTCTTGTATTCTGTGGTCAGCTGGTACGGAAATGTCAATTATTTGTACTCTTTTGTTTTTTTTGTCTATCACAACGATGTCAGGTCTTCTGGCTGATATTTTTTTATCTGTGTAAATATTAAAGTCCCACAGTATCTTGACATCATCATTTTCTTCAACTGCTTTGGGTTGATGCTTCCACCATTTGTCTTCACATTCTATTCCATTCTTCTCACATATATGCCAATGAATATTCCTGGCCACATTGTCATGTCTTTGCTTGTACTCATTTCCAGCAAGCACTTTACATCCTGAAACTATATGTTCAACAGTTTCAGTTTTTTCTTTACATAGTCTACAGAGCGGCGACTCGTTGTTCTTATAGATATTATTCAGTGCTTTCACTGGCAATGACTGATCTTGTGCTGCTCTGATGAGGCCTTCAGTTTCTATTTTAAGATCTCCTTTATTTAGCCACTTGTTCGTACTTTTGATGTCAATCTTCCCTTCAATATTTCTTATGTATTGTCCATGGAGTGGTTTGTTCTTATATGCTTGCATTCTTTCGTGTTGTTTGCGTTGATGGTATTCTTTCTTTGTTTCTGAATGTTCTTTAATGATATCTGGTGTATCTTTGATGATATCAGATAGGTATTCGTTCTTCTTTACATACTCATTCAATGCAATTTCTTCTTCATGCACAACATCTTCGATTGACTTCAGGCCTCTGCCTCCGTTAGATCGTGGTAGGTAAAGTCTATCAACATCAGCACGTGGATGTAATCCGCGATGGATGGTCATTTGTTTTCTGGTCTTTCTATCCATTTCTTTGACTTCTTCCATATTCCATTTCACAATTCCAGCTGTGTATCGAACGACTGGTATGGCGTAGGTATTGATGGCCACTATTTTATTTCTTCCATTCAGTTTTGACTTTAGAATTAATTTAAGTCTTCTCGTGTATTCTGTTCGTACATTCTTCTTGACTTTATCATGGTTGATGTCATCCTTCTCTAGAACTCCAAGATATTTGTAGTTCTCTTCTCCTTGTAAACACTTTATCTCTTTACCATCTGGAAGTTTGATGCCTTCTCGTCTGACAACTTTTCCTCTTTTCACGCTTATTTTTGCACACTTTTCAATTCCAAAAGTCATGCTGATGTCTTCACTAAAGATTCGTACCGTATGAAGTAATGATTCACTTTCTCTTTCCGTTTTTGCATATAGCTTCAGATCGTCCATGTACAGCAGGTGGTTCAAGATTTGGTTACACTTTATCTTATATCCTTTGTTTGTGTTATTGAGAATAGTTGACAGTGGTATTAACGCAACAATGAAGAGAAGAGGAGATAATGAATCACCCTGAAATATTCCACTTTTGATGTCACACAGTCCGCAAGATTCCTTTTCAACCATTAATTCTGTTCTCCACATTTTCATAGCTTTTCGTAAGAATTTATTAATTGAAGCACTAACTTTGATGGTACTCAGGCTTTCCAAAATCCAACTGTGTGGTACAGAGTCATATGCCTTTTTGTAGTCGATCCAAATCATCTCTAGGTTTTTTTTCTTTAATTTGGCATTCCTTAGTATGGTTTTGTCAATGAGTAGTTGATCTTTTGTTCCTCTTGAGCCACGACTACAACCTTTTTGCTCCTTGGGCATAAGTCCTTGCTCATCTAGATGTTGATAAATGCTGTCCGATATGATGGATGTCATCAATTTCCACAAAGTTGGCAGACAGGTGATGGGACGGTAATTGCTTGGTATGGGACCTTTCTTTTCGTCTTTCATAATCAATGTCGTTCTTCCTTCAGTCATCCATGGTGGTGTTTCATCACTTTCAAATACATGTTGCAATTGTGCTGCAATTCGTTCGTGCAAATTAGTCAGATGTTTTATCCAATAGCCATGTACTTCATCTTTCCCTGGCGCTTTCCAGTTCTTTATCTTTTTAGCCATTTTCTTTACCTTTTCTCTCGTAAATATCAAGTCTTGTTGTTCTCTTACATCATCATATTCTTGCTGTACGTCTTTGAGCCACTGTGCATTGGTGTTATGATGCTTTTCTTTTGACCACAGATCACTCCAAAATGTTCTTACTTCATCTTTGTTTGGTTTTGCGTTGGTTTTGGTTTTAGTTGTTTCATTGAGTTCTTTATACAGGTCTTTCTGATTTGTTTGAAACATTTTGTTTTGATGGTAGTGCTTGATTCTATTATCATAGCGTTCTATCTTCTTACCTAACGCCTTTACATGTTGTTTTAGCTCTTCAATCACTTGTTTGATGGATTTATTATTTAATTGATATTTATTTGTTAAAACGTTCTCAAGTCTTTTGTTCTTCAGATTTTTCGCGTCAAGTTCTTTCAGTCTGCTAATATCTTTCCTCATGTTGTTAATTCTGTTCTGTATTCTTCTTTTCCATGGTGGATATTTGTCATTATTCCTTTTCCTTTCATTCATCTTGTACCCAAGTTCCCCTGTGACTACTAATCCGGTGGCATATAGCAGTTTATTTGTTTCTGTTATAGATCTTGTTGGAATGCTGTCCATAACTTTGTTGACATCTGCTGTGATTTTTGTTAGCTTGACTGAGTATTTTAACTTGGGTAATCTTTTCCGCTGCTCGGTATTATTCATCGTATCTATGATCTTCTGCCTTAATTCCATCTGATATTCTGATAAATCGTTTAGCGAGTGTTCTTGTTCAATATGTTGTTCATCATGTATTATGGTGTCACCATCATGGTCGTCAGATACTGTATCATTTTCAATATTCTGGATATCGAGAGGGTGTTCGTCATTTACTTCCGTTAATTCTTTTGTCGCTTGGTATTTAATTTGATCAAGTTCAACATCTGTGAACCATTTCTTTTTGATGATCATGTTCTTTTGTAGTGTTAGTCTTTTCTCGCCAACGTTGATATCAGGATGCTTTTCTATCCAGAGTTCGTTCATTCTTTTGCCAAAGTACTTTCCTTCTGTTTTAGCCTTAAAGAAGCACATCAGTACATCTTTATTTTCATCTGTACTCCATTTTCGTCTTGATCTTGATGTTTGGTTGGTTGTTTGTTCCAGTAGCCCAATATCCACTGCTTGTACTGGTTCCTCTACAAGCGGTGTAGGTGCGATTACCTCGGGCGTTAAATTTGCCATAAGTTTGGCTCTTTATTTCACTCACTAGGAGGTGTTTTGGAACAATTTCAGTGCGCGCGCATTCACCAAATGAAGATTGCACGCGCTGGAGCTCTGTCTAAGAGAAAATCCTAACGGTCACGCACGTTCTACTTTGTTTGAAAATCTTAGCGAAATAAATAAAGTGACGGTTTTCTCAAATTATTGAAAACCTTTGTAAAAAGATTAACGGTTTTATAAAAATTTTGAAAATCTTTTTCAGATGTTTTGTTATGTGAAATTCGCTATTCGCTATATTCAAAGCTTAAAGAGATGTTGATTTTTACAATTGTGTCTTGGTCTTATTTGTTTTTCACAGTCAAAACGTATTTCAACCTTCAGTGGCTGTTTCGCTCGAAGATTCTGGTGAGGACTAGATTAGCGATAAAATCACCAATATTTACAAAAATACTCCTAAAATATGATGAAAAAACTAATACTAACCTTACCAATCTAAATCGACAAGCAGATCAAATTCACAATGTAGTTTTAAGCGTAAGAATGATCAAATTTTAAGAGCTCTTAGAGGTGAACCTTCACAGGTTGAGCGCGCGGGAATCATTATTATTATTATTTTTATTATTATTATTATTATTATTATTATTATTATTATTATTATTATTATTATTATTATTATTATTATTATTATTATTATTTTTTATTTTTTTTTTTTTTTTACAGGATATTTTTTTATTTTATGATAGTTGTGCAGGACTTTTTTTTTCCTCCCTGCACGATATTTTTTTAGGCGCATCTGCTGTGCACGAATCCCCCACCCTCTTCCCATCAAATATCTAATGGTCCATCTCTAATTCGTGACAGTGTTTGATGGATAGTATTAACCACAAGGAGATCTGACTCGGATGAGCATCATTTTGGTAGTTTTCACGTCAAGGTACTCACTGATGAATAACAAAAAGTGTGTGATTTATCCATGTCATTATTGCTTCTGTATTTTTTTTATGCAATAACACATTATAATGGTTGTCTATGGTTCATCAACAAGTACTACGTATCAGTCTGACACACAAGGTCGATACACACTGGGCGACAAGTCGCAGCGACTTATCCCCGCGACATGTCGCCTCAGTGTGCACTGGTTCAACAATCCAACCGGTTGGATTTCATGCGGCAAGTCGCAGCGACAAAATTCAGTCGCGGCGACAACAATTTCCGCCAAAAATACTTGGTACACACTGAAGAAAATTGTCGCTGCGACTTGTCGCCTAGTGTGTACCGACCTTAATGTTTCACGGTGCAATGGAAACAACTACCATTGAAAAGGCAAATAAATAGGAAACAATACATCGAACTTAATTGCCTCGAATAATACCAAATAATACATGAATAAGAAATATTAGATAAAAAACTATTAGACATTTTCATGGACACATTGTAAGCACTCAACCAGGATTGTACTATGGTTGAGTGCTACTATTTGTTAGCATTTAGTTTGCTTGGAGTGATTTTCAAATGACCGTGAAAGAATAGGCAGACTAATAGCTAGTAGCATATCTCAAAAACTTTTAAAATGTATATAGACTCCTTGCAGTTCGTTGGAAAGCAGCTCAACCTGGAGGACAAAACAATGCATTTTAGCTCCCAATCGAGAAAAAAATATTTTGTTTTGTCCTGCAGATAGGGCTGCTTTGACGTCACATGCAAGGGATCTATTTATAAACAATAACAGAAAGGCGCAAAGCATCGTGGTTGAGACGGCTCAAACCTGTAAAAATGAATTAACAGATTTAAAAAAGCATAAGCGCCCGATATGGGACTTGAACCCATGACCCTCAGATTAAAAGTCTGATGCTCTACCGACTGAGCTAACCGGGCAGCTCTTGATAGCATTGATTGCCGAGGTGATTAAACTTCAAGAAAATTTTGCTAGCCTGCATGCTAATGTCTGGTCAACTGGTGCTAGATATTTTTATGTCAAGCTAAAATGATGCGGCATTGCCATTATTCGAAGATTTATAATTAATACTTATCATATGAACTTTGAATTTATTGTAGATGCTTTTTGATTCATTCTCTATATGTCAACAAAGCTTGAGAAGGCCATTTTGGCACACCGATCCATATAGAAATTCAAATATATAGTGGCGAGAAAGATAATTGAACGTTATTCGGCAATCGGTAACTTTGCGAGAGCAATACACTCTAGCTGCTAATTTACAGTTGATTGGTAATTAGCTGTTTACAAAACTTGTCAACGACAGTTTTATCACATCGAATCTTCCATAATTGATAGTATTGGCAGTGGACACTTGCCGAATCGAAAAAAGGAAATAGCGAGGTGGCATATAGCAAGTTGGTGTTAATCGCTGAGCACTGTGAAAAGAATCGTACTCATCTCTTACCAATTGAACGACGGATTTTAAGAGTATTGATTGGTTTGGGAAAAAGAAATGCTTCAAAACTTTCAATGATCAAGAAAACGTACTAAGAAGTGAATATTATGATTAGAAATTGATAGGTAAGTAACTTATATCAGTTTTATGTTTTTCGGCATTAATAGACGTTCTAAGAGTTTGAAAGCGCTGGCTTATCTCTATTATGCGTACGAGTGCTAAGACGGGGTTTACAACGGAATAGGAGTAAAAATACGAAATGGACAGACGAAAATTGAAATGTGTTGATTGTGGATTCTCTCAGAGTCTATATATAGTGTGATAGAGAAAAGTAAAATTTTGAAATCGACATCTAATGTATTGGAAATTAAACAAGAAGCCGCGCAGAAAAAACTGAAACATATAAACTGTCAAGTAACTGTCACCGCAGTATCTCTTGACAAAAGAGAGACGTTTTATTTATTTTTGATTTTTTTAGAAATACGTTAACTTGAATTTTGTAGACTTGTTTTCGAATTGGATTATGAATGAATAACTTTATTTAAGTGTCAATATACTTTAGCATGAATACTAATTGGTGACACAAAGAAAAATTGAAAATTAAAATAAAAATTGTATTTAAAAGTTATATTAAATATAATATATAGTATCTAAAAATATAAAACCTAAAAAAAAATATTGAATTAAAATCTGATATCTAATGATAAAATTATATACAACATTATTGGAATCCGAAAATGAATTCAATATTCGATTAATAAAACCAAACTTTTTGATGGGAACGCTTCACGTGTTTTGACTGTAATATGGACTCAGTCGCAAAAGCTTGGCCTCCTTAAGATATTCTCCCTCGTTTTACCAGTTTTTTGCGTGACTCGGTTTAAGTAAATTAGAAAATTTAAGTAATTTATTAACTCACTTTTAACTTGAAAGATCAATGCTATCCGATTTAAATAATCTTTAACGATCACTGATATAGAATATTTCTATACACTAATTTCCTTGAGATACATGCTAAAACGCGCTTTGTAGTGCTAAATGGTACAGGATGTAACTCTCCCTAAAAAGTGTAATGGTACTTATAGTAGAATAAATGTATTTTATATATGGCGAAGGCGAGATGAGTGTTAACTTATCTTTTTTTAAAAACGTCAAATTGAAGAGATTCTGTACCACTACTACTCGCATTTATCGATTGCATGATAACGTTTGGAGGAAAAAAAGCAAAAATATAATATAAAACAGCCAGATATATTTAATTAAAATGAAAATAACCAAAAGTGTTTCACGTTTGCATTGTTATCTATATTTTCACTTTTTACAACGACTGCTTTTTACAAAGGTTACTGTTCAATAGGTTAATCAGTCCCCAAGGTTACCAACTACCTTCACGAGTGCATCTTATTTGAATCCTTGATTGGAAAGTCGATGTACAAACAATGTGTGTAAACTATATATAAATGCAAAGCAAATCACATGTTAATAAAAAAAATGATAATAATAATATTGATATTTTTTTGTTTAAAAAAAACTTTTTAGGAGATTTTTATATGCAGTCAATCACATTTTTGTCTCAAAAACAATGCGGGGTTTGTTTCTATATTTTTTACTTCGTTCTTGATATATTTCGCTTTATTAAAGTCTTTTTAAAATTCGAAGTTATCTCATACTCCAGACCGTAAACTAAAATCTAAAATCAATGTCGAAAAAAGCTTCATACAGTTTTTTAGACCAGTACGTATGAAATCGATATTGCACAACAACGATACCGAACTAAACATATTGATGTGTTTCAAGTGTATAAAACTTTTGATATAATATATAGATTGCATCTCTGTTTTTTTTACGTGAAATAAGCCTGATATGATATGTAGTTGTTATATGATTATTTTTAAGAATAAGTTTAGAAGTTTAAAAACAATATTGTTGAAAACTGCTCGCGAATCAAAAATAAACAAAATAATGAGTAGTACATCAGTCATCGCAAAATGTATGTATCTTATAATTTGAAAATCACTGATCAATTTGAACTGTTTAAAAAAATTAATCATCACAGAAGTTGAGCGCAGTATGTTTCCATGGAAAGTTTAGTTTCTACTATGAATTCACTTGTTTTTATTGACATTATTTGGCCTACTGTGAGATTGTCACCTCGATAAACGTAACGCACTGCTGAAGAGTGTTCTTCGGATGTTTAAATGTATATTATGTACCCATTTATAAGCGATTTCAAGAAAACGTTCTTGTGCGAGTATAAATCTTCCTAAAGTTCTCAGCAGTACACGTGGAAACTGAAATATTGAAGTTTGAATTGAATATGGAACAATGGCGTCTTCACAATTTAGCAATATAATTAGCAAACACATGCAAAAAAACTGAAAAGGCAAATAAAATATATTTTTTAGAATATTACAAAAAGTGCAATACATTTTTTAATTTTTTTAAACTGTCTGGTTAAAACAACCACAATAATCCGGTTAATCAATGCCGAGAACTAAATGTATTTTGGTTAAAGTTATTTTAGCCTTAAAAGAAACAATTCCCTTTGTGTTAAAGCAAACTAAATAAATTGTTTGATGTAAAACCTTGGTTGATAATAACATTTCAATTAAGATTATTAGAAACGATTTATTTTGGTTGAATAACCAAATAACCAAATTAAATTGGTGGAATTAACCATTTGAAATGGTTAGAACCATTTTTTGGTTGTTTTAAACAGGTAATTTTGACAGTGTATTTTTATAAATTTATTATATTACAACAACTCGTTTTACAGGTTGAAAGAATGTCCACTTTAAGATTTTAGTATGTGAGCATTTTCATTTATCTCTTTTTATTTAATGTGATTTTTGCTTGCAATCTGCTTCAATCTAAGCGAAAAGCAACATAGTGCAAACAAAACTATGAGTGAAACTTTAGGCTACGGTCAAATACTAGTCCTCCATGAGGCTTTAGTATTACTTATTGTTTAATAAACGAGCAGGAGTTGCGAGTTTGATAAACTGCTTCAAAAACTGCAATACTTATGTATGTAAAGTGCTATCAGTTGAGAATAATACAATACTGAAAAATGTAAAAAAATGTATCTATAAAGATGGACATAAGCATAAACAGGAGGGTCTCAATGGGGTTAAGCGTGAAGCGTCAAACGGCCTAAATTTTAACCGTCAAGCGTCAAACGAAAGAAATTTTAACCGTCAAGCGTCAAAAAAGTTAACCGTCAAGGCTGATATTTTCACTTGTCGAACCAAACGTGTACACTAGTATCAAGTATTCAAATACATTACATCTTTAATTGGTTAGTTATAAATGTGACAAACCGGCAATAAACTGAGAAAAAGGTCATACAACTACATAAGTGAATTTGTGCATCTCGGGTTAAGCTTTCAGCAGATTCCTGGTCAAGGGACGTGCTGGTCGAATATTCTAAAACCTCACTGACAAAGTCAATCAGTTCATATGACACCCGGAGTAGGACTATCATTCTTGACTCTCATATATCGAGTTGGCGGGGATGCTCGTCGTACCTTTCAAAATCGGAGATCTGGCACCTTTCAGGGTCTCTTAGAGATTTTCAGACACTCAGAATTGAAGATTCTACCTTTTAGGGTATTCACAGATATTCAAAAAACACGGTCTCGATTTTAGCACCATTTTATCTAATTGTTCGTTTAGTTCGGGACCCTTGCTACTGCGCATCCTGCTCGCTCATGTGAAATCAAATAAAATTTCTCGTGCGATTAAAAAGAAATTTTGCGTTAGAGCCAAAATATGGTCATTCTTGAACATTTTGTTAAAAAAAAACATCATATCATTGCATACGGGCCTCAAAAGCAACTAGTGCTCACTCCCGCGCGTCCAATAGATTGAAATCATCTTATTTTCCGCGCGTTTTTTGCTTATAGCTCTAAAATTAGCACGGTGACACCCAATTATTTTTCCATTTTTATATTTGGCATAAATCCAACTGTAAAATTTTGAAATAAAAAATACATGGTCTTCCAGATCAAAACATTGTAATTTTGACTTCTTTTGTGGTAAAATGTGCAAAAAATTAGTGAAGCTGTTCATTTAAATTTAGGTAAAATATCTCAGTCGTCGATGTCTTTTTCAAGGAATAAATTCAGGAGAACTATAGCGAAGGGAGAATTTTGGCATTTGTTCGCAAGAATATTACTTTCAACAAATTTGATGTTACTTCTTTTAGTTGAAATGGGGCAAAAATGGCCCTCACAGTTCCAAAACAATCCCGGTGACCCCTATTTTTAATTTCGTTTTTTTTTTCTCATATGTGTCAGTCCTTATGTAGCAAAAGTTTAAAAAAACTCTATCGGCGGGAAGTGGGGATCCCGAACTAACCTAAGTTGGTATCTTTTATAGGGGTAAAAATCATGTATTGCCACGCCCATCTGGATAGAACTTTGCAACTTTTTAGGGGTCATTTTCAAAAATTCCGACAAACACCCCCTGTCCTTTTCCGGTCGGAGTCTCCCCTCCACCCCCCCTCCTCTCGAGATATTACACACCATGTTTATCAGGTTGCAGGATAGTCTATAAATCGTTGCCCGTCGCGAGCGATCTTTCGTCTTTAAAATGAGTATTGATAAATATGAAACTGATTGTGATGATACGGACAGAGAAGCCGGAGTATTAGCCTGTCGCGAGGCCACCTCCCCTCCCCGAGAAGGCCTGGTAATCAGGTTAATATCGATGAGACTGAGGCTAATATCTATAATCACACGCTCTGAAAAAATAATGATAATTAAAAAAATTAAAGCAGCGACGCGTTATACGATTGCAAATATATTGTAAATATTATAGTATCCGGATACTAGAGAAAAATCACTTTATTGACGTGAATTCAGTCTGAATTAGCGATTATTTAGAATTTTATTTATAAATTAAGTATTAAAAACTTGCCATATTAATATTCAACCATGTAACTTAACCGTCAGGTACTATGATTTACCGTCAACCGTCAAAATGCCAGAAATTTAGTCGTCAACCGTCAAAATGACGATTTTTTAGCCGTCAACCGTCAAAGCTACACCCCCATTGAGACCATCAAACAGTCGCCTGGGATACAAGAGTACATATTTTGATCCCACATATCAATACCAGTGAACAGAAGTACGTATGAGACTGCTATATTAAAAAAAAAACTCTTAAAGAGCTAGTGGATGTCTATGATTTAATGTTTCATTACTTGTAACTAGAAAAGTCGGACAAATTAAAATGTAACTGTACGTACGTATTGCACAGTAACGGCGTCTATTCTCATATATTCTTTTTAATATTTCAGTCAAACCAATGGATATAAAGAAAATATTTTGTGTATTATTATTACTATCGTCGCTGTTCAGCCTTATACTATTATATCTTACATGGAAATACAATCCCATGATTCCATCCAAGGCAGGATATATAACAGATTTTCAATACCAATGGTGTCGTCTTCAAAAATGGCGTGTAGATTGGGACTCAATGATTCGGCCGTGTCGTTACAACATGTCATGGGACCAAAGAGATGTGACGTCACGAGCACGAACGAGTGCTTTTAGGAGTTATTTAAACTACTGGGAGCTTTCGTCTGCAGGTTAGTGTGTTACTACTTTTGATTACCCAATTCACTTATCTATTGTTTACACGCAAAGGATCATGGTTATCGAACTTGATTAAATGCTCGTATTAAAAAGTCCGTATAAATCTAGGAATTGCCCTCAATCACCCAGAATATTATTCAAAACACATAGATTATATTTTTTTTGCTAGTAGCAAATTTTGTCAAATTTTGTATTGGATTTGGCGAATCTCTCCCCTAGGTAAACAAGCAATGACGTCATATTGAGTTAGTGCAGTTACAATGTAATGTCTTTTACCCCGTCATTTACATAAAACACGTGTAGTTCATTAGTTTAGAGCACAAAATGGTATTAGATCAAGACGTATGGGTCAATTGGGAGCCCCTGTAGGGTGGGCTGGTTTTACCTGATAAGAAATGTCTGGTTTATAACTATCTTTAGTTCTCTTAATCTATATTAGGTACAGACACAACGTTACATTCACAGGGACCGTGGAGTATGTTCAAAAGTGGAGAGGGGTAGGGGACTGACAGACACAGACATCCACGATATGCATCCATATTAAAAAAATGATAATATTAAAAGAACAAAAAAAAAACTTTTGAGGATAATTATTTTTTGTATTATTTGTATTTCTAAGCGCTCAAAAGTGAGGGCAGCCCCTCCCCCCATCCCCTCCCTCTCCGCGGTCTATGATTCAGCACAACAAGAAATTTTTCATGTCACAGAAAATTTTCGTTTTTACGAAAAGCTGCTGCGCATTTAAATAATTAAGAATAGCTGCTAGCTGAAAATGATAGCAGTCACAATACCTGTCCACCATGCACCTTAACTAAGCAAGAAATATGCAAAAACAGGTCCAGTCTCCTGTTTTTTTCTAAAAAAGGTTTTCAGCTGAAAAACGTTTTTTATTTATTTATTTTTATTTATTTATTTATTTATTTATTTCTTCTTAAAAAACATATATTATATATATATAAATGTTGGAAGATGAAAAGTAGCTGCCTTGTGAAAATAGAGGTATCCGGGCCTTAACATACTCGAGTGTACTTATTCCGATTTTCTGTACAAGCACTAATAATACTTACCAACTTTACTTCAAATTTTCAGGTCATTTTAGTCGTTTTTGGATCCAGTCAGTTGATATGGATGGTGACCCTAAGTCTTTTGGAGGAGATACTTGGAAGGTCTATATTCGTCAAGGCCCCGCGTCATTATCTCCCATTATAATAGACCATAACGATGGTCAATATGAAGTACTGTTCTTAGCTATAGAACCAGGAGTCTACCATGCTGGTATATTGCTTGACTATACATTATGTAATGGATATAGAGATCCACCTAGAAAGTTTTTCAGAAATGGTAAGTAAAGGTAACAAAAATGCATTCAAGCAACACGATAATGATTAAGGTTTATAGTTTGTAGGATCGTGTATTATGGGCTCTAAATCAGGATGAGTGGTAGGGTGATTGTTATCATAATGATGTAGGTAGGTAGGTAGGTAAAACTTTATTTAATAAAATACAGTACAATTCACGCTTGCATTATGTTTGTTGTTATGGTTCGCACAAGTGATCGAGAGTCTTAAACTTCTCGCCTCTCGTCTCTCACCTTTATTGTGCGATCTCGAGCACCGGCGCGGACGCTGGATTATATGTTAGTTTATTATGATAGTTTTTCTTTCTCATGACACTATGGTTTACCTCCGGGTTCTTTTGTTTTTACTCTCGATTTTACTTCCTCGCTGCAAAATTAACTGTATGCGGAGATGTGCTAATTATATCGTAAATGTGGAACTAGAAAGTGCGAGAGAAAGTCTAGTGAATTAGTAATGATAACTCATTCTGAAAATCATAAATAATTAATGAGTGATTTTCAAAGCAAATCAATACCCGTGACGAGTTCGACAAATACTGAAAATATAGAACTGTTCTAATTTGCATAAACTTAAAACTCTATTTTCTCCCAAAAAAGTTTGTCATTGAAAACTATTATCTTACGTTTGGAGTTTTAGTAACAATTTTCGTGTTTCATCAGTGCTTGACATCACGATCATCATCGCTACGAAAGCATTTACCACTCTTTTTTAAATTGCTTTTAATTTGCAGATTCAGAAGCTTTGTTTTAATAATTTTGTTTAATAAGCTCATACGCTCAATTCGTTTAATCAAATTATATTTAGGTACAAACCAGGGTTCATACATGGATATTGATGAAGATTTCCTTGGTGATATTAGTGCCGATTATATTAATAGGCCATTATCTGGAAGAAGTCATTTCAAGTTTACAATTAAAGAAAGAACTGAGACCACTTCAGGTACATATGAAAATATTGCAGAAGAATTATATTTAAAATCATATTAAAGCGTCTTTTGCCTGCGGTAAAACATAATGATTAGTTATTTCGGGAACGGAACGTGATTGTTCAGATTACAGAAGGCGTGGCCGGATCGTCAAAACATCTCAAGATAAAAGTGCAGAGATTGTTCACAAGTTTCTAAAAATGGCACGACAAGTAGAGACCCTGAGGGGATCCGGGGATACGCTCTCTTATCTCATACTCTCGTGTATGAAGTCATATCACCCGCACTTCCTTAAAGGTCAGATTTCTTTATCTTTGGCTTTGAAAGGAGATGACAAGTGGCACCCTCTGCACTAGATACTTGAATGGACTTGAATGTGGGTAGAGGTACTCGGCGATACTGAATAAGTTAATAAGTTTAATAAGTTAAGAGATAAATTATTAAATCGCTGCGTAGGACGGCCTGTTATTCATAACAGTAAAAATGGAAGGATCTCAAAACAACTATAGGTTCTTGTAAAAGCTTAGTTTACAAAATTATCGGAAAATATGGGTTGTTTCCAGGCTATTTCAGGTATTGTAATGACGACGTGTCATGCGCACAGCTGACCAGCCACTGTGATGCACAATGTCTGCATATGTGGGATGGCCATGGTCGATGGATAAACAAGACTTGGAAACCGTTCTCATCAGGTATGTATCAGTAAAAACTGTCTGGCCAAAACAACCAATTATCCTGTTAAATAAATGTATAGGAGAAAACCAGCTGTTGTATTTTGGTAAACATGACATTTTTTGTTTGATAAAACAAATTTATCCGTTGGCTAAAACAGACAATTAATTGTAGATTAGATCAAACCAAATTAATATATAATAATAATAGAATAATAGAATAATCTTTTACCGCAGCATATCCAAATATATACACAGTGGTACTCTCACACTCACTAGTTTAACCCGATTCACACAACGCTACTCTCAAGTTGATAAGTTCATTTATCGTGGTTGTAATAACCTAGAAGTTTAGATTATCACAACCAATTTATTTTGGTTGAGCATGTTAACCAATATTAAATTAGTGGAATTACCATTTGAATTTGTTGTAACCATTTTTTTGGACTGTTTTAAACAGGTAGTTTATACTGCGAATATAATTATCAAAATCAATACTAAAAGCTTAACTCTATTTAGAAGTTTTTAATTTTATTTAATTAGTTGCTCAGAAACCTGGTTCACAAATTGAACTAATGTAGACTAATTTTCAGTTCACGTATCACCTTGTCCGAACAAGACATCGATTTGGAGTCCCAGCGGTTAAAGGCAGACGCTCAGTAACGATTGCCACCAATAACACAATCCAATATATATGTACACCAACAAAACTTCATGGAAATTATTTGTTTGTTGTAGTTGATGTTGTTCTGATTGATGCAGGTTGTCAGTACAAATTTATGAAGAGACAATTTTGAAGTTTAGAACTAGTGTGGCCAATATTGTATATTTTGTAGTTCAGATGACCAGCCGACGTGTCTCCAAGCGTAAATCTTTAGTCATACTGGGTGATTCCAATGGACGGAGATTCAAAGAGCATGCTTTGAATGCTGCTCTTTGTCAAAGAGTCTTTGAACGGTGCGAACTTGTCGAGAACTGGATGTATGAGGTAAACAGTAACGAAGAAATAAATAATAATAAGAAAAACAAATGAATACAATGTACCCCCAAAAAAGGTTTTTCCCATCGATTTGCGACCGTTCTCGATCGTTTGCGATTATATGGAAACATGTAAATGTAACGTCTAAAATAAAATAAGTATTTATTTCCATAGCGCACAAAGAAGCTTTCGCCTAGTGTTGATTTTTACGACACTTTCTGCTACAAAGCTACATACCATACCACCTAGACCTATAAGCATACATGCTTTCTCTGGGTACCTATTCATACCATTGTTTAAAAAATAAGAAGTACATTATAATCACGAATATTGATTGAATATGAATAAAGATTGATTGAATTAAATACATACCATGTAGGCCATGTGAAAATGCACAGAGCATCAGTCTTCAAGCCTTGCTTTACACATAGTGTCTTTGATATTTTAGTGTATTTTTCTTGCTTTACTTTCTATCAATATTACATGTTTTCAGCATTCGACATCCCTTCGAGAACATCGGATTTTCATTAAAAAGTAGTACCAATTTACACCTTTTGAAAATACAAAATCAAAAAGAAATAGAAAAAAAAGTAGAAAAAAAAAATAAAATAAAAAATAGAAAAAAATATTTAAAAAAATATAAAAAGAATAGTAAAAAAAAAATAAATAAAAAAATAAATAAAAAACCTCAAGTACGAAAAAATTTAATAGCCCGCCCGATATGGGACTTGAACCCATGACCCTCAGATTAAAAGTCTGATGCTCTACCGGCTGAGCTAACCGGGCAACTCATTGAAAAAAACCGTATTTTTGCATATTATATTCTTAACCTGTTATTAATTTTAAATATTTATGGGTAATTTCACCTGTTTCACAGTAGTGAAGTTTGTTAATTCCATAAGGCGAATAGTATAGGGAAATGCCTTTTTTTAATTGTAAAATAGTAACAAACTATGAAAAAAAAAACTATTTATATTTTCTTTCCAAAACATCCGCTTTATATGACTCTTATTGATTTGATAGCCTTTTGGTAGCATGCATATTAAAACAAAACAGTTTATTAAAAAAATAACCTGAGCGCACTTTTACTAAAAAAATCATCTGCTCAAACGTTGCTTCATTCAATCCCTAATTTTAAAAATTGATTCATATCATCCATCCATCAATCCATTTGCTCAATCAATTGCTGATTGACTATTATGGATTAGTGAAAAACACTTCGTTTGTTTAATTTCTCAGCGTCATATTGATCGAACTAACCTCACAAAAACAGACGAATTCAACAAAACATTTGTTACCGATTTATTCCAAAGAAGACTACAAAAACCAGAATTCAATAACAATCAAAGTGTTTTACTATTTAATCTTGGAGCTCATTATTCTCTTGGAGTGAACTTCAGTCAATATCAGGATGTCATCACAAGTGTGATCGACTTGTTAGAAACAAGGGACAGACAGACAGGCGAAGCTTTATATCAAATGGATAAAATATGGCGGACCACGACTATGATTGAACGACAAAAGCTAGTCCTTAAAAGAAAGAAGCCTGCATGGACGCTAAATATGACGCTATTTCGATTTCATAACAACCAGGTCAGTGTAGATATGTTTGTCATGAAAGAAGATTCATGTATTTTATCATTTATTCCAGTAATAAGCGACTTGCATTATGGGGTCATTTAACTACCAAACATACATTCCAGTCGTCTTCTTTTTCTGTTCCATTTATTTATTTATTTTTTTCATCCTCATCTTTAATCAATTCATCGCCCTCTCCTGTTGTACTGCTGGTTTTGCCCTCCAATTTTTCCCTTTCCAGTTTATGTCTAATTATTTAAATGTGTCTAATGAATTGTTTCTTAAAACTGAACATGCCAGAGTCATAATAGGTTCTAGTCTATAAGCCAAATATTACGTTATATACTATTAGATCGCGGCTGGCATTCATGCATATCAAACAATTAAATGCTGTTCGCACGGGAACCCTGTGTTTTTTTAAATTATGGGCTTTTTTCACGAAACCGAGGCTGCAAAGTTGATCAAATGTGACGGACATTTTTTGGATTCTCTACAATATCTGGCAGTTTTCTCCTGACTTTAAGCCCTAAAAGCTTAGAAAAACGGCAAAAAAGAGTTCAAGCGTACTTCCAAATAAGGTAAAATTTACCAAATATGGTTAAACAAAATTGTCGATCGAACAGCAATTTCCCTATAGCCATTGTTTGATATGCATTTTAGCATAAACATTGACTGTATTTTATTCTCGCAATTGTTTCAGAGAACCCAGCTGTTCCATACGTATGCTACAAATATGATGTGTAAAGCTGGTTATAAAATCTTAGATATGTATCATCTGTCTGCATCATATCCTTCAGGAACTTCTGATAATGTCCATTACGATTATAAAGCATTTGCACCGGCTGCTCGTGTACTGGAGAAATATTATGGAGGATGAAATTTGTCTTGAATACAATCATGAGAATGTGTTTCTGGCAACAGCTGTATCTTTAATTTTTCATTAAAAGAATCAAATAAAAATATCTGTACATTTTGTAATAAATAATAAATTGATAATTAAAATTTATCCTACAAAAACGTGGTTACATAATTAACACATATACTAAACTTTCAAATGATCATAACTTTTGCATATCATGTAGTAATCAACACTGGTGAGTTACATGTGATATGCTTCTCATTGCCATTTACACATGTGTTTGAAAATGCAATTTCAGGGCTGGTTACAAAGATCACAGCGCCTAAAAAAATTTAGTCTGAAAAGAAAAAACGATTACAGCTAGAACGTAAAGTAAAAAGTCAATACATTGAAATGGGTTTTATTGATTTCGAATGCAAATTGAATAAACAACTCATAGGAATTAAAAAGTGGAACTGGCGTACAATTTAATTGGTTTAATGCTAAAAAATACCCGATTTTTCCATTAAAAAGCTTTTTTCAAATCTATGATATCTTTATGCTTCTAAAACCTGACAAACTAAGCAAAAGACCTTGACATCATCCACGAAATCAAACTATACTGCTTTTTTAATACCTAAGAAAACTAGCGATTTGTAGCGCCGGCGGTCATTTTGAGTCAAGCTTTTATTACCAAACTGATTGCGTCAAAATTATGCTATGGAAGTTTTAATATTCCAGACCATGGCACCGTGCTACACGTTTCAATCATCTTATGATTCCGCAGCGCTATAAAAATGGGTGATTTTTACTTTTTATACTTTTGAACGTCGCTCAGCTCAAAGATATTTTCGTTTCTAGCTCACCCATGCGAAAAAACGTTTTCCTGGCCAGTACCCTGGGTACATTTCACTTGTGGCTATCATTTAGATTGACTGTAAAGAACTGTTAAAATCGGTCTCGAGGCAGCGAGCGAGTACTGTTGTTAAATTGTGATATCATCGATCATTTTAAAAGTGTTTTTCGTTTGAATGCATATCTATTTATTTCCAAATGATGGATTCAAGAGTGGAATATCTGCGTTCAAACATAAGCATATATTCCAATTTTATCAACAATTTCTAGATTTCCGATATTTGTTAGTTTACCATATCTAATAAGATTTTTGCTCCCTTGTTAGAACAAAGCCGATCTTAAAATAACAATAGAAAGTTAATACGTTAATTGAACAAATTCCATGTTTGAGACTAGCCAACCGATTTCTTCTCATTGTTTCTCATGGTAAAAGGTCACATTTACCTGTTTCATGTGTCTTTCCAATCCATAAATCATGCAACAGAATAAAATAGAATTCCGCTTACAGTTTCTTGTTAAAACTACCTAGCCACATTAAAGCTAAATCTTCTTTTCTTTCCAATTCGGAAAATTGTGCGAAATCTGAGCAAGATGAATTGAGAGTTCTTGTCGGTTCAAGGTTGTGATTTGACAGTTGTTAAAGTTGCTCAAGCCGTTGCACCGTTGAAGTCAACCTGCTTCAAACTCCTCAAATTTATAAGGTTCAATTCCTTCCCTATCACCATTACATCACTTTTCCCAGCTCGTTTACAAAGTCTTTGTTGTGTCTTTTGCTACGAAAAAAATCGGTTTTAAAATGTCCTAAAATTTCTATGAAATTTGTTCACGTTCGTACATTAATTAATCTCGAGAACTGGGAGAGGAACTGTAAGTTTTCAGAGGACATTTTGGATGAAATTAATTGAAATGAATTCAAGATATTGCTTTACAAGAGCTCTTAGCACTGCAATCATTGTTATTATATCATTACAAATTGCTGAATCTAGACACATAAGAAGACATTCTACAAAAACTAATGGTGAGCAAATATTTTAATGGATATTTTTTTTAGTTTATATGTGGTAGTGGGACCCAAATAATATTTTTTCAACTTTTCTATTTGATTTTTGTTTGGTTGTGTTGGCGTTATACAGTGTAGTATAATATAATTCTCGAGTTTTACATAATACTAAACATGATATTATGTGGTTGCTTAATAATTATTGAATATTGACTTTAATCCAGTATTTTATGGGTGGATTATATTTTTATTGGATTTAACTAGTACTGTGATCTCAGATGGACTGTGCTTGATCATAACTGAAATTAAAAGTCATATACTCATACATGGTTAATTAGACAATCGAGCATAAAACAATATTTTGATTAAGTAGTTTTTGATTAAGTAGTTTTTAACTTGCAATGTCTTAATGTAAGTCGCAAATTACTGATTATTAGACTAGAATGATATTTTGTAAGGAACTACTTTGATCTCACATTTTATTGTCACAACGTAAATTATGGTTATCCCTGAATCTCATTACAGGAAAGAAAAGCGATATTCCACAGCAGTTTTCACTCGATGGAAACAGTAAGTTATATAGAGAAAACAGGAAAACCATGAAAAACAAAACTAAACTAAATACTAAACTAGAACAAATACTAACAAATAGTAGCTATTTAGTAATTACTGGCTAGCATTCACCAACCAGAAAACAATACACATTGAAACAAAGAAATAGTACTGTTCTGGTCGAGTGCTAGAGAAATCGTTACCAAAAAGCTACTCTTTGTTAGTATTTAGTTTGCTTTATTTCATTATTTTCTTACTTGCGCGCGTTCGCTTTACTGAGAACTAAAATTAGTAACATCAAATGTATCATAAAACCAAGCCGATACGTTCTCACACCAAAGGTCCATTGACATTAGGTTGTTTTAACACTGAAAGGACTATACCCATAGGTGTTTTGATTCTCACCATCAATAGACACAATGAAGCTAATTGACTAGAGAAAAAATTAAGATAGTTTGAAAAGTGTCTAAAGTGGGCGATAGTCGTAGGCGAGTGATGTGCTTTTGTATTGATTTGGTTTATGATATAGACACCTATATGCATGGTGGCTTAAAATATGGTGTGGTAATTGCTTGGGTTATACTACAATAAACTTTAACAATACACCAGGCTAAAAAAGAGTGTTTGAGTTTCGTGCGTCGTGATATAATTTATCAGACAATATGAGTGGAAAGGTTTGAAGCGCATTGAAAGTGATCTATTGTTTTAAAAATCGTATCAAGATCATACGCAAATATTTTATATGACCTATTATTTTTCTGGCTTACAGCTAAAATTGTTGCATCGCGACCGGGTGCCTTTGAAACTTTGACTAGACTTTTTTTCTGCTACATCAATGATACCGCCTCGGAGAATCAGCCTTCAGTTGATGTCGCAGAAACAAAAATCCAGTCATCCAGTTGAAAAGGCACCCAGTCGCGATGCAACGATTTTAGCTGTAATGTTTTATGTTAGAGTAACAAGTTATTTTAATGTAAGGTGAACATTGCTGAAATCGGAATTAATTCTCCCTTAGGATTTGAAAAGCCTACATTTCTGATTTTGAGTTGTTTTTGGTAATGAATCATTCATAAATATTGCGAAGCAATCAGGGGAATTGGAACTATAGCCACCTTACTTACAATTTCTACCACATTCCTGCAGAGTTCTCCAGCATTGGTTGTTTCCGCGATGCCTGGAACCGTGTTATTCCAGCCCTAGAGGGAGAGCATCAGCTACTAATGGAACCAAACTACAAGGCCAGGAAGTACGCTTTAATGAAATGCGCACACGCTGCCATGGACAAGCACCTTAAAGTCTTCGGTATTGAAAATGGTGGACAGTGCTTTGGGGCCAAAGATGAACATAGTTTGAATAAATATGGAACAGCAGTGGAATGCAGACGTAAGTGGAATTGGTCTGTTATGCATTGTTTTGACGGGCGCACGCCTTAACTTCTTACGCATAAAGAAGCACCTTGTGGAATTAACAAGTCACTGTGTGACATGATGCTTAGACTTCTGCTATGAAATATATTTGGATAATTTGATTACGTGAAGTATATGCTACGAGTAAGAATGATATCAGTATTCTAAATGGAAGCCATTGGAAATAGTGACGATATTTCTTATCAGTATTTTTTTATTTTCTTATTATTTCCATGCGTTTGATTAAATGAATCCCCTATTTTTGTTGTTGTAAGTAGGCGATGGAAAAGGCGGGCCGTGGAGTTTACAAGCATACAAGTATGTATCATTGCTTCCTTCTCCTCCTCCTCCTCCTCCTCCTCCTCCTCCTCCTCCTCCTCCTCCTCCTCCTCCTCCTCCTCCTCCTCATCCTTCTCCGTGTATTTGGTGGTCTTTGGAAAACAGATAATGCGGCGATTTTGTGCTTATACTCCAACCCTTTAATATACTTCTTTAAATAGATTTGAAACACTCCCTATCAATGGTGGATTTAGCCCTTGGTCACGATGGACAACATGCAGCAAGACATGTGATCACGGTGTAAGACGACGCATGCGTACGTGTTCCAATCCTTCACCTTCAAATGGTGGCAAAGATTGCAGTGGACTGGGACCTAGCGTAGAAGGAGAAATTTGCAAAGACAAGGAATGCCCAAGTAAGCCGCATAGTTTATAATTGATAAATATAATATTAACTTCAAAAGAACACTACATTGATATGTTACAAAAATATAAAAATTATATTAGATTATTAATATTATATATATAATAGAAACTAGAGGCAAGCTATCTAAAATGCTTAGTTATAAGTCGGTCAGTAAAACTGTTTTGGAAACGACTAGTACGAACTTAAGGCCTGATTACAAACATTGTTAACTGGCCATGGCATTGTTTGCCTGTTTCCTTCTAAGTTGAAAGCCAACTTATATTCACTCTTACTTATTATTAACCATTTCTTTTAGTTTTCTTTTTCTTCTAATTTTCGCTTACTTTCATCTGATTATCAACTCATTTCATCATCATCTTCTTCTCCGCTGCTGCTCCGTTTTAAAGCTTTTAATGTTTCTTCAAATTCTAGTCCTCTTTTGTTTTCATTTTCTTTCTCCCCTAGTTCCTCCTCTTTTCTTTTTTTTAATTTATTATATCCTTCTTCTTCTTCGTTTTCTTCTTCTTTTTCTAATGGCATATATTCTTTCATCAACAACAACGATCTTGACTTCTTCGAGTTGTTTTCCACTATCAATAAAAATTAAAATTAAAAATAAATCCACTTTATCTACTTTATCTAAGTCTCGATGTATATTTTAGCTGTTAAGCTAATTGGGAAGACAAATCAGAAACTGAGTAGTAATAAAGTCAAACATTATATTGTTAAGAACCCCAACTGGCTAGGAGATAAACCAAGTAGCTATATACAAAGCATGGCCGAGAAATTATATATTGACCAAATCGGGACCCAGACAAATAATATATCCTGGTCATTCTGTTTATACTAAATCTATTCAACTATCTTTTTCTAGCTGTCCTTATCGATGAAGCCGAGTCGAGCAACAATGATAAAACGACCCGATTAACAACAACACCATCTGCACCTGAAGCACCGAGTATCCAGCCCACAGCTACTGCACCCAATGACAAGCAAAGTAACGAACAGCACCATGAAAGCAATGAAGTTAGTCAAATGACGGGGATGCGTAAGCCCACCGAGGTAAGCCAGTAAGCTTAAAAGGATTACAAAGACATCGTCACTGCTTTGCAAGAAATTGAGCATTTTGTTCGTGAACCAGTCATATACAAAGTACATTTCAAATCTGGTAGCAAAATAACGAATGCAACAACTTCTTATCTCAATGCATTTTTATAACAAAGTCTTTTTGGTATTAAAACCTTTTCGTGTTTCCTTGTATTTTAATTGGTAAATTGGTGAGAATTTGGTAGCAATACCGATACATTGCCGAGTGTTTATTTCAGAAATATATTAATTTTGGAAGTTATTGATATTTTAAGGCCTGCTCGATTTTACAAATGACATACCATATTTGAAATGTGCTGATTGTTTGTGTATATTCCAAGCTCAATTCAAAAAGCAAAATTATCTCATGTTGAACAATAGCAACGATAGCTATGACAATACTTGCGCATGCCTGATACACGAAGTAAGAACTGGAAACATCGAATTAGAATGTTGAACAAACAGACTGCACCGTAGATCTGGTTTGTAATAGCTGATGATTCGGACGTTAGTCCTTTAACCTCATCTAAACACTGCGTTGAACAGTCATGACGAGTGGATGCTCTTACTAATAAGTATTAGTACTCTTAATGAAAATAGTAACAATAAATAATAATAAAATAGTTCGATAGTAAAATGCATTTTTAACTACCACAAATATTTATGGCAAACGCGTCAAAAATGAAAGCATAATTCAATGGCTGAAAGTAAAACTCACTATTCACAGAGCTCCGACATGAAAAAACCCACAGAAAGCTCCAACGGCAACTTTCTACAAAGCACGGAACACCTAAACACTCCTACAACACAGAGCTCTACGGAACCACAGAAACAGACATCAAGCGAAGAAACAAATAAAGAAAATTCTTCTGACAAACAGCAAGAAGCAACGAAAGAATCGCCAAGCGAGAGTCCAAGACCACTCGATCAGACAATCAAAATTTCAGGAGATCCAATGCCTCTACCAAATGGAGCCAAAGAGACAGCGGGTGAGGGGGAGAGAGCGAAGAATGCAGGGAGCGAAACAAAGGAGGAGAAAGGAGGAGAGGGACCAAAGCCTGGCAGCACGCAGAGTGATCGAGTCCAAGCACCACAAGGTAGACTTGGATTATTGTGCAATGTTATTATATTCATTATAATTCACAACCACAGAAAAAAATATAGCATTGGGTGACAGGTGAATGCCAAGCCAATCATCTCATCTCTTTTATTTAGGTATTGAACGGCAAGGATTTATCAGTCACAACAATCACCGTACTCCATCGTCAGAGCCATTCCAATTCATGGATGAGCCCGAAGACCAGCGGTTATCCACGGGAAATCCTTACGCAATGCCAATGCACCAATCAGAGGGAATCAAGTCACATGAGCAATTGAATCTACCAGAGACCGCCTCACAAGGGATAGACCCAAGAGTTGTTGAAGACACCTATAACGGTATGATCTGACTGTATGGCAGTTTGAAAAAGTTTTTTTTTTTTTTAATGCATTTGCATATTAAAACTGTTTATGTTATTCGACATTTCTTGGATTTTCATATCAAGCAATGGCATATAAAAATATTTGAAATCCTGATCGAGTCATGAAAGAAACAAAAAGAAAACAAAACAGGCACAAGCTAACCACAATGTGAAATTTTGCATTTTGTGCTAGCTTATTATTTTCAACTTTCACAATAGGACAATAACATGACTTTTGTCGTGCATATTATTTAGTTTTAGCCCGATTAGTTTCATTTGCGACCTGGCGGAGCGAGCGTGCAAATGATGCTAAGATGAACACAAATAAACAATATGCGCGACAAAATTCATGTTATCAACATTACCATCAATATCCTAAATCCAAATATATATTCACTTTCACCGCCGCTGCGCATATGCAAAAAGGCAGTTTGCAATTTTGCCTTCCATATTGATGATAATGTATTGTTTTTTTTATATATCAGGAGGCCCTGTTGTCGCCAGCAGTGCAGTGCAGCTGAATACACCTCTTGGTCCAGTAGTGATGGGGGAGGTCAGCCCTGTAAACAGTAATTATAACCCAATGGAGGCACAGAACGACCAACAGGCACAGCAAAATGATGAGTGCTTTTGCCCTAAGAGAGGTAAAAAGTTTTTGGTAACATTTTTTTTTCTTGCTTTAGAGATTACGTTAGAGGCAATAATGGAGTATCATAAGACTCATATTTGCCCGGGCGCCGCTTGAAAAAAATGGTGTTCAGGCCATGCCACTTCACCTTGAACTAAATGTTTTCATGTGCCGTTATTGCACTTTAACAATGAGTACACGACTGCAAAATCTAACGTTGGCATTAAAGAAACAACGGTCGCCATTCAAGCAATGTTGTAAAATCCAGTCTAATATTGTATTTTGTTTCGTTTTTGCAATTCCAGTATGTGACGCCAAGGCTGATCTAGCTTTCCTAGTTGATGGATCTTCCGACATTCCACAAATCTACTTTGCCCATGTTTTGGACTTTATGAAGGCACTGACCAGAGGATTCAGCTCTAAAGACATACAGGTAATACTAACCCGACAAATTAAACAAAAGTTTACAAACTCAAAAGGATACAAGCAATAATCGACAAGCCTATCTAGAACAAATGAGACAATGAATTATCGAGCAACTGGGAATGAAAAAATAACAACAAATAACCAACTCAAAAAAAAAAATAATAAAAAAATAAAATACACAAACAAACAAAAAAGATCGACATACTAACCAATAAATACGAACCTATCCGAACCAACGGTAAAAGAAATATTTGACAGCCAATCAACTAATAACTAACTAAGTAATTGCAACCCAACACATGAACAAGCAAAAAAAAAAAAAAAAAAGAAAGACACTTCCGACGAACCCACAAAAATGCAAACGACCGAGCGAATGAAACAGTGAACAAGCTATCTAGCGGACAGATTCAAACACTTCATGTAATTGTCCCATTATTTCAGGTCAACGTTGTGGCTTATGGTGACGATGCAGCTTCCGCTTTTAACACCTTCACCCCAGTCCATAACCTGCATGAAATAGATGATAGCATCGATTCAATGAGCTACATGGGAGGAGACCCACGAACTGGTAATGCTCTTATGAAAGTCAAGAATGGATTATTCAAGACATTTGGTCGATCGGATGCAAAGAAAGCATTAGTACTCTTGACCAGCGGTGGTTCAACTGATGACACACTCCAAGCAGCTGCACAGCTGAGGGATTCTGGAATAAAGGTAGGTTCGATATAAGTTTCAGATCATTTGGTTAAACGCTGTTACCTATATCAAAACATTGAATTCTCCCCAATCAATTGACAATAGTGTTCTTTAGAAACTGAAGTTTCATAGAACATGAGAACAGATTGAATAGAATAAGGGTTGCACGGTTAGCTTAGTCGGTAGAGCATCACACTTTTAATCTACGGGTCATGGGTTAAATTCCCATATCGTGCGAATTTTACCTTTTAAAAATTTTTGTTTATTATTATTGTTTTGTGTTTGATAGGCTATAATATATTGTTTATTTTTTTAAACTTTCTTATTTTCGTATTTTTAAAACAGGTCGAATATTTCAAGCGTTTGTACGATATGTATAATTGCTTCGTAACGTTCCAGTTTCAGGTATAAAAAACAACGATATTTACTGTCTTTTCAGTTGACAACCATTGGTCTAGGAAAACTAGCAAACGTCAAAGAGTTGATTGACATGTCGTCAGAGCCCAAATCAAGTCACGTGTTTACTGCTTTCCTAGATACTCTACCAGATATCATGGACGATATCGTTAAGGGTGTCTGCTCAGGTATCTAAATAATGGACTTTTTGTAACACAGTGCCCATTTAGTTTCTAACGAAGCCGAGGCTTACGTGAGAAATATTTGTTTAACAAAAATTTAGATGGAACAGATTTGTAGAAAATGCACTAGCTATACTTTTTAAAACCTTTTTGCTGTTTATGGTATTCAAATGATTGTCATGAAGACTACCACAGTGTAGCTGAAACGTTAATTTTGCACAACATATAGTGCTTCAATCCGAAAATTCCGTCGATGTTAAGTATAATATCAATGATGTTGATTAATTCGTTTCCTTCGGTTAAGGTCAATAAAATCACATATTGTAATTCAAAAAGATGACTAACTATTTGTTTCTAGATATTGATGGCAAGTTGTTTGACAAAAAAGAGGCATGTGTCTGTGGTGGAAACAAACCGAAGGCATCTAAAGACAAGGCAGTTGAGTCTTCGCTAGAGACGAGCAAGAATTCTGACAATAAAGACCATTCTAAAGAGACTAATAGCACTTCCAGTAAGGCGAAAAGTGACTCCAACACAAACACAACTGACAGCAAGAATGAAGGAGAAAGTAGCAATGGGAAAGATAAAGGAGGTAAAATAAAAAAAAACGCAGATTTTTTTAAACTACATAGTCCATGCAAATTGCTCATGCTCGCCGAAAATCGACCCAAGCCAGTGGCTATAAAGTTCATATACAATGGTCAAAAGTGCGTGAAAATAGGCCAAACTAACGCGTGCAATTTCATGATCATGATTCATCATTTTCACCGATAGCATGAATTATGGCAATCATATAAAATATATATATCTTGATTGTTATCTGCATCAGTTATCACCACCACCATTATCATCAGTGATTGTGAACATGACCATTTCCATCAACATCAATTTACAAGGATTGTTTTAATTACAGGTCATAATGTAGACCATAGCGGTGAAAACAATGGCGAACACATTAGCATAAGCACTCATGTTAACCCACACAAATCTGCACCAGAAACTGAGAAGAATGAAGAAAAAGAAAAAGAACAAAGCAAAGAAACCACATCTAGCGACAACAAGGTTGTGCAAGGTCATGAACGACCAGCTCTGCCACAATCACAAGAAGTCGCATCAGGTTCCCAAACCAAAGAAGGATCTGTAAAGCTGAAAACCGACGAGAAACCGGGACTACCCGAGCCACAGGTAGACAAGAACGAGAAAGGTGTTCCTAAGAAAGATGAAAAGGAACATGAAGGTTCCGAAACCCATGAGAATCATGGAAACAACAACAACGAAGATAGTAAGCAAACCGATTTGAATAAAAACACAGAACAGAAAAACTCACAAGATAGTCAAAACAGTTTACCATCGACTTCTTTGGGCGAACAGAAAAACGCCCAAGAGATTGGAAACAATGATCCTTATAAACAGACTGACTCCAGCGATATTACAATCCTAGATAACGGCTACTCTCAGCTTATGCAGGCTCAAATGAATAGAGCAAATAGTAATATGAATTCAAATCCCAACATGCCAGACATACCGTCGCAAGGACCGTCTCCTTACTTCTTCAAAGAACAAGGTCAGGTGGAACGTCAGTCTCAGGTAAATGGCTATAAAGATAAATAAGAGAGAGAGAGAGAGACGTGGTGGCCTAGTGTTTAAGGCATTGGATTTCGGATCCACTGGCCCGTGTTTGATTCCCAGACCGGATGATCACGTTGTGTCCTTAGGCAAGATATTTTGCTCTTTCAGTGCCTCTCTCCACTCAGGTGTAAAAATGGGCACCGGCATTTGCTGGGGGTAAATATAGTCAGAGTATATATATCGTCCACTCCACTCCCTAGACCAGCGATGGTTTCCAAATGCTGAACAGACGTTAAACATAGACATTTCCTTTTACTTTACTTTAACTCGGTCTTGATAGTACCCGGTAGACATACACCCACGATAAACCTCAGAAACCCGCATGTGGGTATAAAACAGTTCATTTACACATTATACAATCTCTTCTCTTCTGATAAGTGCGTTCTCTTTTGTCATTAGCTTTTGGCATACGTTAAAATTCACTTAAATACAGTAAATATGTGTAATGTTTTAACGAGTGTAATACGAAAACAACTAAAAGACTAAAAAACAGGATAAATAAATATACTTGATCATTTCACTGTAGAACTGTGGAATTGATCCGCGACGCTTCGACTGCGAAGTGCCATCCTTGGATGGTGTAGACAGCTAGATGTTCTTGTATACCATCTATATTTACTTTTCGTAGCAAAACAATCAAGGCAACCAAAACACCAATAGCAAGGAAACCAACTCACAAGGAAAAGTATTTGAAGCAACAGAAAGTACTTTCCCACCTAAACACGCGCCACAAGACAAGGAAGCACCACCTACATTAGAACCAGCAAAAACAGCACCTGTATCAGCACAAATTGAGGTTCCAAATCCAAACGAAAAACAAATGCCAAACCCAGAAGGGAAGAAGGAGAATCCAGAGAAAGAAAAGCCTGAAGAATCTTTGTTCCATAACAGACCAGCAGGAGGCGCCAATACTTTTATAAGTGGTGAAGCAGAACGATACAAAGACGCGGCATCAAAAGCAAAAGGTAGACTAGGATACAAAAAGATATCGATAAAATAAAAAATGCATGCTAGAAATATAAGCAGCCATTTATTACAATAACCTCAAACAATAGTCTTTGCACGGTTATCACAAACATTTACTTTCATTGTACAAAGCTACAAGAACAACAACCGCAAAATAACATAAACAAAGACAGAACAAAAACAACAGCATGGTAAAAAAATTGTTTTTTCACAAAGTTTTGTCTTTTTTGCATTCCAAACTTTCTTTATAGAGTGCAGCGTAAACCTTGGTGTGGTCCTTGACAGTAAAACAACAGCTTACGGAGAAGACGAAAATGCTAAAAAACTACTGAAGTTTGCAAAGAGGTTGACCCACATGTTTCCCGTTACCCCGGAGGGCAACCGTGTAGGTATGATGGTCTATAGTGGCTCTCCTAAGCTTAAAGTAGTCCACTTCGACCACACATTGGATCCTGACACCATGGACAAAGCTATTGATAGTGCTAGCTTTTTGAACATGGAAATCAAAACAGGTTGGTACATGACAGTAATTTCAATTCAAGATATTGCTCAAAATTATTTGATATTATTGATTTTAATATAGCATAATTCAGAATCAGTAAATCGGTTTAGTGTTTGTACCTTTAAAGCGCACATCTTTTGATAACCATTCTAATTTTAGTTAAAACTCATTGTACCTTAGTGTTGAGTGGGTATGACTGAAAGCTAAGCGAACATAGTGGTTGTTGAGGCCTACTTCAGTCTGTATTTACTTTATTAAATGTTAAAACAGTTTGGGACCCTTCTGAACAGCATGTATTTTATACATTAAAACTGAAAAGTTTTTTTACTTTGCATGTTTCACAATTATGCTTACATCAAAAGTTGAAAGCCACCTGCGACTTTACAAAAGACGCCTGTGCAGCATCTTCTTATTTTTCCTGTTTAGATACATGTGTATTTAGCCATTTGAAATCTTTTTTTTATAGGAAAAGTTCTGAACTTTGCCCAAGAGCACCTCTTCTCTCGAGTCCCTTCTGGTAAACAGAATGTACTTCTCCTAATAACAGACGGAGTCTCCTACGATGACGTCACCACGCCATCCACAGAGCTCAAGAGGCGAGGTGTCGAGATCTTCGTGGTCGGGGTAGGAGAAGGCGTTATTAGCAAGGAGCTTGAGAGCATCGCTTCAGAACCGGCACGAGATCACGTGATCAAGACGTCATATGACACCAGTGATCAGCTATTTGAGGACATTAAGCTAAAAATTTGTTCGGCTGTGCAAAAAAAGGGTAAGGAATTAGGTCAATAAAGAGAAGATGAAGACTAGCTAAGTGTGAATAGATATTAAGGGGCACGCATACGATGAGGATGAGTTTGTCTTTGTGAATCCATTTGAAAAGCAATTAGTTGGTGTTACTAAAATATTGTATGAATTGTTTAATATGTGTCGAGCCTAGTTCTGTCAATATTTAGTGATAATATGGGTGATCTAGAATTACTTATTCTTACTTAATTTCATGAATACTTGATTTCGCAAAAAGAAGATCGCCATATTATTTCTGTATCGATTTTTTATCTATTTTTAGAGGAAATCAAGTGTATACCATTTTGGAACTTTATTATGATAAAATATTGATTTCAAAATTGCAAAAATCGTGCCATTTAGTAAGGATAAGGTTGATGTTTACCCATTTGCTTAATTCCTTCAACTGGAGCAAGGGTAGCGTAATTGGCTAGTGCGTGGCCTTCTATGCGAGAGGTCCCGAGTTCGATTCCTGGTGACCTCACACGCTTGTTTCGACTTTTTTCTGTTTTGTGTAGCTAGTAGTAGCTTTAAATACCCGTAAAACGGAGCATTGACAGAAAAATGGGGAGTAAAATGAGTGCACCGTTGGCTCTCTGGAAGATTAGCTTCGGCTAAAGGGACTCCTGACGTTAAATATGGTTACTTTACTTTACTTTACTTTTAACTGACGTCATTCAAATATGTAGAGGGATATGGTGCAGAAACAACGTTTGCAATACCCAAGCGTCACATACAACCCAAATAAACGTTTTGTTAGGCAGAGGAGTTAAATCTTAAAGAGTAGAGATTATTAGATTGTAGTAAACTACCACCATACTAATGAAACGTTTTTTATGACTTCTTAAAGGAAATTTCATACTGCAACAATAGCTCTGTAAGTATTGGTTTTGAGGTTTTGCACGAAACAAAATGGGTAAAAATCGGTTGGCATGTTTGGATAAAACTAAATAAAATAAGATTTAAACCCATTCAAAACAATTTTATATGAATTAAATTCGTTAATTCCATGCATCGTGGTCAAGTACCATAAAAATAATATTAAATATTCGTCAATGTTCGTACATGTAGTAAGACGAGAACTAATGATGCAAGGTAGCTTGTAAACGTCTAAGCGCAAGGTCGTTTAAAGACATTAATATGTTAAATGATAAACTCTGCTGTTAAAATGCTAAATTAAAAATAACTTATCACTAATTAGCTAGAGAGAATACGATGAAATAAAAATACATTGCCAGAGGCTGATTCAGAAATTTGGAAATGGGGAGGGGAGGGGGGGGAGGGGGTAGCTCTAAAAAATAATGATTATCGATCAAATATTAAAAGAACTAAAAATAAATAAAAAAGGGTGGGGCAGCACCCTCTATGCCCTCTCCCCCTAGGATCATCCTCTGACCGAATGGGACTTATATTTCTATTTAGTACAGATTATAACAGACGGACATTTACGTATTTCGCGCCATATTCCTCTGCTATATTTACGTTTCACACGGTTATATACTAACAGCATATACCTTGCATGGCTTTAGGACTGTTTTGTGCTGCATGTGCCAAAAACAGTGATATACCATTAGGTAAACAGCATGTAGAACTGAAAAGAACGTCTTTTATACAACCACGTAAGTGCATGCATACTAAATATTATCGCCTATAACATTTGACAAAGATAAATACACACGAACAAAATCTGCACATCACATATTTGGTATGGCGTAATAGAGAATTCCAAGAAAACGCCAATGACTCAATGGGCCTTTTGCATTATGATGCAATTTTAGTATTTCTAACCTGCATTCTTTGCGAATTCTCTTTCATATTCAAATTGATAATCCCTGTTGAGATTGATGAAACAATAAGCACTTATTGCGGTACAAAAGAAAATCTGCAAAGCACTCTGGTATTGGTAGTATATTACGTCATCATGCAGATCGCTTATTCCAAGCTAAATAAAGAATCTGATTTATATTGGCATTATTTCCCTGAAATTATTACCAATTTACACAAATGAGACAGAAGATAATACCAATATAATTGAAAGTTTCACGGTAGAAGTATATTTGTCGGGCCCGGGGATTCGATAGTATATTTTTGACTTGTTGAATTGTACTAATGACATACCAAATTTGGGATGTGTATATATATATATTTTTCTTTGCTGGTTTGTTTGTTTTGTACTGTTTCGGTCGGATATTCTGCCTGTCTTTTTTCTGTTTGTGTGTTTTAAGTAAAAAAGGACACATATGGCTACCGTTTGGTTTAATGGTTTCAGGATTTGCTTGATTACTTGTGTGCTATCTGTTTGTCTGCTTGTTTTTTGTTTTTTTTTTTTTTTTGTGCTTGTTGCACGTTCGTTGTATGCAGTTAACCCAATCATCAACTAAGCTACTAATACCTAGCTTGACATTATAAGATTAACTGAAACTGACATTTTGTACTGCTAGTACAGAAATTAATTTCAAGTACTCATTCATTTCAATCATTTTTTCATTTATTAATCATTCAAATCATTATTCATTTATTCATTCATTCATTCATTCATTCCCTCATTAAATCAATCATGCATGCATTCATTCATTCATTCATTCATTCATTCATTCATCCATCCATCCATTCATTCATTCATTCATTCATTCAATCACTCAATTTCTTCATTTATTAATTTTTTCAATTTATTCATCAATAAAGTTCATTCATTTATTCACCCATTCACTCTCACTCAATCGTTCGTTCGCTCGTTCACATACATTCACTACTTGGCTCATTTATCCAAACATTTACTCAATCATTGCATATGAGCATTTTTTTATTAATCGTGTTCGTATATCATTCATGCATCAACTCATTATTACAACTATTTGTAATTTTAATTCCAGGGAATGAAGCCAACATGCCAAGAAGGCGTGGTCACCTATATCATGTGCTGACCGAAATAGAACGCAGGCGCTAGTAAATCAGAATAGTTATATTTGCGTCAGCGTGTTATTATGCGAATGAAAATTATTTCTAACGATATCAATCAATTTGATATTTTACATAGTTTAGAATAAATGATCAAGAAATATTATTTTATTAATATGACGAAAAGTTTTCAAACTTGTATTAATTTAGCAATGGATATCAAAAAATGTTTGACTATTGTTCGTCACATTAAGTGGCTTAACTTATGTTCTTTGTCGTCCATTGGAAAAACATAATCTTCAAATTGATACATTCTCATATATATATAGTACTAAACTAAAGTCTCTGAGGTTTCTCAAACATTGTTACCATCACTAGCCTCATCATTGAGTTTAATGTTTTTATGATTATATATTATATACAGACATGGATAATGAAATCAATGATTCTGTACGTGATTAGACAAAACTAATGAATTTTAAAGTTGACTATATATAATCTTTATACATAGTGAAAAAGGCTAAATATTGTATGTAAATGAAATAAACATAATTTTGACACTAAATGTCTTCATCTGGATTGTTTTAATAAATTGTACTTCTGTTACTGCTGCTTTTCGCCATGACCTGACAGAGAGTTCCCTATATGTGAATATGTTAATGATTTTAACAAGAAACGGGTTTTTGCATCGAAATCCCTTTACATGAGCAAACAGACAATCACATTTTGTCCCATGTCTGACGTACATGAAAACAAACCAACAAACAGACAGTCAAACAGACAAAGCAAAAAAAAAAAATAAATAAAAAAAAAATAATAAAAGAAAAAAAAGAAAAAAAAGAAGAAAAAGAATAGAAAACCAAGCAAAGCAATCGAACAAACTTAAAATCCCGATGTTATTGGTATTCATGTTTGTATTTGTGTTAATGTCACGGTTTCTGTTTTCTTTTGACTTAAATTCTTCGTTTCTCCATATGACTATTCCGGTTTATTTGGAGTTTCTCAGTTTTTTTCTACAAGTTTGTTTAATTTATTTTGTTTTAGTTTGTTCTGTTTTGATTTGTTTTACTTTATTTATTTATATATATTTTTTAATGAAGTTATTTATTTGTTTTCTACTTTTGTTTGCCAATGGATGTTTTATTGGCTATGCTTCAATACACACCACTTCTGTCGTTGTCGGGCTTCCTGTGTGACAGAGTCAAAACATCTTGACCTATTCTCGGAACTCATTCGCAAAGAGAAAATGAAAGTTATAACAACTCCGCTCGTCATTTCCAACAAACGATTTCAGTTTTTGTCTTTCATTTACCTGAACTAATCAATTTTTCAGTTTACAACTAAAATTGTCATTGTTTCGTTTGTAAAAAGCTGGAGAGTTGTGGTTTATAAATTGAGGTAAGTTAAAATTACAGCATGTCAACAACAGATTCATTTCCGGGTTTGTGGAGCGATATTTAAGCTAAGTTCTTGGTTAGTTCTTCTTGATATTTAATTTTCTGTACATCTTCAAAATCGCCAGTAAAAGAGCTTCGAGTGTATATTAAGATATTCTGAATTTATTCTAAAGTTTCAAACTAGTAAATCCTGAAATAATCTTTGCTAAACGTATCAATGCAACTCGTCGAACTGAAGACGTGCTTTGATGTCAGTGAGTCTATTTTGAAAGTATATAATCTATAAATCTCACGAAGTCACTGGTCATTTAGAAAATCAAAATGCGTAAAAAATTATTTTGCCAAATGAAACGCGTATTATATATTTAAAAATATATTTTATCAACGAAACGGCTCAGTCGGTAGTGATTCGAAATGATACGCTCTGTTCGTTATTGTTTATTATAACCTATTGTTTTTGAAGTATTTTTTTTTTTCTTTGAAGTTGTTATGAAACTTGAAAATAATTTCTTTATTCATTTTTTATTCAAATTTTTAAATTTTTTAGGGTTTTTTTCGTAATTTTTTTTTTTTAGTTTCTTGTAATTTTTCCCCTTTTAATGGTACACATTTAACTCTTTTTTTAATTTAAATTCAAATGTTTTTTGAAATTTATTTATTCAGTTTGCCAATCACAACAACGATTTGAGCTAGAAACACAGATGAATGAATGAACGAACGAACGAACGAACGAACGAACGAACGAACGAACGAACGAACGAACGAACGAACGAACGAACGAACGAACGAACGAACGAACGAACGAACGAACGAATGAATGAATGAATGAATGAATAATTGAATGAATGAATGAATGAATGAATGAATGAATGGATAATGAATGAATGAAGAAAAAAAACTGATTTATTCTCAACATGATATTAAGCCTTAAGATGTTTGTATTTGTTTGTTTATGTTTAAATATTATTCATTAGGATATTTTCCATGTCATTATTCCATGTTTAGTAAACAAAATTAAACGTTAACAAGAACTCTATATTCAACAATGGGAGCCGAACAGTCACGAAGAGGACAAGGAATATCCCTTGGAGATGCAATTTTAACGCGAGCTCTTCTCGAAGCATTAGAGGAGAGTTGCCAGGAAGATGGGCAGAAGCTACAGTTGATGAAAGCACATGCATGGGATCCAGAAGACTGTTCTCCAAACTTTATTGTACTACGAGATGGATTGACTGCAAGACGAAAACCTTCGACATTAACATCTGACTGTATCAGAGGTACGATGTCCTTTATTAAATTATAATATACACATTTATATATATTGATTTTATTATATAAGCACTGAGATATACGTTTTTACGAAGAATGAAATAAAATTCGTATCAAACAATTTTAGTTGATTTTGATTGGTCATACGATTTTGTTCACTTGTCAAAATCACTAGTGGCAAACATTGTTCAACTTTTCTCGTCTCAGAAACTCGTTTTAAAGATTTGCTAAACTCACTCGTTCGCTGCCGCTTTTTCGTTCGTTTGCGAATCTTTACAACTCATACATCATATCGAAAGGTAATGAGATATTTCATTTCATAGGCAAGAAAGGTTACCGCGAAGGTCGACACGTCTTTGAAATCGAATGGGAAAATGACGAAAGGGGCTCATTTGCTATAATAGGTGTTGCCACACCCAAGGCCCCCCTGGGTTCTATTGGGTATCAGCCTGTTATTGGCACCAATGCAGAGTCTTGGGGCTGGGATATTGTCAACAAGAAACGTCTTCATGGCGGAAATGTTATGGAAGCATACCCCCCTGTGCTAGCACAGCTAGGATTTCAAGTCCCAGATACTTTCTACATGATTTTAGACATGAATGATAAAACTCTCAGGTATGACTCAGGTCTTAAGAAGCTAGATGTTAATTAGAGTCGTTTTTGAATTAGTGGGGAACTGTTACAAACTGCTACGATACGGCAGATAATTATGTTTTTGTTTTCTTAGAAACTACGGCTACGGTACGATACGGTTCTCAGCATAAATAATGACTTCGTACGTGAAATAATTAATCCAAATGTGCTAAAATTGTTTATTTTCATCAGCAATATTTGGTTGGTGTTTTTAGTTTTGCTACCAGTGATATTCATCTTGGAGTTGCCTTCACGAATCTTCCTACACAGAGAGAAAGACCAATGTGTGCCATTGTCAATGCCATATATGGCAACTGTGATATAAAAATGAAATACATGGGAGACGGAGGTAAAAATAAAAAGAGTAGTCAAATTAAATTAATTTGATGTATTAATTAACAATCCATGCTGATATTACTGTTTTGTGAAAATTAGGGTCACACTATCATACAATTACTGTCTATTGTTGGGGTTCCTGTGCAATTTTCATTTTTTGTGGTTTCCTGTCCTTCTTAACCAAATTCAAAATGGCTGCCAGTCTCGTAAAGTTGTTAACTGCAATCTCTGCAAATTTTCATTGAATTTTGCCGAGAATTTTGTAATAGTAGAAATCACCAAAAAAGAGTTAATTGTCACTTCCAAATAAGGTAAGATTACCAAATATAGTTATGGATGCAAACGACAGTTTTCTTAAGATGATTGTTTGATTTGTGGTTGGGGAAAATTTGCTTTTGTGTAACTACAGGAAGCTTGAATTGAAACGATCAATTAGACTAGATTACTGATAGTACACAAAAATAATTGACTTTTTTTCCGATTGCACTACTTTACATGAGTCAGTTCAAACGAAAAAAAATATATTTATTTTTTGATAAAATACAGCCACCTATCTCGATTAACCGAGAGGTTACCATAGGTAGCTTGTACCTATAATCCTGTTAAGTCTAATATTAATGTATAATTTTTTTATTTATTATTATCATTATCGTATATATTATTATTATTTTTTGTTGTTGTTGTTGTTGTTGTTGTTGTGAATTACTATTTTTATTTATTTGCATATATTTAAATTGTGGTACTAAATAAAAGTTATGGATTGAAAACATCCTTTTTAAGCATTCATGCGAAAGCAGTACCTTTGGAAGCACTTCTCGTCCAGGCATATCTTTGTTGAAAGCCTATTATAAAACATTTTTTAATCATACTTTAACTAATAATGTATTTTCTTAACAGAGCAAATTCTGTCTGGCCTCAGACACCCGTTTCCTTCACTTGGTCGGTCAGTATCAGAACTCCACGCGACGCCTACTCCTAGACCAGAATTCTCGAGAAGTCGTTCAACAGGCTCTCCAAGCATTGACTCTGAAACTGTTATCGTGGCACCGTCTCGTCGATACAAGTTTTCCTATAATCGTGGTGAGAACGTCTCTGTCATGGCTGCTGGAAAACGAGCTAAGAGAAACAAGTATGCTCAAAGCAATTACATTTCAAAGTCTATAGATCCCTTGCATATGACGTCAAATCAGCCCCATCTGGAGGACAAAACAAAACATTTTTGCTCTCTTTGGAGCTAAAATCCATTGTGTTGTCCCCCAGGTTGAGGTGCATTCCAACGAACTGCGAGGGGTCTATACTCATCTGCTAATTTTTATATTTCGGAATACTGTTGCAGTTTGGAATTGCATGTATGCCCTTATCAAAAAAACGTTGTCGCGGGTAAAATAAGGGAATACCGGATTCCCGACGGAGATCTCACGACTGAAAGGTACTGCAGGGTTTCAATAATGATAAGAAATAAGCTGTAATTTTATTCAAATTAGTGTCATTTCCTCAAGCTGAAGATCAGCGATGGTCGATAAAATTGTATGTGCATGATTTGAATAAAATTACTGCTGATTTCTTACATTTTTTTGAAGCCCACAGTACCTTTCGGTCGTGAAATCTACCTCCCGAATCCAGTATTTCCATATCCCGAAGTTTTTTTTAAATAAGTATATAAATCTCAACTTAAGATAGTAGAGTTGTGTTGACCGTTGGAAATATCTCTTACCCAAAGTAGCAAGAATGGTACAAATTAAGTAGCAAGAATGATTCAATTGTCGATCTTCGGGGCAAGATGTTATGATTTCAATTTCGAGTTGTCCAAATTTTTAGTACATATGCCTTTTTGTGTAGCGTTTTGTAGAATTGATTTAAATAAACACTCTTGGCATCTCATCTAACAAATGATTTTGATAGTGCTTTACAGGTCTTCAACAATGGTATTGTGATGACTTCAGAACCACTTGTCAACAACGAATTGTTTGAAGTTCGTCTAGATAGCACAGTTTCTCGATGGGTTGGTAATCTCGTTATCGGTGCTATAACAAAGGACCCAAACTCTTTCTCTTTTCCGACTTCCTTGTCAGAATACAACAAGGATATGTACATGTGGATTGGGAATAAAATCAGCTACGGTAAATCACTTGAGAAAGAGGTGAAGCATAGGATAGCAACGATAACGGTGAGTAACGTAACCAACGAAGCCATTGCGCATTTTAAAATTTTAATACTTCTGTTTCATATAAATTGCATGTATATTTTGATGTCATATGATAATTACGTAAATAATTGATTAGTTTACTGCACTACTACCGGATCCCGTCAGTTTCACCATCATCCCTTTACGGTATCTAATTTACTTATGTATTTTCCAACTGAGCTAGACTAGTAGGGTCACATGAAACATTCAAAATCACTCTATCATCAATAAACGTAAACTTAACCATGCATTAAAGGTTACGGTAAAGGTAGTCTTCCTTATTTTAGACAGGAGATCGAGTTGGTATCATGCGTAAGTCAGATGACACGCTTCACTTCTATCTGAATGGATCTGATGTTGGCCAACGCTTTGGTCGAGCTGATAAAACATTGTACGCTGTAGTTGATATCTACGGACATGCAGAGGAAGTCACAATTACAGGTATTTATCTATTAAAATTAACTGAACGTTATACAGCGGTGCAGAACATCGTACTCAATGACCAAACGTGACTGTCTCTGTCGAGACTACTTGAATCAAAGTCGTTTCTATCACAATAAAATCCTTGGTCACCAACTGCCGAAAAGAAGCATACACTATGGAATACCAAACAACGTTGGAATACTTTGAAGATACATACACAAGTTTACTGATTTTAAACTTTTGCTTTGAAAACTTCTAAGCACTTTTGGTATTATTTGGATGTTTGTACATTGTTCACAAGCTTATTACTGTTTTAAGGTGGCGAGGCCGAAACTCAATCCAGCAATGACACAGTACAAGACAAACCAAGCATTGTCACCATAATGGTACAAATGAAGAATGCTATCGAGCTTCTAAAGCTACCAGTTAGCCCTGGCTTGCCTGTTATCCTTACCAAACTAGCTGAAGATGTTGCACAGCCTTATTCAGACAACAAAGAACAGTTAATCCGACAAAAGCTTGGTGATCATCTCGCTGACATTGGTGCCGCATTACAACTAGGAAAACTGCTGCAAAGGTGGGAACACGTTCTCACGAAAAAAAATAATCATATGTTTCCAAAATTTCCAAAAAGATGTTCATTCACTATAAAATGTTTACTCTCAATAAATACTAAAATAGCAATTTACCACTGTTTTTATTGATAACGCGCCCGTCGCATAAAAAAAATATTAATAATAAAAAAAACAATTGCTGGAAAAAGTGGTCGATCCTAAGCAAAATAACGATGTCCCTTGAATGGATTGCCTCTTTTTAGGTTGGACAATGCGGGAATTGAAACCCAGATTGGATGGGCTGGTGTAAGCCTAGTACGGTCAATTTTGTGGAATTATTCTGATGCAAGTCTTCGGATGGGTAAGGCTATTGGACAGTGTGGACTATTGAGGAGATTTGTTCAGGACTTGAGAAATGTTGGAACAACTGCTATAAAGAATGAGGTAAATAAAGAAAAAGAAAAAAAATGATTTAATAATTAAACCAAAACAAGCATAGACTTTGGTGTGTTTCAAATTCTACGTACACTTAGCTTATTTTTTTAGAGGTAGCATGGTGATATACAACCATTTCAATGTACGTTGTTGTAGGGTTTAACCTATACGCGATTGGATCAAGTAAAAGCATGGGTATATAACAGAAACCAGCATGCAATTAATGCTGCAGTTATGATCGACGATAAATAACAGAAAATGGATGCATGCAAATTCCTCTTCGTCCAGTCAAATAATCCTGGGACTTAGACGTAATCGGGAAAAAGACATTTTGAAAACGTATCTTCGTTTTCCGTTCAAAAATATGATTTGTATTGATATTTTTATCTCAAAAATGAGAAAATTTATACATATTTATGATACTTTTATATATTGACAGAAAAGAGCCTACATTGTGAACTCAGCCGTCAACACTCTTCACAACTGCGCCAGGGCTACAGAGAACAAACAAGTTTTCCGAGACATCAAAGCAGTCGAGGTGCTTGTGCCCCTCTTAAAATCAGAAACCATTGATATAGTGATTTCAGCCCTCTTAACATTGTCGTACATAATTGACGATTCACAGAAACACCTCTTAGAAACAGACTCGAAGGTAAGTTAAGGAAGGTCATTCAAATAAATATGATGGTAATGATGATGATGTTAATGATGATGATGTGGTGAGGGTGATCATAACGTTGATGGTGCATATATCACGGTGAAAGGGATTGGAGCCCATAATAAGAAATCATTTTGACCGTGATCGAGGATGGTAAAAACACCGTGTGCTTCATAATACCAAATAACAAATCACTACAAATTTAAAATACGTTGCTAACATCGATCATTCTAGACGATTTCGATCCTAAGAGGAATGCTTTCCATGGCATGCACCAATCCAGACTTACGTGGGAGCAGCGGCGATACCACATGGTCAGCGTTAGAGTTAGTTAGTGGCATTGGAAACATCGCAGTCAACCAATCAAACTGCAAGATGATCATTGAAGCTGACGTTATCCCTTTGTTGTTCGACGTCATGGAAAAAGGTGGAGCAATTGAAAAAGAGAGTGCTTGCAATGCACTTTGGTTGATCTCTAACTCTGCTCAAGGCAAAAGTAAAATTCTTGGACATCCTCAAGCTTTGGATAGACTGAAATATTTCAGTAAAAGCTCAAATACAAATGTTGCTAGTTCTGCGAAGAGAGTTTTGTTGAGGATCACACAACAATATGTACAACAAGGTAAAAAAGTATTGCCTATTGACATGTACACTAAGTTTAGTAATATTCAATCGTTCTTTAATCAAAACAAACCCTCCCAAATTTACAACAACTTGATCAGACATATACATCATAATCTATCAGGAGTCCTCTGAACAAGGGGCTCCTAAGGGGAGGGGTACTCAGTTGAGCACTTATCACAACAAACTAAAGATGATAATGCAGACCTTTCAATTTGAACATGGCAACACTGATCCCAAAACTAGCATGACTTCCACTAATGCCGTTTTCGCTTTATTGGCAAAGGTCGATTGTTACGGTTACAGGTTTTCATTTATTCAGAGCCTACGTTCAATCTCAGCATTTGGTGTGCTATACTGGAGAAACATTTTAAAACAAATATGGCTCGCGTTAATTTGTTAACATCAAAAAGGCATGGCTAGCGACAAAGATGAAAATAAGTTCCTCTAGCAAGATTTTGTAATATATACAATATTTTTATATTTTTTTTTATTGTTCTGCGTTCATTGATTATTCATGAATTTTATAAATGACAATAAAATCCAGCTTAAAATTCAGTTATATTATAGAAAATCTTTATTTTCATTGTATGTTCAGGAGCTGGCTCATCACCAAGAACAAAATGCGAGTATATGCAAGCTTGTCGAGAATTTCTAAAAACTTTGAACGTCAATGGTAAGAAAGCTTCCACTGACTTGGTAAATGGTTGCAGGATCTAAGTACATTATCGATGTTAATTTCTGTGACTATATAAACGTTATATAACTTATATAAACGTTGCCGAGGAAAATAAGGGAATGCCGGATTGCGGTTGTAGATTTTACGACCTAAATGTGCTGTTGGCTTCTATTATTTATCAGAAATAAACCGCAATTTTATTTAAATCAGTTCCTCAAGCTCCAGATCTCTGATGGTTGATAAAATGATATGTGCATCTTCTGTAGCTATTCTTTAAAAAAACATGACATTTTCAGTCGTTTACTACAATCTAGAATCTTTCATTCTCATCAACAATGTATTTTTTAAATAAGTGTATATACACTGCTTTATCTTCTGCTGTCTCTTTTCGTTCTTATAGCTGCTTTTCTCGAGTCACGATATGACAAGTGTTACTGTACCATGTGTCACGCGTCACGCAATGAGAAGCTCTACTACACACAAGGTGACCCGGCAAAGGACTATGCCTTACCAATTGGATGGAGCCGATTTGCACTCAAGTGAGCTCTATTATAAAACATATTTTAATATATAATATGTACTTATTGACTGAGTGGGAGGGCCGTACAGGAAAATATTTGGCTCGAGGTGATGCCGTACGGACCGAGCGCAGCGAGGTCCGTACAAATGACCGAGAGCCAAATATTTTCCCGTACGGCCCGACCTAACTCAGTCAATAAGCATTTTATCATATGACCCTCATTTTTGAGCATTTTTGAGCATTTTTGAGCATGTATACTTTTGAGAAGGGCCGTACGGCTTCGTACGGCCCTGCTCGAAAAAGCCGTACGGCCCTACTCACGTCATCATCTACGAAGGTATTTTTAAGAGCGCGCGCCCGGGCGGATACTGGTCATGTGATAATAGTCGGTATATAATATCCACGCTCTTATTGGTCGAGAGACGTGTGGTCTCAGACACAGACACACAGACGACGTCACAACGATTATTTTGAACGTTAATCGCAAAAGGACGTTTTCCTTGAGTTCGTAGCTTTAGCTGGAAAAAGTTCCAACAAAAATTAAATTAAATGCAAAACTGGTATCTTCAATCAGATAGTACTTTTTAATGACCAAGCTTTCTGGCAGATATGCATATCCTTAGAGTACAATGGAAAAACAGTTAAATGATACACGATAACAAACAAATGTGAGCGTGTTGTACACGTATAAAAACAATGGTAGTGCGAGCCTAAATAAACGCGCGTTTTAATTGCACATAATTTTTCAGGCAACTTCCTGCCAGGGTCTCTATTAAAAATAGCGTTCTTGTTCTTTTCTATATCGCACGATTCGGCCCATTTGCGTTGATGCCATCTCATTAAATTGAATCTGTTTTGAGTTGAGTTTTATCATATGATTTTCTTTTACAGGATAAACCCGGCAGCAATCTCATTAAAAGCAAGCACCGACTGGCACGTGGCCTACCACGGGACGAGTTCGAGTAGTGTTAAGCCGACTCTTGAAAGCGGCGGATTGTGCATACCAGGTGATTACCACATTAATCTTCATATTAACCTTACCTAAGAGACCTATATTGTCTTCCCAATCTACAATTCGACAGGCTCATATTGAATAAGAATAAGACCGTCAAAGGGTACATAAATTACAATGAGTATTATGAAAGTATGTGAAAAATAACAATGAACCACAAATAACAATTACATGAATATAAAGAAGGTACAGAAAATAAGTGAATTGTGAAGACGAAAAGGCAACTTATTCTTATTTATACGTTGTGTAATAGTTCGGGATCCACACTTCCCGCCGATAGAATTTTCTAAAACTTTTTCTAAATAAGGACTGACACCTAGAAAAAACAGAAAGGAAATAAAAAATAGGGGTCACCGTGCTTGTTTTGGAACTGTGGGGGTGGTAATAGGCCCATTTTTGCCCTATTTCAACTAAAAGAAGTAACATCAAATTTGTTGAAAATAAAATTATTGCGAACAAATTTGAAAGTTTTTCACAAATCTGCTATAAGAGTCTGACAACATGCTCCCTTCGCTATAGTTCTCATGAATTTACTCGTTGGAAAAGACATCAACTGAGATATTTTACGGAGATTTAAATGAAGAGCTTCATTAATTTTTTGTACACTTTACCACAAAAAAGTCAAAATTACCATGTTTTAGTCTCGAAGACCATCAAAATTTTAAAGCTGGGTTTATGCCAAATATAAAAATTGAAAAATAATTGGGTGTCACCGTGCTAATTTTGGAGCTATAAGCAAAAAACGCGCGGAAAATAAGATGATTTCAATGTTTTGGACGCGCGGGAATTGACACTAGTTGCTTTTGAGGCCCGTATGCAATGCTATGATATTATTTTTTACCAAAAAGTTCAAGAATGACCATATTTTGGCTCTAACAAAAAATTTCTTTTTAATCGCACGAGAAATTTTATTTGATTTCACATGCGCGAGCAGGATGCGCATTAGCAAGGGTCCCGAACTACCTTAAATATATATGGATCTACCTCAAAATTATAGTTAAGCTACTGTTGCTCAGGAATTTTGGAAATGTATTGGGACTTGAATATTACAAGAAATGTATGTAGTGGAGGGACAAACATTTTTCTTTCATAACCTCAATATATTTATGCTTAGTTTTTGGAGACTACAGCCCAGTGCCTTTTTCAAAATGAATGCGGCTAATTAAACATAATCACCCTGGTGTCATTATTAGGACGCATTGTTTTCATCATAATCTTTATCACCGCCAACGTTAGAAAAACCATTGCTTTAAGATGTACGTTACGTTATCGTTTTAGGTGATGTAGTTCTTGGTGGAAAGAAATTATCCGAAGTAGATGGCCACTTCAATGATGATCGCAAACCCGACGGCTTTAACACAAAGCAAATTTTTGTTTCTCCGAGTATTCGATATTCTGGACACAATGTTTATGCCAAACAAACAAAGTAAGTGGACTTCATTCCAACATCAGTGATCGGTTTGAAGGATAGGATGAGCATGATCTCTCACAAGCATGATCTTTCTTATGATAGATATGGGAAGGTTCATTAGAATAACATTTATGCTTACTCATTTTACAATTTCGGTTGAAATAAACTAAAACTTGTGCAGGGTCACGACTAGCTAAACCGCAAAAGCAAACACAGATTTGAAGGTTTTCTCCCTAAAATAACTATGGATAGATAGACAGATAAATACCTTATTACAGTTGCCTTGTAGCTTTACAGCTGAATTACACCTTATTACAGTTGCCTTGTAGCTTTGCAGCTGAATTACACATGAAACAAAAAAATACATAAAGAACTGTATACGTTTACAAACATTGATTTGTTATCAGAAAAAAGACCCTATTTTTAGCTAATTCAGTTATATATACATATCTAGCTGAATTGTCATGCTCAGTCAGTGTTTGAGTTTAAGATATTTAAAGAGGAGAAGAAGCTTGCATGCAGTAAAGCTTAAATGTATTTATTTTTAAATGTGCATTTTCAGGTTTACTCACTCTGGTACTACGTATATGGCAAAAACAGTCTTTCAGCTTTGGATTAAACCAGGCAGCTACCAAGTTGGTACCGAGACTATTGGTGCAACAGAAGAGATTGATCCAAAGTTCAGCAATCAAGAGATTGAATGGTTTACAGTAGAAAGAGGATCAATTCATTTGTATGGAGTACTCGTACAACTCGAAGAAGACGTGTGAAAATGATCCGTGAGAGAATGACACTTAACTGTAGTATTCGCAGTATTCACCAAGACCATTATCATCATTGTAATCATGCATTGGTTATCAGAAAGAGCGGTAACAAAGTAACTTAAGCTTGGTTTCCATCGAGAACGATCGAGAACGCTCGCAAGCGATCGAAAAAAAATTGATTATAGCGAAATCAACGTTTTTTTATTTTTTATTCTACGACCGTTTTCGATCCCTATACGATCGCGATCGAAATCGTTCAAACACTGTTGTAGGATAAAAAAACTTTGGTTTCCCCAAATGGATTTTTTTTTATCGTTTGCGATGTTATAGAAACCAGGCTTTACGTTTCAGTAAGACCTGTCCAGTTGTATTCGTTTACATAGTGCTACAAAATACCTTAAAGTGCATATGAAGTGGAAACAATTTTAACTCCATTCAATGGTTTAATGTATACAAACATATTTTCCAAAGTGTGAATAAAATCGACGAATTTTGGTGATGCTTCAATCGCACGGTCAAAGTACCACGTGACTTTAGCTTGTGACGTAGAGTTGTTGACACTCGCGACTTCAACTAGTGAGATTTATGTGTCTGATAGTAACACAATGTCTGAAAACAAACGTCAAAGAGGACGATATTGCGTTGCTGGTGCACCTAGTCAGCCAAGTTGTTCCAACTCAGTATACAGAAGGCATCGTCATGGATCAGTTTTCTAAGATCTATTCATTTGTAGGAAATCGGAGAAATTGGTCCAGCGTCATCGACTTGCCGTCAAAGCCACTTCGAAGTATGCTTCACTTTGTTCATCGCATTTCGGAGCATCTTGTTTGCTATCTCAACCGTAACTGAAGCTTACCTTATGTTTTAAGCTTTCGATTGGTATATGTTTTACCGGGTTTTGAATAATATTCATGATAAAAAAGACTGATTTTAATGACGAATTTCACTGTAAAAAAAGGCAACAAAGAGGTAAGACGCCTACAATTTGGAAGTAAACTTATCTTTATTAAAAACTTAACGTTATTTGGAGAACTCAGCAGCAAAGCCTTAAACTAGACATTCTTATGTTTTGAGCTTTGGATTGATGTAAGTTTTGCCGGATTTTGCAACGAAACCTTTGAAACATATTGATGATATAAAATAGCGATTTTAACGACAAATTTCACTGTATAATGACAACAAAGAGATAAGATGCCAACAATTTTGAAATAAACTTCTCTTTATTAAAAACGTTCTCTTGCGATCTTAACAGCGAATCGAAAGCTATAACTTCGAAAACCTTATGTTTTAATGTTTTATCCATGACAAAATCTTTTAAAGACCTTCCAGACGATTTTCGGTACGCAAAGAAACAACAGCTAAACAAAGGCTCGATGAAATGACGCCAAAGAACATTGGATTCAACTTTATTTTTAATATAAATTTATTGAGTTGTTTAGTCTTCACAGAGAGAATGAGTATAGTTTTACAAAAAAAAAAACCACTACACTACCGGCAAACAAACTCGACTTTAATCTCAATATTTTCCCATGATTTTACTACAAGACAATGTTACTTTACTGACCCTTTAGTTAATTGAGAATAAGAAATGGTTATTTATTTGTGTTTTACGAATCAATTAATGGTTCGAGCGACCTATTCTTCGAGCGTAACGACCGGATACCATCAGCCAAAGGCCCGTCTTGGTATGGTACGTACTGGCCCTGGATTAATATCTCTTTATCTTCAGATGAGTTGAAACAAACTGATTTCCAAGCTTCTATGGTCTAAAATATTTTAAAGAAACATTTCTATCAATTACCTTGCTCTAAAAAGAGATTTGAACACTGAAAGTTTGCTGTGTTCCGGTGTCTTTGTAGCGAATTTAAAACCTTTGTCAACAACTCTGCGTCACACTCTCCCCAGTCCCCGACCGCCTTTTAACCCAAAAATGACCAACTTTGGAGCCCAATTTTTACTCCGTAAAAAATTGTTTTCGGGTAAAAAGTCGTTTAATGATTATTTAAGATAATATATTATCGAATTCGATAAAAATTGTGTTCATTTCATATGCACTTCAAGCTTGCTTTTAACTAGCGACGCAAGCAATCGCGCAAAAATAAAACACAATAAAAAATTATAGTGCTTGCATCGCTAGTAAAAACCAGGCTTAAGAAAGTATCAAAAAGTATCTATTGTACAAGGTTTTTCTTAATGCAATGACATCAAAAAATCGACCTTAAATTATAACTAGATAAGAATTGGCATAGTTTCATAGAGTGCTCGCACTAATATTATGCAACATAACTATCACTGAATAATGCTATTTTAGGCTAATTCTATTGTTTTCTTTTGTCTAATTAGTGCTATTTACTACTGAATAGTGACAACTGTTAGAGTGCATGCACTAAGAGTGTGCAACATAAATACCACTAAATAGTGCTATTTTATGCTAATTCTATTGTTTTCTTTTTTTAAACTAGTGGTATTTACTACTAAATAGTGACAAGTTTTGCACACTTGTAGTGCGTACACTAGTGTTTGCACTTTAGTAGAGTGCAAGCACTAAATGTGTGCAACAGTTGTCACTATGTAGTAGTAAATAGCACTAATTAGACAAAAGAAAACAATAGAATTAGTATAAAATAGCACTATTTAGTGGTATTTATGTTGTGCACTTTTATTGCGTGCACTCTAAAAACATGCAATGCTATTTATGCACAATATATGTTTTGTTGCAAATATATCTATAAATGAATTTCTCGATTCCTAGTTTTTTTTAGAATGGATTGAATCGCATTTTTAGTGGGTAAGGCTGGTGAGAGCCAAGATACAAATGATAACTCAAGGGATAATTGCAAAATTTACGTGCCTGTACAGTCTTACGTGCGCAAAAAGGATTGTTGTCAAAGATGCGTGACAGATATTTAGAATACGATATCTCTATGAAAGTGAAAACAAATAAAAGTGGTTCAAATTTTCAGGAACGATGTCACATGCAGTACTAGGATGGCTTGTTGTGTTGACTTCAAAAGAAACACAATGGGCGAGATTAGGCATATCCGAAATTCCGCAAATTGTACAGTTTAAAAGACTTCAATGTCTCCACCCCTCGGTAGCTTTAGTATATAAGCGCATCATATCATTTTTGAATTGCTACTTCTGACCTACAAAGTAATGACTACCTAATCACTTACAGATAACAAGCAATATGAACATTTCTGGTCATAAACGTTTTAGGTCATGTAGAATTTAATGAAATCTACCAATAAAGACACCATGCATTAAAATGTGAGTTTAAATCTGTTTGTTTTGTTATATTCATTCGTACTAATGTAACATTAACAAATGGATATGGCCACGAGCTTCTAATTTAAAAAAATCCCTGATTTTTTCAATACCCACGTCCTTCAATCAAGGTTATAATTTGTTGCGAAACAGGAATTTTGAAATGATAAGGTTGATTTTTGTTTGTTAGCAGTTTATGCAATAACCCTTTGAGAAATTATCTTAGACAGGTCTGGTTTTCATCTCGACTTTTTTGAGATGGTAATATCTATATATTCTTCCATGCTGTCCAAACTATGCCCAAAGAACTCGTCTGGTTCTACCACTACGAAGGTAGAGGTCGTTAAAATTAGCCGTGTGGCAGTCTAGCAGTGCACCACCATCCACCCTTGAACCTCACATAACAGTTGCCTTTGTATTGATCATTATCACGATCTTTTATGGAGTGAACAGACAATCGCCTTTATGGCTGGCGTACTAAATAATCATTTTGTCCATTTCAACGTCTTTTCAGCCCCACCCCCAGAAAAACAAACATACCAACGAACGAACGAGCGAACAAACAAACGAACAGACAGATAGACAAACAAATAAAAATAAAAATAACAAAAATTATCTCTAAAAAAGTAAAATATTATCATTCAATCAAATTTTTATTTTCGGTTGGCTTAGGTTCTTTATTTCTGTTTTCCGACTGTTTGTATTTCGGTTTATTTCGATTTTCTCAATTTATTTCCAATGTTAGTTTTTGTTTAGTTTTGTTTTGTTTTGTTGGTGTTCTTGTTTGTCCTGTAATATTTAATTTTCTTTTCTTTTCTGTTTCTTTTTCCTTTTTTCTGTTGTTTTTTGTTTTGCATTTTTGTTAATGCTTATATTTATTTGGTTGTTTGTTTATCACTTGATATTGTAGTGGTCATGCTACACTAAACGCCTGCTCAATCGATTTTCGGGATTCCTGTGGTGTAGTCAAAACATATCAAACGTTTCTCGAAACTGACCTATTCGCAAAGAGAAAATAAAAGTTAAAACAACTACTCTGCTCGTGATTTCCAACAAACACTTTCAATTTTTGTCGCTCATTTGTCTTGCTTAAATAATCTCCAAGTTCACAACGTTTGTAAAAAGCTGGTGAGTTGTGGTTTATAAATTGAGGTAAGTTAAAATTACAGCATGTCAACAACAGACTCCTTTCCGTGTTTGTGGAGCGACTGTTTATGCTAAGTTCTTGGTTAGTTCTTCTCGATATTTAATTTTCTCTAATGCTTTAAAATCGACAGGAAAAGAGCTTCAAGTGCATATCAAGATATTCTGAATTTATTCTAAAGTTTCAAACTAAATCCATTTTTTTGCAAAAACGTATCAATGCATCGAAAAGACGTGCTTTGATGACAGGGAATTCATTTTGAAAGTATATAATCTATAAATCTCACAAAGTCACTGGTCATTTAGAAAATCAAAATGCGTAAACAATTATTTTGCCAAATGAAACGCGTATTATATATTTAAAAACATATTTTATCGACGGCTCAGTCTGTAGTGATTCGAAATGATACGCTCTGTTCGTTATTGTTTATTGTAACAAGCAATTTTTTTTCTTTGAAGTTGTTATGAAACTTGAAAATAATTGCGGGGATTAAGATTACGGACGGAGGTCCTTTACTGAACTCGTTGATTTATCCATGGTTTGAACACAAACGCCAGGATGCCAGTGAAAAAATGCAGTGCTTGCGAAAACGTAGTGCCATTAGCCACGGAAAAGGTGCCCTTGTTGCCAGAAATTTATTTCAAAAAGTAATCAATCGAAGCTAAGTGAAAATCAAGAAGTCCAAACCCAATGTGACGACGTAGAAAACGAAGACAACTTTAAACCATCTGAAGAGTTCTCGAGCTTTAAATAAACAACCGCTTTGATGAAGCAAAAATGATCAGTCAAAAGATATCACCGGAACGAAGTCGAAGAATTAAAAGTATTCTTGATCGCTAAGATGCAAGAAATGGTTGAAGAAGTCGAAAATAAGTTTAACAAAAGAGCTAACGAACAAGATGAAAAGTTGAAGTTATTACAAAGGCAATTAGAATTTATGCAAAAGAGAATAACGGATATAGAGGGAAGCGATGAAGAGAGCACATGAAGTGGAGAAGACGAAGAGTATGTCGACAATAACAACGAATCTACGGCTCCGACAATCACAACAAATAACCGGTTTAATGCCTTATCAAGCGATATTGCTGAATCAAGCCAGTCACCAGCTCCACAAATGCAATCTCATGATCAGCGTCAAGATGTATCAACGCTACAGGGTGAAACAGAGGCTAACAGAGACGACGAAACTAATAGAAACGACGGAACAGAAGGGATCCTTATTCTCTCTGACTCTATGATGAAAAGGATCATTGAGAAAAAAATATCACAAAACACAACGATTAAAAAGGAATAAGTGAGAGGTGGCACAGAAAACATGATAGATTTTATTGACAACTATCAAAACACTACTAGATATTCACATATAGTAATACACACAGGGACAAACGGCATACAGAAAAACTCCATTGATGATGAAATGGTAAACATGAACAAAATTGTTGAAAAATGCAAATCGAAATGGCCCGACGCTATTATTACATTCTTTGGAATTACTAATCACAGATGTGATTCGTCCAAAAATGACATGATCAATGATGTGCTTAATGAGGCGTTAAGTAAACTATGCTACACAGATCGTCAGCTTCTGCACATGAACAATCAATTTACGTACATATTTTCTAATGGACAAAGATACCCTGGCAATCAATTCCAAAGAAACACACGCGAAAGGGACTATCACTACAACAATTTCTATTCTTCGTTTGCAACCACGTGATAATTCAGGCAAAATGTTTTATTTTAAATCTTACTGAAAAACTACATTTATATCCTTCGACAGCATTCAAAACAATGGAATTCTGCCAAATTTGAAGCTTCTAGAGCAAATAGCTACAATATCATCAATGACTCATCATCCAACATGACGGATAGAACTTTAGTAGTCTCAAAATAAGGCAAATTCAGTATTTTAGATCAGGCTTTTGAATTGTGTAGTTAAACTGAATCTCCAGGAGTCTATTTAAGACAAAGTCTCATAACAAAGATGAATTTATCGCGATATCTATCCTTCGATTCGAATTACGCGATAGCGTTGCGTGACACAATTTTTACCTAAATATCTCGCAAATGAACAACATTTTTATTGGACCTATGTTTTTACAAAGTATTTTAAAAATCGTTAGCTATAACATATAGCGGGTATGTTTCAATTTGATTAAAAATGAATTTGTCTCACTTTTGATGACGTCACTTGAATAATGATGGCCCAGGAAATTTTCACAGACAAAATTTTTCAAGTAAACGGGAAGGACTTCAACGAGCACTGAATACACTGGTGGAATGGATAAGTAGTCTAAAATAACTTGACTTTTGCACACAACACAACTTAAGAATGTTGAATGGGAGAATGATAGGAGATTATATAGGGGAAAAAACATGTTTTCAATTTGGAGGCAGTAGTCTGGTCGATTACCTATTCACCAACTACGATTTGTGTGTTACTTTCAAATAGAAAATCTTAAGCCTCATATTTCTAATCAGTTAACTTTTGAGATAAAAGCAAATGCATCCTCAAGCAAGGAAAACGACACTTTAAATTGTATTTCTGAAAAATTTTGAAAGATGATCCCAAATGAACAAGCAAAATTAGAAGTTCCAAAATTACTAGAGCAAAAATACATAGCGGAACTAGAGGCGGCCGTAGACGCAGTTGTACGTAACCGAAAATAATGAATCTATTGCTAAGGGATGGGTCGCATTAAGGCCAAAAGCTGAAATTGTCAGATAAGACTGATTTCAAAATGTTTGCGCTTTGGCCGGAAGTTCAAACTTTTTGCTGAAATTTAGTTGGTCGCACTACATGGGTGTACAATTTCCAAAGGTCATTACATGACCTGTATCTATTACGTCAAGAGCGTTGGCGCCAATTTCAATGATGTAAACAAAGCTTTCCCGCCATTGAGCGTCAAGTCAACGAACATGTATCGCAATCAAATGATTTGCTTTACAACAGTGGTAATATTGCTTTTCACAATTCAACAACAACAGCAGCAGTTGATTGGTTTGCTTGCCTTGTATGAAGCTTGGACTGGTGATTTCATGGCTTTATTGAACGCAGTTGTCCTTAGAGGACGGAATCGTCCCCGTCCATACCGAATGCGAATTGCCCCTTACGCCTGGCAGCTTCCTCTTCCTGTACAATCATGGTTCGACATCCATTATAATGATTTGACCATTCCAGATAGCCATTTCAGGCAGTTAATGAGGATGAACCGTAACACTTTTAATGTAATCCTGAATACATTGGGTCCAAGGTTGGTGAGACAAAATTCCATATTCCGAGATTGCTTGCCTCCTTGTAAAGTGTTAGCACTCGGAATTTATCGTTTAGCGCACGGCAATGCATACGTAAGCATGGCTCCGACATTTTGCGTAAGAAAATCAACAACCATTGAAGCAGTACAAGACGTTGTGAATGCTCTCTTTGATATTAGACAGGATCATATAAAATGGCCAGAAACATTAGCAGAGGTTGAGGAATCTATTTCAACATTTGATGCTCTAAGTAGTTTACCGAACATAGTTGGAGCAATAGATGGCTCACACATACCGATAAAGGCCCCAGATGAGAGTGCTGTGGATTATTTTAGCAGATACCAAGAATATGACTTCATAATACAAGGGGTAGCGAATGGCAAAAAATTATTTATCGATTTTGCGTGTGGATTCCCTGGTAGCATGCACGATGCACGTGTATGTAGATTAAGCAATATTTTCAGCGAGGCAGAGCAGGGTAACATTTTAACTCAACCGATAGTGAATATGAATAACCACAACCTAGGGCCCTACCTAGTGGGGGATAGCGCCTATCCATTATCTCCTTGGCTGATAAAACCATATCCTGAAGGAACCCAAGACCCAAATGAAATAGCCTTCAACAGAGAACTGTCGTCTGCTAGGGTACAAGTTGAGTGTGCCTTCGGTATTTTAAAAGGCCGTTGGCGCATACTACAGAAACGTTTAGACAGCAAAATCCAATTTGCTATGGCGTGTGCAGTTTTACACAATATTTGCCTCAGAAATGGAGATGACTGGGATGATGAATATGATGACGATAATGTCCCCCAAAACCCTGCAGCAAATGTGGTGGATGATGGCGAAAATGCTAGGGATATCCTCAAAGATTACATAGCAAACCTTCCATAATTATATCAAACACGTCGTGAACACCAGAAACAATTAATATTAGAAAATTCAAATGCACTTTAATTTGTATAATTGATTGACTTCATAGAGTTTATATTAAATCACAAAAATACTTTAATTTTTTAGCGATCATCAAACTTTATTACAAACAATGCAATGTACTCCGATTGCATTGTCATTGTAGCAATTCATTGAAAATAGAAAAAAAAACAAGTAGTGAGAAATGACTGAATTAATAATCGTATTTGAAAAATCAACAGTCTAAATAGATGTAAAAAATCATATTGATATCAAACTAACATTTCTGTAATTTTACAATAAACATGCCCATGTATACCTTCAGTTCAGTTGCTGTTGTTGTTATTATTTAAGAAAGAGGTTAGAGCACCAACTAAGGCATTCATGGTTTGCCCTTGTTGTTCCTTTATTGCGGTCCTCAGGCGAAGATTCATCAGTACTTGTTGATTGTGAGCTGGGCGTACTAGCACTGCCAGCTTGAGGTGGAATAGCAAGACTTGTTGACTGTGGGCTAGCACTGTAACCAGTTTGAGGCAGAATACCAGGACTTGTTGACTGTGAGCTAGCACTGTAACCAGTTTGATGCAGAATGCCATGACTTGTTGACTGTGAGCCAGCACTGTAACCAGTTTGAGGTGAATTAAAAGCAGTCGCTTGATTCGCGACGTAGTACGGATAATAATAGCCGGGGTAAAAATTGCCTTCGTCCATCACGGTTCGACCTCAGAGTACTGTGTGATACGTGACCTTGTTTACCGCGTAATGAATCATTGAAATATATCTGTGACCCATCAAACTGACACGGAGTGACAGTTCACGCTGTGACATCCATTGTTTTAAGCATTTTTCGAAAAATCATGCAGCCGCACCCCTGCACTACGGTCTCTTTGATGTTTTTGCCGATTTCGAAAATTTTGACGCTGTGTCAAAAGTGTGGTCGCATTAGGTAAATCGTTGTGATGACAGATAGTAACACTTGTGTGAACAAAAATCGACCAAAATTTGGTCAATGCGACCCGGGCCTAACTCTATTGCTTCAAATTTCAAGAATATTTTTGCAAAAACTTAGTGTCGAAGCAGGATTTAAATACTCTAAACCTCGAGAATAGATACAGGGACATCCCTCCCCTGGTTTGATAAAGAATGCAAAGAAAGATCTTTTGAAAATTGGAAAAATGGTCTCTGGCAACCCGAAAAATCATGAATTAAAAAAAATACCTAAGAGCAAAAAAAAAAAAGGCATTTTAAGAAAAAACGTAAAGAAAAAAAAAAAAAAAAAAAAAAAAAAGCTATTATGAAACAAAAATATAGGAAGTAGATTTTAAGAATCCTAAAAAGACATGGAAACAGCTTAAATCAGTTTTCAATAATAACAAAAAATTCAAAAACAAGCAAAAATTGTTTATAATTTTGTAGAAAAAAGAAAGAAACCAATCATGTAACATAAACTATCAAAGTATATATACATATTTACTATTGTTGTAAGTTATTATTATTTTTGTTTTCTAACCTACATCAAATGTACAATATGTATACAGATGTAAGAACAAATAAACATTCATTCATTCTTTCATTATTCATTTTTTATTTAAATTAATCGATTTCTTAGGTTTTTTTTGTTATTTATTTTTTCTAGTTTCTTTTAATTTTTCCCTTTTTTAATGGTACACATTTTGCAATCTTCCTTGCGACTTTTAGATTTTTGATAATATCTTTTTTTATTTTTACGTTCTTTCCATTTTTTAATCCTTTCTATTTTGTTTTTCTCTTAATTTTTCAAATTTAAATTCAAATGTTTTTGTAATTCATCTATTCAGCTCGCCAATCACATCAACGATTAGAGCTAGAAACACAGATGAATGAATGAACGAACGAACGAACGAGCGAACGAGCGAATGAATGAATGAATCAATCAATGAATGAACGAACGAACTAACGAACGAACGAGCGAGTGAATGAATGAATGAATGAATGAATGAATGAATGAATGAATGAATGAATGAATGAATGAATGGATGAATGAATGAATGAATGAATGAATGAATGAATGAGGAATGAATGAATGAATGAATGAATGAATAAGGAATGAATAAATGAATGAATGAATGAATGAATGAATAAGGAAAGAATGAAGAAAATAACGGATTTATTGTCAACATATTAAGCCTTGAGATATAACATTAACACTTTGTTTGTATTTGTTTGTTTATGTTCGTTATTTATTAGGATATTTTCTCATTATTACATGTTTAGTAAACAAAATTAAACGTTAACAAGACCTCTACATTCCATAATGGGAGCCGAACAGTCACGATGAGGACAAGGGATATCCCTTGGAGAAGCAATTCTAACGCGAGATCCTCTCGAAGCATTAGAGGAGAGTTGCCAGGAAGATGGACAGAAGCTGCCGTTGATGAAAGAACATGCGTGGGATCTAAAAGACTGTTCCCCAAACTTTATTATACTACGAGATGGATTGACTGGATTATAAAACATTTTTTTAATCATACTTTAACTAATAATGTATTTTCTTTACAGAGCAAATTCTGTCTGGCCTCAAACACCCGTTTCTTTAACTTGCTCGGTCAGTATCAAAACTTCACACAACGCTTACTCCTATACCAGAATTCTCGAGAAGTCGTTCAACAGTCTCTTCAAAAATTGAGGCTGAAACTGTTATCGCGGCACCGTCTCACCGATACAAGTTTTCTTATCATCGTGGTGAGAACGTCTCTGTTATGGCTGCGGGAAAACGAGCTAAGAGAAACAAGTATGTAAAAGGAGATTAAGTTACCAAACCCGTAAACTATCAGTCTGTTAAGTTGAGAATTATGAAAGTTTGTAAGTCTGTATCAAACCATGTTTGTTTCACAGCAAAGGCGAGTATTCTTGAGAACTCATTAATAAAAACTAACTTGTTTGGCGATACTCCTTTGTGTACTTTACCCTTCAGTTTTCAAGCCTGACATACCCCATGATTTTGTCAAAGGACACTTGAGGACATTTAGAATACCATCACATCCATTCCAGATGACGAATGGTAGTGATGTCACACTTCCAATAGTGCGAGCAATGTCAGTCGTTTTTAATTTCCCTCGTAGTAATAGTTACAGTAGCTTTTTTTCATTATTTATTCCAATTTATCCATATCTAAAATCTATAAAAACTAACTAATAGTAAATATTGTTTTGAAAAATCAAACTAAAAGTGCCTGAGTTGTTGTCTACTCCTGTTTAAATTGTACAAATTACTTCTAATATAAAGAGCATTTTAAATGTTTAGCATGTCAACTTGATTAAGCAATTAAATTGTACAACCTAGCCAGGAAGAATGGTACCAACATTTTAGCTAGTGCACATGCAGCTCTTGTTTGAGAGGTTGCGAATTTGTTGCTAGAGTCTTCACATCATCAAAAGAGATAGCAAATGTAAACTGAGCGCATGCATTGTCAACATTGTCGACTGTAAAAAAAAGAATACTTTACTGTACCCTAACCAAAAAACTTTGATTTCACACTGTAGTGCATTGCAAGCCTTCAACTATGGCATTGTGATGACGTCAGAACCACTTGCCAACAACGAATTGTTTGAAGTTCGCTTAGATAGCACAGTTCCTAAATGGTTTGGTAATCTCGTTATTGGTGCTATAACAAAGGACCCGAACTCCTTCTCTTTTCCGACTTCCTTGTCAGAATACAACAAGGACATGTACATGTGAACGCGGACTGACAAAACGCGGACTTGTAAAACACTAAATGTGCAATTTACCGAGGCAGAGGAATAGATCAATATAAGTTGCCCTTATAAAAGTGTTCCATGGTTGCATGCACACCAACATTGTATCGACATGTGCATAAACAAAATAATCAGTTGAAAACTAGAAAAAAAACCGACCAGTCATGCCAAATGCTATTAGCAGGAAGATATGACATTTGTGGTTTTGTTGCCGATTCGCACTTGACAGACAAAGTTTGTTCGGCCCAAACATAAATGATACCAAGAACGTCAATCACAAGCATGTTATTATCGTACCGGTCTCATTAAAGGCTGGTCATTTTGACTATCATACGTTCCATCATACATCATTTGCGAACCATAATAGTTAAAATAGTTATTATATAAATGAGCCGGCGAAAAAGACTTGTTGCTTGAACAGTGACCTCAACACACTGAGCTCGCACTGTTTGTGCTAGGTGCTAATCTGTGAACATTATTATGCAATTATTAAAGTGTAACTATTAAAGTGCAACTATCAAAGGGAATATTCCGGACAAATTTGGTTAGCAGAGTCAGTTTCTTTCTATATTCGTAGGAGAGTGTGCAAACAATGGCCTTTGCTCGCTAGCCGCAAGGTAGTCAGATTAGCGTGCGAAGCTATATTCAGTAAAGCTGTAAACAAAATTTTAAGAACATATCATTTCGATTTCAGTAATTGACTTTATGCCAGTCTCTGTTCAGTAACATACTACATTCTAAGTGTCGTCACGAAACGTTGCCGTCACACGAGGTGAGAATCGAAAAGCGTTTCGAAAAAATGCAAACAAGAGCTCAGTTCGTACAAATGTTTTATGGTCACGATATTATTCGTACTTTTAGTGCTTCAGAATTTTCTTCACAAGTCAAAGGACATGTAATCAAAGAATACTCATGCTTCATAATTGTAAGTTTATCATGAATATTGTGATACAGATGATGAAATAACTCGCTAGTATTCTTTCGGAAGTGCGATTATGAAATGTAAACATAGCGATCATTTTATGGTTGATCTAATAAGATACATGTGTTTAGCTGAAAAGGAAATTGAGTATCTCTGGCTTGTTTTGAATATGGTTCTCTTAAATTGGAAGCAGAATTTCTTACGAATACAACTGTAAAATATTAATCTTTAAGTAATGACAAACATCAAACATATATTGTAATAATTAAAGCTTTGTTGCATTCCTCTTCACGCCTAGAACACAAAGTAAATTGGTTTTGCGGTCAGTTTGCGACGCCTTGAACGCCTCGCAAAGTTCAAAATCTCTGGTACGGGGTTCGTCATGGTGCGAGTTATTACATTTTGTGGCGTAACAACGCTGCTCTATCGAAGGATCTCTGTTGACTCGGTGTTGGACACACGCAGACTGAAGACTGCAGACTTGTTAATTTTATTAAAAAAATAAATGATATATATGATATATATGTATATAGATATAGATCGGTGTTGGACACACGCAGACTGAAATAAAATAACAACAAGGAAACCGACGATATAGCCCAAATCTCGATTCTTTCTCCATATATTTTCTTGACCACAGGAACTCCTACTGAATTAGTTTCGCAACAATACCATCAAAATTACAAAAAATACTAATTAATTGATATTCTGTGCAATGTTTCAAAATCCTACAACTTTCTTTCTCCGACAGACTTGAGTGAATTGTACAATTGAGTTTTACAGTACAACTCGTGATGCGAGCAGGTTGCGTGCGATGGTTGTAGGCATAAATCGCACTGTCTAACATGACCTTTTAAATTGTATCACGATTACAAACTAATCATTGACTGAAAAATTGTATTCGTTGAGTCCTGTCAATAGTGTGATTTATCTTGTTGGGTCAAAAGAGGTCTTTTCGAAAATTGTGTCTCAAAAATAATTTACATAAACATTCACTTTTCTATTAAGTTGGTATTGCCATTAATATTTAATTTAAGTGTTAAAATTATTCGGTCTTCAGTCTGCGTGTGTCCAAAATAATCGTTCTAATAATAATCGTAATTTTAGCAATATATTTACATAAAATACTGGACTTTTGCAAACATTATTCTTTTTTTAGGTCTATATATACACTCGTTTGCAAGAACGTTGTAGTATACATTTATACAAATATCTAATTTATTCGGTATATTTAATCATATGCAAAACGCAAAACTCGCTTTATTTATTGTTTGTTTCCTTTCATAAATGTCAAAATATATTTTTCCTGTCTATTACTTCGTACTGATTATAAAACAGTGCGTTTCGTGTGTAAAAACGGCTTATTTTGCCTTTTGCATCTCATTAGATATTTGTATAAATGTATAAATGTATACTACAACGTTCTTGCAAACGAGTGTATATATATATATAATATATATATATATACACTCGTTTGCAAGAACGTTGTAGTATACATTTATACATTTATACCAATATCTAATGAGATGCAAAAGGCAAAAGAAGCCGTTTTTACACACGAAACCAATTGTTTTATAATCTGCACGATAAAATAAACAGGAAAAATATATTTTGACATTTATTAAATGAAACAAACATTAAATAAAGCGAGTTTTCTGTTTTGCATATCATTAAATATACCGAATAAATTAGATATTTGTATAAATGTATACTACAACGTTCTTGCAAACGAGTGTATATATATATATATATATAAGTAGAATAAAGTAAATCAAGGCCACACAACTTGCAACTATAGAAGCTATATATATATATACTCCTTTAAACTATAGATATTCAGTTATTCACATATATTATTATTATTATATCTATTTGCGTTTCTTTGTCAGTCCACGTTTTGTCAGTCCGCGTTTTACAAGTCCGCGTTTTGTCAGTCCGCGTTGTACAAGTCCGCGTTTTGTCAGTCCGCGTTTTACAAGTCCGCGTTTTGTCAGTCCGCGTTTTACAAGTCCGCGTTTTGTCAGTCCAGTCCAGTCCAGTCCAGTGTGAGTCCAGTCCGCGAAATACAACATGCCGAATGGTCTAGGGTTGAAAAATAATAAGGAGTTGTTTCCAATACGCGGTCACGGACCAACGGACTAAAACAAAACAAAAGCAAAAATAAATAAATAAATAAATAAATAAATAAATAAATAAATAAATAAATAAATAAATAAATAAATAAATAAATAAATAAATAAATAAATAAATAAATAAATAAATAAGTAAGTAAGTAAGTAAGTAAATAAAGAAAGAAAGAAAGAAAGAAAGAAAGAAAGAAAGAAAGAAAGAAAGAAAGAAAGAAAGAAAGAAAGAAAGAAATGAACGAATGAACGAATGAACGAATGAACGAATGAACGAATGAATGAATGAATGAATGAATGAATGAATGAACGAATGAACGAACGAACGAATGAATGAATGAATGAACGAATGAACGAAGGAATGAATGAACGAATGAATGAATGAACGAACGAACGAATGAATGAATGAATGAATGAATAAAATAACATGAAATTCTCTTAAAATGAAAGGAAATTATTATGCAGTGAACAAAACAAGAATAATGGAATAATGGAATAAAACGAACTATATAAAACTAAAAGGAAAATCGAAAATCGAACAAAAAAGAACTCTACTAAAACGAAATGAAATAAATTGAAACGTAAAAAAAAAGAAAATAATAAAACGAAATTATGGAATTTAACGAAACAAAGCGAAAAAGAAATGAAATGAAAATTGACTATAATAATCGCATTCATAACATTGCGTAGAATGTCCCACTACGCACTTTGCGAACGTGTAAAGAAAAATCGATATCGGCAGTCCATAGTCCAATCTATATTTTGCACACTATAGCACAATGTAATATTGTATCTTATCAACTAGTGAGTAACATGGACCGCACACCGTGTTACATAGGTTCTTGAGCAACATACGGAGATTTTTTGTATTAAACTACCTCAATTTATGGAGTTTCGGTACTGACTAATTCTCCTTATATTCTGTCTATTTGTGAAACTTCAGCTGCGGTGTTTCTTTAGAACCAATTCTCAACTTATGTTGATTAGTTGCTCTGTAATATATGTAACATGGTGTGCGGTCCATGTTTACTTAATATTATAAAAATATGAGGTACCCTACTGTGCAATAGTTCAGAACATGGTGTATAACTTACTATGGACTGCCCCGATCATTTGTATTCTGCTAAAATTATAATATATGTTGAAATAAAAATTTTCCTTTTAGTTTTATATAGTTCGTTTTATTTTATTCTTGTCCTGTTCACTGCATAATGATCATCATCATTCATTCATTCATTCATTCATTCATTTATTTATTTATTTATTTATTTATTTATTTATTTATTTATTTTTGCTTTGTTTTGTTTTAGTCCGTTGGTCTGTGACCGCGTATTGGTTTCTCCTTATTATTTTTCAACCCTAATCCATTCATATTTGTACCTCATTTATTTGTTATTCTGTGAATTTACTCTCTAGTTTCATGACTTTCCATGAACAGGCGAAAGCAGTTTGCGACCGGCGCAGGGGGGAGCTATTTATTATGCCACTTTTTGAACAGCAGGTAGCTTTTGCCACATTTTAATGTACAACATACTTTTGACATAGTTATCTCGAAAAAAAATGATGTGAAGTTTTTCCTTATATTTGATAAATGTTATTTTTGAGATAGAAGAAAACAAACTTTTTATCTTCTCGAAATACCTTGATTATTGGGTTTCCTGTGTATATTGTCACAAAACGACTAATCGATAATTTTGATCTCTGTTCTCACGAGAGTACAATTTTGTTTTGAAACCAATCAAAATAAGGCAAGGAATTCCATCCGTACAAAGCTTCAACTCTACAACTAGCGTTTTATTGCATCAACTCCATATAAGCTATTATTTTGTCAATTTTCAGCGTCGAATTGTTGATGCTAAATTTTACTCGATTACGAAACACAACAGCAATGGAGTTTTGTAGTTACACTTTGATCGATGTTTCCCCTTATGGTCGTTCTTCTGGATTATCTGATGCCAAAGAACTAATTCTACTGTAGTTTGGAATGTTGATTTTTGGTTTTCGTCGAAATAGACCTCGACATGACTAGTAGTTTGTGTTGACATCACGGCGACCGTTACGGCTCACAAGGTCAAACATGCACGAAAATCAGGTATGTTGACAACGCTCGTTCGAGCTCACTTTTAAATTGCCCCAAAATGTTTTGGGATAAAAGTCATCTATGGAGTGTCCTTTCAATGCTGCATTGATATTTCTGTGCTAATCGATGTACCAGTGGAGATATAGCCGCCTAAACATGGCATACAAAAACACTAGTGGAAAATTACAAAATATTGAAAAATCTGCAAAATATTTTACATATGCTTTTTTTGAAAATAAAATGGCCTCAGATACTCTCCATTATGTTTTCTTTAGGTCTGATATATTTATTTTGCTTAACTTTGCGAAATTTAAGTGATTTTTTGCTTCAACCGAAGAACACTCGAACACGCGTGAAAAACTGTTGATGAGGTCAAATTTCACATTTTTGCCCATAACTCGAAAACTAAAATTCAAATCGATCTAAAACTTTCCCAATATAAATGTGATACTAAGACCTTTATTCAGGCAAATAATGAGAATTTTGCAAAAAAATTATTCTTCCAGTCATGGGTGACATTAAGTGATTCCCAGTCTTAAACGTTTTACGCTGTAAACGAATAATTATTAGAGTCCCGTCCCCACGCGGTATTCAAGATGGCCAGATTTTTCTTCATCTTTGACGCAAAATATCTCAAAAACGAAGACCACCGTCCCTATTTTTTTTTCTTTCGTGTGATGAAGCTTTCTATTAAGACAACAACTGTGGGAATTACGAGTAAAAGTTTACTCCTAAACCACAATTTCTGATAAACATGTTGTTTTACTCACTGATTCTAAACGTAGAACTTTAGTAGTCTCAAAATAAGGCAAATTCAGTATTTTAGATCAGGCTTTTGAATTGTGTAGTTAAACTGAATCTTCAGGAGTCCATTTGAGACAAAGTATCATAACAAAGATGAATTTATCGCGATATTTATCCTTCGATTTGAATTACGCAATAGCGTTGCGTGACACAATTTTTACCTAAATATCTCGCAAATGAACAACATTTTTGGACCCATATTTCTACAGAGTATTTTAATAATCGTTAGATATAACATATAGCGGGTATGTTTCAATTTGATTAAAAATGAATTTGTCATACTTTGATGACGTCACTTGAAAACGAAGAATACATTTAACAATGTTTATAATATTAAGAAAAAGTTATTTTTTTTTTCATATTTTAGACAGGAGATCGAGTTGGTATCATGCGTAAGTCAGACGACACTCTTCACTTCTATCTAAATGGATCAGATGTTGGCCAGCGCTTTGGTCGAGCTGATAAAACATTGTACGCTGTAGTTGATATCTACGGACATGCAGAGGAAGTCACAATTACAGGTATTTTATTTATCAAAAAAGGCGTTGCAATTAACTGAAAATGCAAAGAATGTTGCTATTTAAATTCACCAAGTAAATAATAATATTTATTATACATTTTACTCACTATCTTGATTCTGATTGGTCGAACGCGCGCAGATAATTCGCGATATCCCATAAAATCGGCAGAATTACTCTATTATCCGTACGTTACCTAGGTTAGCTGCAGATATCGGAATTAGAGAGTTTAAGGACGGAATAGAATGACTTACACGCGCAGCAATGGCGCGTACTTAAAATCAGTTAAGCAGATTCGTAACGCCAGATTTATGACGTGAAATGTTAGTTTTTCATTTCTGAAAGAAACAAATTGCGTTTACACTCCTTTCTACGTATATATCTTCACTTAAAGCAGTTAGAAATTATATGTAAATCAGTCACTGGCAAAAAGTAATCGACGATGAAGAGTAGTGAGAAAGTACCAAGTGACACAAAAAACAAATGCGAAAAAAAACCCTAAATAACGATTCCTATGTCAATAAGTCTACTAGCTTGCAGTTTTTTTTATAAAAAGAATGCCAAAAAACAACAAGATTTACTCGCGTTGTAATCCGACAACGTCGCGCTGCTTAAACTCTCCATTATCTGTCAACTTCATTTGGCGCGCGCACCGTCCGGGTGACAGCTTTGCATACTGCATTCGTGAAGTGAAAAATGTCGACACGTTTTGCATCGATTACTGATGAAGAAATTCGTTTGTTATTAGATGGAAAAGATGCCCAAAATACAAAAAGGTCAACTAAAGCATCAACCAAAATTTTTGCTAAGTACTTAAAAGAGAAAGTTTTGTCGGAACCAGAAAATAAACAGGAATTAGGGACCATTGCTAAGAGTGAGTTTCATAAGCAATTATTCACAAATAAAATTTTATGGTTTTATATTTTTATGTTTAGTATTATTATTGTTTCTTTCACAAAATGTATAATAAAGCAATTATTGAATTCGGTTTTCGCATGATACCCCTACTATCCAGTCACGACATAATTGTAACTCAAATCACTTAAAACGATTTTTTACATGCGTGCCACGTGTACGTTTCTTCAATTGTTCACAAAATTATATACAATATGTGCGGGAGATCTGTATGAGGATTAAAAAGGTTTCATAAACCTCATACAGATCGGATGCAAATATTGTCCGTTACTTAGAAAATATCAAGATTAATGCTGGTATTTTATATTTTAAATTGTGAAATTAGGTTTAATTTGGCCGAGATATTTAAAACTAAGCCTTATGCAAATCAGGACGAGGTTGTATTAGGATTTACAGATGGCTTCTGAGAAGTGATGTATGGTTCTAGGTTCATGATCGCAGTTACTAATTAATTTGATAAGACTAGATATATAGGTCTTAAAAACGTTCGCGGGTATTGTCCTTGTGCATCATTTTAGCTCCCACAACGTAACACCCGATGACCGAATGTGACTGTCTCTTTCATGATTTCAGTCAAAGTCGTATTCATCAGAATGGAATCCTTGATCACCAAATGTCGAGAAGAAGCATACACTATTGAATAACAAACAATTCTAGTATTCGTCGAAGATACGTTCACGAGATAAGAATTTTTAACTTTTCATTTTAAGAAATCCTATACACTTTTGGTATTCTTTGGATGTGTGTTCACAAGCTTATTATATGTTTTAAGGTGGCGAACAGCAGTCCAGCAGTGACACAGTACAAGACAAACCAAATATTGCCACCATAATGTTACAAATGAAGAATGCTATCGAGCTTCTACAGCTACCAATTAGCCCTGGCTTGCATGTTATCCTCACCCAACTAGCTGAAGATGTTGCACAGCCTTATTCAGACAACAAAGATCAGTTAATCCGACAAAATCTTGGTGATCATCTCGCTGACATCGGTGCTGCATTACAACTAGAAAAGCTGCTACAAAGGTGGGAATGCGTTCTCTCGAAAAAAAATCATATGTTTCCAAAATGTCCTAAAAAATGTTCATCTACCATAAAAAAAATATTTACTCTCAATAAATACTGCACTAACTAATTAACCACTGTTTTTATTGATACGCGATTCTCCCCCCCCCCCCAAAAAAAAAACCGGTTGCTCGAAAAAGTAGTTGATTATCTTCAATCAAACACAACTCGCCTAGACAATGGGGCGTAATTTCAAAGTAAATTATGCAGCTATGACTAAAAACGATAAGAAAATTTCTCAAATAAAACACTTAAGCTTGACCCAAACATATTATGATTTAAATATTGTTTTAGTGTTGGTTATGCAGTTTCATATTAGCTGAAGAAAGAGGTCCAGAAATAACCTAGATTGTAATTTCAAAAAAGACAAACGAACACGATGCGTTTGTTTTCATTCAAGTATCTCTAATGCCTAGATAAAGTGCGTTTGATTGTCGGAAAATAATCGACCTTTTTCTTTGCGACGGGCGCGTATCAATAAGAATCAAATTAACGGACATCGTTATTTAAAACCACTTGTCATGCAACGGCGTTACAAACTGAAGTGCATAGACTGTTCTAGCACTTGTTTTGCATTGGTCCAGCCGCATGAAAGGCATAAATTACAGAAGAGCTAATTTTTTTTCATCACACCAGCGGTATATGAAATTATGCACAAAGCATCTACCTCAAACTGCTAAAAAAATGTTATAAATTTCAAATGCAGAGAGCTTTCCTCCATAGCGAGTGATTGTAGGGCTCTTCCGTTTGCAATAATCAATGCTAGTTTCTAGTACTCTGGCACATCAGTTGGCGCTCTCGAAGTCCTACCATATCCTAAGCAAAATCACAATGCTTCTTGAATGGATTGCATTTTTAGGTTGGACGATGCTGGAATTGAAACCCAGATTGGATGGACTGGTGTAAGCCTAGTACGGTCAATTCTGTGGAATTATTCAGATGCAAGTCTTCGGATGGGTAAGGCTATTGGACAGTGTGGACTATTGAGGAGATTTGTTTACGACTTGAAGAATGTTGGACCAAATGCTATTAAAAATGAGGTAAATTAAAAAAAAAAAAATGAGTTAAGACATGACATAACGTACGAAAGTGTTTCTTCGCCTTGAATTCAAGAGCGTTGTTATTATTGTGTTTTTGTAAACTCATAAACAGGAAAATATTTATTCATTGGTACTTTTATTGACAGAAAAGAGCTTCCATTGTGAGTTCAGCCGTCAACATTCTTCACAACTGCGCCAAAGCAACAGAAAACAAGCAGGTTGTCCGAGACATTAAAGCAGTCGAGGTGTTGGTACCCCTCTTGAAATCAGAAACCATTGATATAGTGATTTCAGCCCTCTTAACATTGTCGTACCTAATTGACGATTCACAGAAACACCTCTTAGAAACAGACTCGAAGGTTAGTTAAGGAAGGTCATTCAAATGTTTATGGTGGTAATGATGTTGACGATCAGTTGATGTTGGAGAGTTAATGATGATGATAAGGTGAGGGTGCTGGTAATGGCTAATAACTTTGATGGCGCATATATCAAGGTGAAAGGGGTTGGGACCTACCGCATCATATCCTTTTGACTGTGAGGATAGGAAAAACATCATATGCTTCATAATACGAAACCAGAAGAATCAATCGGCATTTTTTGAGTCGACTAATAACATCATTGCAAAATTGAAATACTTGATTAACATCGATAATTTTCTGTTAGACAATTTCTGTTCTGAGAGGAATGCTTTCCATGACATGCACAAGTCCAAAGGTACGTGGGAGCAGCGGTGATACCACATGGTCAGCGTTAGAGTTAGTTACCGGCATTGGAAACATCGCAGTCAACCAATCAAACTGCAAGATGATCATTGAAACTGATGTTATTCCTTTGTTGTTCGACGTCATGGAAACAGGTGGAGCAATTGAAAAAGAGAGTGCTTGCAATGCACTTTGGGTGATCTCTAATTCTGCTCAAGGCAAAAGTAAAATTCGTGGACATCCTCAAGCTGTGGACAGACTGAAGTTTTTCAGTAAAAGTTCAAATACAAATGTTGCTAGTTCTGCGAAGAGAGTTTTGTTGAGGATCACACAACAATTTGTACAACAAGGTAAAAAAAGATCAATCCTATTGACAAATACACTAAGTTTAGTAATATTCAATCGTTCTTTAAACAAAACAAACCATCCCGAATTTACAACAACTTGATCAGACATAATCTATCGTGAGTCCCCTGAACAAGGGGCTCCTAAGGGGAGGGGTACTCAATTGAGCACTTATCACAACAAACTAAAGATGATAATGCAGACCTTTCAATTTGAACATGGCATGACAGATCCGAAAACTAGCATGACTTCCACTAATTAATGCCGTTTTCGCTTTATTGGGAAGCGATTGTTACGGTTACAGGTTTTCATTTATTCAGAACCTACGTTCAATCTCAGCGTTTGGTGTGCTAGTGGAGAAACATTTTAAAACAAATATGGCTCGCGTTATGTTGTTAACATCATAAAGGCATGGCTAGCGAGAAGGATGAAAATAAGTTCCTCTCGCAAGATTTTATGATAATAAAATCCAACTTATAATTCAGTTATATTATAGATTTATTTTATTCTAATTGTATTTTCAGGAGCTGGGTCATCACCAAGAAGGAACTGCGAGTATATGCAAGCTTGTCGAGAATTTCTAAAAACTTTGAATATTGATGGTAAGCAAGCTTCCACTGTCTTGGCAAAATGCCGTATTCCGGTTCTAGATAAAAATATTATCAGAAATAAGCAGTATTTTTTTCAAATCAGTGTCATTTCCTGACGTTGAAGATCTGTGAAGGTCGATAAAATGATTAAAAATAACCATTACCAGTAGACCTTTTCAGACGTGTAATCTACATCCACAATCCGGAATCTTTCATTCTCATCAACAATGTTCCTTTAAAATAGGTGTATATACACTGCTTTATCTTCTGAAGGTAACTGGAGTTGTATTAAGTACCTTTGAATTTTTAAAATTAAAATTTTAATTTTAAATTGGCTGAGAAATTAGTTCTCCAGCGAAAGTCATGTCATTATGCTTGATACCCTGGATTTGATTGTGAATGCAAAAAAGGTGTAAGTGTTGTCTCTCTTTTAAAGCTGCATTTCTCGAGTCACGATATGACAAGTGTTACTGTACCATGTGTCACGCGTCACGCAATGAGAAGCTCTACTGCACACAAGGTGACCCGGCAAAGGACTATGCCTTACCAATTGGATGGAGCCGATTTGCACTCAAGTGAGTTCTATTTTAAAACATATCTTAATTTATAATATTCGGTATATAATATGCACGCTCTTATTGGTCGAGAGACGTGTGTTCTTAGAAACAAACGCACAGACGACGTCACAACAATTATTTTGAACGTTAATCGCAAAATGACGTTTTCCTTGAGTTCATAGCTTTGGCTGGAAAAAGTTCCAAAAAAAATTAAATTAAATGCAAAACTGGTATCTTCAACCAAATGGTACTTTTTAATGACCAGGCTTTCGGGCAGACATGCCCATCCTCAGGGTACAATGGAATAGCAGTTAACTGATACACGATAACAAACAAATGTGAGCATATGCGTACACGTATACAAACAATGGTAGTGCGAGCCTAAATAAACGTGCGAGCTATCAAGCAATACAAACAATTCATCCAATTAATCGTACATAATTCTCAGGCATTTTTGTGCCAGAGTCTCTGTGTCAGAGTGGCACGTGGCCTACCACGGGACGAGTTCCAGTAGTGTAAAGCCGACTCTTGAAAGCGGCGGACTGTGCATACCAGGTGAACATAACATTAGTCTTCGTATCACCATTACCGAAAGAACCTGCATAATCTTCTCAATATATATTACACATGATTACGCCTTATTTTTATCACAATCTTTATCACCATCAACGTCAGACAAAGTATTAATTTAAGATATATGTTACGGTGTCGTTTTAGGTGATGTAGTTCTTGGTGGAAGGAAACTGTCCGAAGTAGGTGGCCACTTTAATGATGATTGCAAACCGGACGGTTTTAACACAAAGCAGATCTTTGTTTCTCCGAGTATTCGATATTCTGGACACAATGTTTATGCCAAAGAAACAAAGTAAGTGAACTTCATTCCAACATAGTGATCCGGTTTCCATTGTTTCACCGTTGATCGATTCGTCGACTGAGTGAACACACCAAAATTATTATCTAGCTGCTTGTTTAAAACTTATGTTAGATATGGGAATGTTCCTTAGAATATCCCATAGACAACGCTTACGTTTACTTATTTCACTATTTCGGTTGATGAATTAACCGCCGACCGGTTAGCTCAGTAGGTAGAGCGTCGGACTACAGTGCGGGAGGTCACGGGTTCAATCCCTGTGGCCGGACCAACACTCAGGGTCTTAAAATAATTGAGGAGAAGTTGCTGCCTTTGTTTCTCCATCTACAAATGGTAAGATCTTCACGTCCTTTCGGATAACGACGTAAAATCGGAGGTCCCGTCTCTCTTCCCTTCATTCACTAATCTGTATTAGAGGGACGTTAAAGAACCCACACTACTGTTCGAAAAGAGTAGGGAATTTCCCGGTGTGTGTAGCCTGATCATACTAATTCACGCTAACCACTAACCCCTCATGATTGTAAGCCGCATGGCAACAAAATTGCGCCTAAAATAGCGGCCCGTATAAAAAAAATGTAAAGCTCATTGAAATATATTAAATTCGCTATATAAGCACCCCACATTATTATTATTATTATTAAACGTGTGCATGGTTACGGCCAGCTCGTACCTCAAAAGCGAGCAATAGATTTTCAAACCATCTTCCTAAAATAACTATGATTTGTATGTTATCATAAAAAAACAAAATATAGTTATATATAAAGATCAGCTGAAATAAATATGTCATGCTCAGTCAGTGTTTTAGTTTATGATAATATGACCATCAAAAATTCTCGATTCTGATTGGTCGGCTACTTTGTGCTTTATCTGAAAGCACTGTGCAAAAAAGTTGAAATCACTGTGCAAAAAGTTGAAATCACTGTGCAAAATGTGAAATCACCTGCTCTGATTGGCTAAAAAGCTATACGCTGAGGGGTGAGGTTTTGCTACAGGTCGTACGGTTTTGGAGAAAATAAAATAATGGCGGCTAAATATTTTACCATTGTTATTTTTAGACATCACTAAAGTTATAAAATAATACAATTTCAAATCAAATATTACAAAAATGAAGAGAAAGCTAACAATCTGATGTGTATTAATACATTTGGGTTGAAGAATAATTTGTTTTTACTTTAAAATCGTTGTTGTCCTGTGTTCGTTGAGTGGGGCCCACATAGACTGAACTTTTTGTTGATAAATTTAGCACTCAAAGTAAAGTACAGAATACTTTTAATTTAGACATCAGAATCACACCAGAGACTTCCACGCTCTTGCGACAATCCCATATTGGCTATTATAATTCAGCAATTCAAGTTCTTTCGGGATAGTTATATTAACAACTGCAAACCGACTTGTGATCTCGTTTCGTCGATTCGACTTCAGTTGTTCTTTTTTGCTATCATATATGAAAGTGCAGGTTGTAGATATTGTTTCAATGCACATTTCCACTATACAAGGAAACAGTATTTGACATCTGGAGACTAGAAGGAATATGTCAAATAGAACACAAAAGGTAGATTGAGTGAAAAATGAAAAACCAAAAGGGTTTTGCAAATCATCTCTTTTGCTAAAAACACTGATTGTCAGTTTTCACTACTCTCGCCAAGGTTTTGATGAAATAAATTTAAAACTGATAGAATAATATAAAAATTAGGTAAACCTAACAGCGGAGCTCCGATTTATAAATAGGATTGTTATAGACAATGGAATGCTCATTCATTCATTTATTCACTATCTTATATTAAAATTGTTGATCAATACAGAATTAATCAAAAATGACTATAGATGAAATAGCAAACAAATAAATGAATTAATTGATTAATCTATTCAAAAGAAAATAATATAACAAAAAATGATCAATTCAAATGGTTAAATGAATGAGTGAGTGATTACGAAGATCGATTGAAGTCTTCAAATCTTGATGCACGCGACAACATTTTACGCAAGAAATGTGCACAAAAACTCGAAAAATAGCCGACCGTATTTCACAGTCAACGTGGATTCCCTAGCTTTTTGTTGTTATCCATGGTAAAAATAGTACTTGTCAATTAAAATTGATTATCCAATGAGAAGTTAGAAGAGCATTAACATGGCTTTCTGAGTTGTAAACAAATTCCCGTATACTGTTCGCTTTATCTTTTAGGTTAAAAAAAATGTTATAAAAATTGAAAAAAACTTGAATTTTCTCATGAAAGGTATGATGACCAAATTATTGGTAATCTATCTATCTAACACGGCTGTGCATTTTAAAAAAATAGCTAGACAAATAATATCCTATTTTATCCTATTTGCTTACTTATGAACTTTTATTTCAAGATTAACTTTTCAAAACAAAGACATAACAAATCAAAGAATTACAAGAATCATCGATGCCGATGGAGAAATAGCTTGCTTTCATATGGATATAAAAAAAAATAAAGGAAGATCGTCAAAAAATGTTAACATACATTAGCCATATGTCGAGGAGGATAAAAAAGTGACTTTCAATAAACTTTTCCTCAAATCCGAGAATCAACCGGCGTCACGTTTCTAGTCCTGAACTGTCACTTTTCCAGTCTGAAATTTTCTTCCTCAGTTCTGATTACATAATGGCTTGTTCATGTTTTTAGAATTTTAAAAGTGAAAAAAACATTTTCACCGCCTCTAAAAAGTTCACACAGTACAACAGAACGGCGTACTATCTATGGCTAGCTCGATCACCCACCATTGTGCCAAATTTGCATGCATTTCGATCCACTCCTGAACTGGCAGTCCTACTTAGTTGACAAACATCTTGTATGAAAAGTTATTTTTTGTTGTGAATAGCTGATAAATCTGCATTGATCCTAAAGGTCTCCGTGTTATGAAATGCCGTAAGAATTGATGAATGAACAGATTGAACTGTCATCTTCGTGATCGCGTTTTCTTCTTGCATTTCACCTCTTTTGAATTGCTGCAAATGCACAATTGTTTTGATTTTGTTTTTATGAATTTTTGGTCACCGTTGATTTTACTTTTAAGAGTAGATTACTCGATAAGTAATGATTGAAAAACGCCACGAAGAATACACGAACTCGAAGCCCTTCTTTACCACCTTGCACTGACTTGTCAAATAAATTCTTCCAGAAAATATAAAATGTAAAATCTCCATCTTTGAATGACTTTTAAGTACCAAAGAAAATTTTAACAGCTCTGCATGACTTCACAATTGAATAGTTAAAAACATCGGCACGAGACTTTTAACCACTTTCTCAGTGAAAATATTTTGAAGTTTTTCTTCGGTAAGTAGCTTTTTCCCCCTTTTTCCGACCTCTTTGTTTCTCTCTCTCAGTCAAAACTCTTTGAGCCGCAACCTAGCTTAACCATTTTCTTCCTCGTTGACTATTGTAAAAATACTTTTTCTAGAAACTTTTCCGTAAATATAAACCGAAAAAAAGTTATTGTGAATTTGGTTTTGTGTTCACTAAAAAAAAAACTGGTCAGCGACTTTGACCTGTAGTACACGGACGTCGGCGTACGTATTTTCGAAATCCGGGTTTCCTGTGGTCGATTTCAAATGAGCTCGATGGTTTACCATATTTTCTAAATTATGGTGCTCCGCTTGCGCGGGCCTACGGCCCGCGCGGACCTCCGCTATTAACAAATTACAATAACTAGCTGTAGGGAAAGATGTAAAATGTCTTCCAGTTCAAAAGCATGCTCTTTTCATCCTTGTTTTTTCATTGATGGCGTGAAAGGTTTGTAAACTTACCACTTTTCTTGAAACATGTTATGAGAATTTAGATTTTTTGCATTTTCAAAAATTTATTAACCAAAATATCTATTCATTTTTCATCATATCAGTGTTTGGTTTTTAATGTCAACCGTTAATTGATCATAGACAGAAAATTTTAAAAGTGTGTAGGTTGTTTCATGTTTTTTTGATCGTCAAAATGTTTACATTTGCTTCGCGCGTAAAAGGAATTTGTTTCTTGAACAAAATATTTTTGATGGTCATATTATTAAAAGAAAATCAAATGGTTTCTCGTGCAATTTGAAAAAATCATCACTCGTGAAGCCTAAAAAGTTAAAAAAATTCCATTTGCCTAGGAAGGCTCTTGCAATTTAACATCTTAATTTTTAAGCTTCACTTTTGATGATTTTTTTCCAAATTGCACTCGAAACCATTCGATTTCCTATACAAATATTTACAGGAGAAGAGAAGTTTGCATGCAGTAAAGCTTATTTATTTTTAAATGTGCATTTTCAGGTTTACTCACTCTGGTACTTCGTATATGGCAAAAACAGTCTTTCAGCTTTGGATAAAACCAGGCAGCTACCAGGTTGGTACCGAGACTATTGGTGCAACAGAAGAGATTGATCCAAAATTCAGCAATCAAGAGATTGAATGGTTTACAGTAGAAAGAGGATCAATTCATTTGTATGGAGTACTCGTACAACTCGAAGAAGACGTGTGGAAATGATCCGTGAGAGAATGACACATAGCTGTAGTATTCCCAGTATTCACCATGACCATTATCATCATCGTAATCATGCATTGGTTATCAGAAAGAGCGGTACAAAATTTGCAACTTGAGCCTGGTTTCCATATAATCGAGAACAATCGAGAACGGTCGCCCAGCGATCGAAAAAAAATTGATTATAGGGAAACCAACGTTTTTCATCCTACGACCGCTTTCGATCCCTATACGATCGCGATCGAAATCCTACGACCGTTTTTGATCCCTATACGATCGCGATCGAAATCGTTCAAAAACTGTCGTAGGAAAAAAAAACTTTGGTTTCCCAAAATCGTTTTTTTTTTTTCGATCATTTGCGACCGTTCTCGATCGTTTGCGATTTTATGGGAACCAGGCTTTACGTTTCAGTAAGACCAGTCGTATTAGTTTATATAGTGCTACAAAATACCTTAAGTTTTTTGGTTTTCACTAGAGACGCAAGCAAAAGTGCAAGCACAAACACACACAAAAAAATTATAGTGCATGCTTTGCATCGCTAGCAAAATGCAAGCTCAGGACAATATCAAAAAGTGACGAAACAGGTGACATGAGATATGGTCGATTGATTATAATTAGAAACGTTCCGAATAATATTAATAGTGTGAAGGGGGAACGGGCCTTATGGTTACTGGGTGATCAATTTTCCTATTCAAATACTGGCATTAACATCCATACCCATATTTGGTAATCTTACCTTATTGAGTATTGACTGTGTGCTTATTGGATGGTTTTCTACTTGCTACGACCATATACATATTTTGTAAAAATCGATGAAAACTTCAAAAGATTATAGCGAACACATTTATCAAGCCGGTAGACATTTTGATTTTTGTTTAGAAGGACAGGAAATCCAAAAACAACATTAATTGTCTTATATGCATTAGAAACTCCATTGTAAAAGACAAACCATTATTAAATACTTTGCACAAAAATATTTTCTTACACTTTGCATTCGAACGTTGTTAGGTTGGCAAAAAAAATTGAAAAAAAAAGAGAAATAGTAGAAGTGCGAGGATTTTTTGCAAAGACGTCATCAAAAATTCGCCCTTATATAATAATTTAATAAGAATTGGAATAGTTTCATAGTAAAATACAAGCAATACTTTAATAATGTAATGACTACATAATCACTTACAGATAACAAGCAATATGAACATTTCTGGTCATAAACGTTTTAGGTCATGTAGAATGTAATGAAATGTACCAATAAAGACACCATGCATTAAAATGTTAATTTAATTCTGTTTATTTTGTCATTTTCCTTCGCACAATGTAACATTAATAAATGTCATGAGCCTCTGACTTAAAAATATCCCAGATTTTTTTAATACCACACCCTTCATTCAAAGTTATAATTTGTCACCAAACAGGAATTTTGAAATGATTAGGTTGCTTTTTTGAAGTTAGCGGCTTATGGCAATAACCCTTTAAGAAATTCATTTAGACTGGTCTAATTTTCATCTCGATTTTTTTGAGAGAGTAAATGCTCTAGTTCCATGCTGTCCAAACTATGCCCGACGAACTGGTTCTACCACCACGAAGGTAGAGGCCGTTCAAATAAGCCGTATGATTGTGTGTGTGGATAGTTCATAGAGGGAGAAACGTATTATTATGTCTTTGTTTCACTTTTGAAGTTGAACAGCTCTTGAGGGTGCACAATTGTTGACTTATTCCCACCCCAAATTGCAAAATAACTAATCATAAACATTGTTTACGTGATTATGGTGATGAAAGTTCAAATACCTGTCATATCTAGCCTGCGTCACATCCGCAATTTCTCACGTAAATAGCGTCTGCTAAACAACGGACAAAGCCTTGTTCAAAGACCCCCCGTGAATAGCACGGTTATATACAGTAGTTCCTGATTGGCTAACAGCGTTTTAATTCTATCGAGAGCTCTGATTGGTCAAATTGATAACTAGTGCTAGTCCCTCAATGTTGTACTTCATAATTCCAATGAAAATGGCGTCGTTTGATGATTTTGGGATCGGTTCATCATCATCACAAGTTTCGAGTTGTCGCTTTTGCGAATTAGCAACAGTATGTTTGAGTATCCGCTATTTCGTTTATTTGACGGAGAAGGTTTCGTCTCTTCTTTAGGTTGTTCAAACAACTGCGGCAAATGCAGTCGCTTCTTCGTGGCACTTCAAATCGAAGACTTTGTAATTCGTCTAATACAATGAAAGTTTGTGATTTTCCCTCTATCAGATACTTATCATGGGATTTTTCAATTATTTTCTGACAGAGATTGCAATTTCCATACATTTGTCCGACATATTTTTGTTGCGAATTTAACAGTTCTAAAATGTGCGAACTTTTTGTAAACTCTTTGTTAGATTATGCCGCGAACTGTCAAATCTCACGTGCAAAATCAAAACATTGTCAAAATCAAAAGAAAGATTTCAGTCTGTTCACTCAGCCATAGCCAGCAAGGCTAAAACTATGCTAAAACAAAAGATTGTGCAATGTCACGCTTGAAAAACTTGTACAAAGAGTTCAAACAATAGGTTTCCTAACCATCTTCCTCCGTTAACTCTGGTGTGTATCACCAACCACCCTTGAACATCATGACAGAACAGTGACCTTTGTAGTGATCATTATCCCAATCTTTTGTTGAGAAAGGTGCTCCTCTATCAGAGTCCAAGGAGTCTCCTGCATTTCTTAAGTTTTCCCCACATGCCAAGAAGATGTATCGGCACGTGGTTTATATAACGAAAAACCACGGAAATCAATCGTTTTAAGTAAATGAATAAATGAAAAATTATTCAATTTAATCAATCAATCAATAAATACATAAATCAATAAATATATGGATGAATGTATAAATAAATAAATATATAAATAAATAAATATATTGATAATTAATAGTAAATAAATAAATATATATTTCCTGCTTCAAGCGCGCGCACTAATATTGGGCTTTTTTTGTGGAATTATTATCCAGGTTAGATGGATATTATTTTCTTTGCTCTTTTAGCTCATAGAAAGTTATTTTTCTAGTTAACTTCTTGTAACAAAGGATGAAACTGTCAAAGGAAATCTTATGAGCTACATAGCATCTGCCACCTCTAAACATTGAATCTCAATCGATCAAATATCACTGAAGATTTCATTTTCAAAATGAAATGAGGTGTTGCATTCCGCTTTGCTAATAATAAATATAATGCAATCACAACTCTTTGCAAACTTTTTTTTTTTTCGTTTACTGAAACTTAAATAAAGTGTTTGTATTTGTCACAGCAGGGTTCATTACATTTTGAGAAAAGTAACGAAAAAACATATCAAACGGTTACTGTCGTTCGTTGGGGTTCCTGTGTAATTTTCATTGTTTGGGTTTCCTGTCGTTCTAAACGAAATTCAAAATGGCTGTCAGCTTGAGAAAGTTGTTCACTGCAATCTCTGTAAGTTTTTATATAATTTTTCTTTGAATTGTGGCCGTAGATGGTAAAATCACCAAAATCCATACTCAAGTCCATATAAGGTAAGATTACCAAATATGGTTATGGATGAGAACGACCGTTTTCTTAAGATGATTGTTTGATATGTAAATTGTTGAATAAAAATAATAAATAACAAGAGAGGAGATATCATGATTAAGTTCGTACAAACGTCGGTATTAGTAGAGCGGGCTTAAGCAAAGTTCAGTTCCATCACTTATCAAAGAATTCCTATAGGGAAATTGCTGTTCGATCGGCCATCCTGTTTAACCATATTTGGTAAATCTTACCTTATTTGGAAGTATCCTTGAACTCATTTTTGCCGTTTTTCTAAGCGTTTAAAGATTAGAAATTTAGGAGAAAACTGCCAGATATTGTAGAGAATCTCAAAAACTCAAAATGTCCGTCACATTTGATCAACTTTGCAGCTTGAGTTTCGTGAAAAAGTCCATAATTTAAAAAAACACAGGGTCTCCGCGCGAACAGCCTTCAATTGTTTGATATGAATAACTGACTGTAGTTTTAAGTATTCCGCAAACTCAGGCATATAAGGGTATAGTAAAATTTGGTCTTCTCTAACCTAAGTTTACTATGTTGACTCTTTGAGTTCGCATAAAAAGTGAAACTGCAGTAACGTAATGAAACAACAAAACCACCACTGAAATATCATTTGAACAAAACTTTAATCACATGCACAATGCAAAAAAAACTTGTTACACAGGTCTGATCTTCATTTCCGCTTTTTTAACTGGATAGTAAGAGCTTTTCCAGTAATACCAGTTTGCAGAAACAAAAGGGGACTTGTTTGGAATTGAACCACCTTTGATGTACGGACCATTCAAACTGGAATAATAGCAGCTTTTATACCACCACGCACCTTTCACATAGACAACACAGTTACTGTAACTTCTCTGGTCATTATCACGATCTTTGGTAGTGAACGCCATTCCTTTGTGATAGGTTAACGAATCGCTTGCAGTTCCTAGAAATATAAAGTTATTAAAAATACAATATAAACGTTTCTCACTAATACTGAAGTTATGAGCAACAATTTGGACGAGAACCACTCACTTTTATTATTCACATCATTTTGGACAAGTTATATTGTTTAATTAAGGGTCGCGTGTATAAAACTTCAGGATCCAGCATTGTGTGGTTATTAACACCGGATATAAACGAATGCTTTGCACTTTGACGTGTTGAAAATGAGCGTTTTAACATCCGATAGGATTTCAACAGTTATTAAAATTTTTATTTGATTACATTCAAAATCCAGCAAACAAAGAATGATTGAATGGTTCATCGGGCAAATAATTTCTGGACAGAGCAATTATAAGCAATATAGTTTAGTTTAATTGCAACAAAGAATCTCTTCGCTCAGCAGTAAAATAAAATGAAAAGCGCTTTAACTTGGGAAGACTAATTCAAATCACCGATTGTTGGGAGTATCGAATCTTATTCTAGGATACCAATATCGTTCATTGCTTGAATCACTTCCGAAATACTCCTCATTGTCAAGCTGTCAATCACCCTTCATATTCGACCAATCAGAGTCTGCGGCCTGTGGCGACCGTGCTGACACAAATCTCCTCTTCCCTCCCCAAGAGAGCCGCTACGCAGGCTACATGCGGCGATGCCTAGTCATCCGACTGGAAAAACATTTTTGCACTAAACGCTAAATATCGAAAAATCAAAATCTGTGACCTGATTTTTTAACACTTGATTCATGTCTACTAAAGCTACAATATGTATATATAAAAATCAAGGTACAACAAAATATTCTGAAAAATGACATCGTTAAAGCCGTTCGAATTTCGATTTAACATTTCAAAAAGTATTCATTAATGTCATTTAGGCAAAGTTTTTTTTATAATACAATATTTACATGTTTATCATTTTAGTTAGCTTTTGTACGTACATCTAAAATACATGGGAATGAAGAGGTTGAATTAATATCCTGGTGTTTTTCATAACAAAAAAACACACATTACCAGAGTTTGAGAAATGATATCTTCTAAACGAAGTGACCTCCAATTCTTATCACGTATTTCTACTCAGTCACTCCAACTAAATATCTTTGTCGAGTATGAAAAACAATTATCAACAAAAAATGCGCGAATGCGTATCTTTAAGGTAATTCCGTAGTAATAGAACTAGCCATAGAATTTTGATAAAACTTTCTACGGTAAAACATTTTGAGTTTTTAATCAAAAATAGAAAAAAAAAATTTAAAGTATACCCACTTTTGTCAATTTAGCGTCTAACATTCGAAAATGGATATCATACATCAAAGTATCTCTTGACTGAGCTTGGTCAATACCAAATATTTTTAATGTGCTTTAATGTGCTCCTTATACATTGGGCTACCGATGTTAAGCAATAGATTTTCACTAAAATTCAACAGCGAAGAGAAATAAAGCAAAAATTAACAAAATGTTCGAATTTTTACGGGCCTCATTAACACTTTGAACGAAACACTTTTCGAAATATCGAAAAATCTAGCCATGGAATTTTGTCATCGATCACATATGTTTCAAAAAACATGATTTCAAATATGATATTATGAAATAAAAAAGATAGGTGCCCGTATTGGTTTGCGGTATATTTTGAGAAATATTCCCAAATTTCAATAATATCAAGGATTTTCCGAGAGCGAATGGGGCGAGTTTAAAGAAATTCGTAATTTTTCGCTTGAAAATGCGAAAACTCTTCGTATTTTTACGTTAAAGTGTTTCTCAGACATAGCTCTGTATCTATTGATGACAAGAAATGTAAAACTCTAAAATTCGAAATATGCGCAGAATTGTGCGCAGTGCAAAACTACGGAATTACCTTAAGCAAAATAAATCTCAGAATGATGGTTGAGTTGATGTCATCAGTATGGGGAATTATGTTTCCATAGCAACAATAACCAAAAAAGTCTAAAATATCTCTTGAATCATGGCAGCTCTAGAAAAATATATATATACATCTTACTTATCATACTATTGCACAAAATTTTAAGAAAATTCAGCATGTTTGATTACATTTATTTGTATTTTTGAAAAGTTAAAAAACGCACGTTATTTGAGATATTTTCTCAAAATCAAACTACAAACAAAGTCTTGGGTCATGTAAGTCAAGCACATTAAAACGGACAAATTTGAAAACGCAATTTAGACACCGAATCTGTAAAACTTCTCTTGAATCAGGGTAGCTCTAGCAAAACCGGCCAAAATATACCTCATATTTGTCATACTATTGCATATATTTAAGAAGTTTCCAGAAAATTCATTTCTTTGATTAAATCTATTTATATTTTTGACAAGTAAAAAAAAGGAGTGTTGTGCCATTTTAGAGACTTACTCAAAATCAATGAAGGCCAACCAAGTCAAACACACCAAGACGAATAAATTTGAAAACGAAATTTTTACACCGAATCTGTAAAAAAGTGGAAATAATCAATATACTGAATTGCAGCGAATTGTATTCGATTCATAACTGTGTCAAGAAAGTTACATTTTCAACTTGTCGACGGGGTCTTTATCGTCAAAACGTCAAAACATTCTTCTACTTCTTACCTTTGTATTTGCCAAGACTCAGCTTGTACTTGTCTTTTTCACTGGCCACAGTAAAGTAGTCGTACTCAGCATATGCACTCTTACTCTTCCAATCTTCCAGCTCAACACGGAGACGGTTACGAGTTTGGTGGGTTAATCGGTAGATATTATCAAGACCAAGCCAGAACTCGCCCTTCAGATTTCCAAAGCCTTTCTTAAAGTCTTTCCATCCCCTGTAAAAGTCTACAGAGCCGTCTTGTCTTTTCTGGAAAACTGTCCATCCACCTCCATTGGTCTTTTGATCACAGTATGCCTATTTAAAAGTGCATATAACATAAGCACGATTGAAACAACTGGAAATTCAACAACAAAGAATTTCTCAGCTTTATTAGCTCTCAACCCTTAACTGCTTTTAAAGCAAATGGGTCTTGCCGCAAAACGCCAAAGTCATTATTTTCGGATCAACAACGTCCATGGATTTTAGTTTCGATCTTGGGAAAATATGGGAAGCAGGTTTTACGGACGAAAACGATTCTTAAAGGTAGGACAATAACTGAATTGAGAGAACCTAAAAGTATATTATCATTTATTGAAAAATGTTAAAAAATAACTTGTGATGTCATTGTACCTGCGGAGGGAAAGGGGAGGGGGGTACACCCATCTATCTGAGGGCGGGGTTGATCGTTGTCACTTTAGAGGTGAACTCCCAGAATTTTTAAACATGTTTAAACTTAATAACTTTAAGCCAATATTTACTTATTACAATTATTACTTCCATCAAGGATACCCAAAAACAAGGTTTCATATCGCAAACACTTTAATTGCAATTGCTTGAACAGATTTGATTCAATTCAGCTATAGAGTTGGCGCCGTTTAGGGGTACAAATCGTACTTCTGGATAAAACGTTTGTACCCGCTTGCAAGGGTCATTTTCAATACTACGAGCACCCCAGCCCTATTCCGACTATTCCGGTTGAGAACATGGTATATACGCTGCAACAAAAATATTTAGTTCTAAATTACCTGAAATGATCCTTTGCCATCAGGGTCAAGAGAGTACACGCCGCTTTTCTTAACACCACATTTTAGTACTTCAGCACAGTTCTTGTATACTGCAAGATATACAAGGAATATCTTACTCGCCATTTAAAATATACGGAATTAAACAATGTGACAAAGTATTTGTTTGTGACGTAAAAGCAGCGCCATTTGTTTGTTTTTTTTTTTTTGTTTTTTTTTTGCTTTCTTGGGATCTGGAATCCTTTTCTTCTTCCTCCAAGATGACAAGGAGTTTATATACATCAAAGTCATATTTAGTTCTAATAAAAAACAAGGCAAAATCACATCCATGTGATTTATAACATGTGCTGTGCTGAACGTGTAGAGAGCCCACAAGAAGAGTAAAAGTGCATAATAAGAAATTTGGTTTAACCGCAAAATTTAATTACAAAATGCCAAGAATAATACAAAATACAATAGAAATTTAATGCATGGACACGATCCGATTCTGTTAGCATAGTTAATAGAAAGAATGGTTAGGAAGTTGTTGTATGTCTTTGTTAGGGCTTGAGGTTGAACCGAAATTGTCCAATAACTAGACATAAAACTTTGCCTAGGATGTTATGGTGAGGGTTATTCAATCTGTCTACTAATTAATAAGCATTTTGAGCCGGCAGTAAATAAAAAAAAGATATTTTGATCTGCTTACTCAAAGCAAAAGATAATGTACGGTCACCCTGGTCACGCTGTAAAACAAGTAGTGCTCATTAACTATAACAAAAAAGTTTCCAAATCATTTCGCTCCTTATAATAAGTAGTTGCTTTTAGCCAACCACGTAGATTTTTATTAGCTCAGTTTTAACAGATATTTTCCATCATTTTTCTCCATCTAATCATTGCGATACGTAGTTCCTAGGCCAACCGCAACTTACTTCAAACTGTAAAATTACGATAAGTATCAAAACTGCCCTTACCTTTTTTAGCGCAGTTATCAGCTTTGGTGGGCTATAAGTAAAAAAAAATATTTCTGAAAATATATCCACAACTTTAGATAACTATTTTGAAGGTAAATTTTGACCAGTTTCACATCAAGATCTCTCGTTTAAATCTGTGTTTTGAACACTAATATAAAAAAAATGTTTTTTTCCTTGCATTGTTAGAATTCATTTATTGTATCGAGCTTTTGTAAAGTCACAAGCTTATGTTTTTATCGTTGCTTTCGTCCAAACCTACTAAATCAATTGTACAATGAAATTATAATTGTACAATCTGTTCAAGTACAGTTTGCTCTAAATTTCTCAAGGTTGTTTCTCAAAATGATATAAAACACATTTTTAAGAATTTTTAGCAACGCTATTACACTTTCTTTAATAACATCGTCAGTATTATTTTTTTACCTTGACAGGGACAGCTTTTTTGACACCACACTTAGTAAGAACCTCACTGCAATTCATGGATACTGTAAAACAATCAACCAATAAATTATATATAATGGTAATTGAACTGAGTGGAGTGCAATTTGGTCTGAAATCGAACGAGCGAAAAACTAAATCGCACGACCGCGTAGCGGGAATGCGATTTGTTTTTGCAAGTTCGATTTCAGACCAAAATTGCACGACACGAAGTTCAATTACCACTTTATTATATTCATTTTGAAATCACGGTATTCAACCAAAAAGGAGTAAAAGTGAATTAAAAAAATATTGAAAGAATAAAAACTAAAAAGCAATGAAATGAGTAAATTGAATTTTATTTAGAAAACAAATGATGTTTTTTCTAGCGGAAACGGAAATGTTTCTACAACTTGTCAATCATAAATAACAATGAAATGTACATGTCATGTGACACCTGACAGACCAGAATACTCTATGGAGCACAAATTTGCAAAGTGATCAGTAAGTTTACAGAGTTTATAGTTCTTAATGCATTGAAAAGTCATTGAAAAATAGTTCAATCTTCTTCATCTGACTGACTGAATGAAAGCTCTTCGTCTTTTAGTTGGTTTGGCACTATTATCTGGTACATCCTGGTTCGAGTAGTTGTAGAAATTACAGTTCGTGTAAGTGCAGTTTGATGAAGGGCCAGCTAGTTGTGGAAATCCAAATGATGGCTGATAATGGCTCAAGTTGGACTGTACATGTAGCAGGACATTGAACGACTGTGGATAAATTATTGGATAAATTGTGTTCTGTTGTTGATTACAAACTGGTAGTGCAGCTAGAGGAGGTCGCTGGATAGAACAAATTTGGCTCGTTTGTTTTTCGGACGTTATTTTCGGTTTGTTTGTTTGACTCAAACCCTCTGATGATATGAGAAATATTTTTTCTTTGATTCTCATCGATGTGGTCGTAATCATCAAGTGAACTTTCACGAGCATGTCCAGTAATTTCGCATATGACGTTTCGCAGCTGTCCTGCTTTTTTCAACTTAGCAACAAGGGTGCTGTGGTTAGTGCTCGGCCAGATTTTTAAAGTTGACATTAGTTAGAGCTCTTCCATTAAAGTCTCCAAGCTGACCTTTCTCCCATAGTGCAGACTCGTGTAATGGCTCCAGTGGATGAGACTTATTTGGTCTTTTGCCTTGTTCTCGTAGTTGCACTGCCTTTGCGTCCAGAACTTTCTGCGAGTTGAGAAACTCTCGCGAGCGAGTGATGCTGTATTTATAGCCATTTTCTTTGGGGTACCTTTCGATTCCACTCTGCATTATTCTGAGGGATTCTGGCTCGTTATCATCACCATTCTGGCGTTTCACCTCGGCATAAAATTGTGTGAGTAATTCGTCAAGCTCTTCCGGTTTCATGGTTACAACTTAATGTTTACGCTGCCAAGATGGCGGGACAATCACCAGGTATTGAAAACGTTCATCCATTGTTTTGTCGAGCGTGAGGTATCTTCGTTTGCAGCTGATGACTTTAGTGCTTCTATTTCATCTCTTGACATTAATGGAAATCTGGATTCATCTACAAATTGAGTAGTTGTTGCTGTTTTGTTAGCTACATTGTCGGCTACTTTGTCGGCTACTTGTACGACGCTGGAGACAGTGGACTAAGGAACTTGCGGAACTTGTGAACTCACTTCAAACGAAGGGAAATCGAGGAGAAATATGCTTTCATCATCATCATCAGTTAAAAAAATCAAAGAAGCTGAATTCATCCATTATAGAGGTAAAATAACAAAACAATGGACAAAACATTTTCACCTCAATAAAAAAAATCACAAAAAACACTGATTTTTTTGTAGTGATGATGATGTCAGCATTTTTTTTTCCAGTGATACTATTGGCTGGTTAGGTTTTGTGTTTTGATGTGATTGGTCAATTTAAAACACATGCTTTAATTTGATTGGTTGTTTAAGAATGCGATTTATGAACCAACAGGATGCGATTCGTGATTAAATCGCACTCTTTACAACCAATCACATTGCTCCATTTGTGAGTGATTTCAAAATGGATATAATAAATGAATCAATCAGTCAATCAGTAAGTCAATCAGTCAGTCAACTAAACAATCAATCAATTAATCAATTATCAATTATTCAAGTAATCATCCAAAACACAAATTAGTAGATAATCATTGATCCTTTTACTCAGTCAGTTATTACGTCGCATAACCAATGTGAATTTAAGATTAATGGGATATTTTTCACTCAGTAGATATCTCAAGTGCTTCCATAAAATAAAATAAAAAATAAATAAAAACAAAAAATAAAATACAAATTGTGGCCTGCATAAAAAAAATGCGATTCACACGAATAATTTCGCTAGAACAGGAAAATTAATTATATAAAAAAAAACTTTCTAGACTAAGTCGTGAATGATGCCAAATATTGTCGCTCGTATGATTCAGCTATGTATCGACCGAGCTTAGTAAATCCTGTAATTCACACATAAAATGGCGATATTAGAATGTATCAAGACGTTTTTCGTTTGAACGAAAAAAGCTGTGTGTTCGTAGTAGATTTTAGTGGATAGCTTAAGGCGATTTACAACAGTTTTTTGGAAGCGCACCGACTACTTTTCATTTCGCGCAAAGGATAACTTAATCTGCACCTATGGGCTTGATTTTTACTAATACACTAAATATCTAGTTATGACTGAAGTTTTGAATACAATAAATCTTAAGTCTAACTAGTGCCAAACACTGGCAGTTAGAAGAGTCACAAGTCATTTAAATCAATAAATCTTATATCTCACTCACGTGTTGTTGGGCAGTTGTGGTTAACTGGTCTTTGTCCTTTAATCTTCTTTACCTCAGAGAGAAATGTCTTGATATAAGACAACAACATCTTTGAGTAAGTACCGCAGTTGTAATTGTAGGTCAAACGTGGAGAGCTAAAGTGGTTGTCTGACTGATCGTGGCCATGCGAGACCATGAACAGACAAACGATAACCAAAACCAAGCTCAAAAGCTTCATCTCGACCGAGTTTAGTTTGCTTTTTTTTCTTTGTTGTAAGCTCAACGATGTTTAGATAACATTGAAAAGGAAAACAAAAGTTTTGACTTTTTTGTAGTTTGTAGTAGATAGAACATGCATTTTTGCATGTTGGTGCTACAACCAATGACATGGAGCCGCCATCGCATTTTTTAAAAGTTCCTCGTTGTCTTAATGGATTATTTGCTTTAGCGCTAAAACAGCATGAAAGCAAACAACACGATAACCAATTATTTGATTAAAAGATACCAGACCCAAAAGAACCCTCTCCACCCATTGAGAAAATGGTAAATCCAATAATATGAAGGCACCATCAGCAAGTTCCTTGTTATATTAATAAGGTTTTTTTCCCTTTCCGTTGGATCAGCAAATAGCAAATATCAACTTATTTAATGAACGGTACTAAATCCAAAGGACCCTCTCCACCCAATGTTAAATTGTACAACCAACGATATGAAGCCAACATTGCAGCATACTGCAGTATGCTACCAATCTCCTATAGCTGATTTATGATAATTCCGTAGTTAACGTTTTGCATAGCGCATTGTTTTGCGAATATTTCCAATTGTAGAATTTTATATTTCTTATCAACAACAAACACTGAGCTATGTCTGGGAAGCACTTGAAAAATCCGAACAGTTTTCACATGTTCAAGTAAAAAAAAGTTCTTTAAACTCGCTAAAACCTTGATCTTGATTAAAATTTGAGAATATTTCTCAAAATATCTCGCAAACCAATAAAAGCGCCCACCAATTTTTATTTCATTCCAAATTATGTTTTAATGCATAAAATAAACTTAAGAGTAATAAAAAGCCACTTTAGTGAGTGATGGCCGTTTTTGAGTGTCGACCAGACTTTTAAAATGTTGGTCGCAAAATCCAACACGGTCACAACTTTTATTTTATTTTATATTTTTGATGGAATACTCAAATTAATTTACTTTAGAAATATTTATCAAAATTTCATGGCTAGTTCTATTTAAGCAGAATTGAATATTTACCGTAATGGATTGTTTGTTTTTGTGCTTAAACAACATGAAGGCAAATAGCTCTATATCAAATTATTTAATTAGCAGACACAACATCCAAAGGATCCTCTCCACCCATAGCTAAATGGTACAACCAATGACATAAAGCCACCATCGCACTATGTTGATAATTCCTCGTTGGTTTGAGGAAGTGTTTGATTTTGCGCTAAAACAGCATGAAAGCAAACAACACAATATCAAATTAACACATACCAAATCCAAAGGACCCTCTCGACCCATTGGTAAATGGTACAACCAATGACACCAAGCTAACATCGCACTATGTTGAAAACTCCTCGTTGGTTTAATGGATTGTTTGCTTTTGCGCTCAAACAGCATGAAAGCAAACAACACAATATGAAATAACAAATAATTAACAAATACCAAATCCAAAGGACCCTCTCAAGCCATTGGTAAAAGTAACACCCAATGACATGAAGCCACTACGTTGAAAGCTCCTCGTTGGTTTAATAGATTGTTTGCTTTTGCGCACAAACAGCATGAAAACAAATAAGAAAAAATTAAAATGAAATTATTTTTTAGAATATTTTGCAACCGTAAGCTGATTCGAAATCCAAAGGAATTTCCTATCGCAAGGAATAAAATATGTTATCTAAAAAAAAACAAAGCTAAGCCACCACTGTATTAAGTAGAAAGCTTATCTTTTTTGTTTTGTTGGTTTAATTTTCAAGCAAGTCATTCGATTTTAGTTTCTTTACCAGGCCTTTGTACTTTGATTTGAAAATTTTCACCGAGGACAGTTTGAGGGTTTTTTCCTGCTGCGCAAATATGATGGAAGTTTTTTGCAAGAACTTACACTTATCCGGCATATATACAAAGTTCATGATGCAAAAAAATTGTACAAACATATTTGTTCTTATTTTCAACTTGCCAGAATGAAACAAGGCTAATACAACTAACAAAGAAGTGATGTTGTTATGTCCCATATTTGCTGTGAGGATGCGCTCATATTGGCTTGCACGAATGCTTGTCGATTTAATCAATGGTAGAGATAGATAGTTTATTATAATTACATCGCAACCATGGGTTGAATTACGTAAATATTCACAAATATGTTAAATATTTACAAATATGTTAAATATGATTAAATAGTCTGTCTGATGAGTGCGAAAGCACGAAACTCAGAGTAACAGAGAACCTTCGTCTCATTTTATTCATTGTATATGAACAGCGTGGATGTTATCACAGGGGCGGCAAAACAGCAACAGGCGTGGGGGGACTATAATCCCCCACCCCTGTGAATGTGTGACGCTAAAGTTAAAAACCAAGATTACAAGTTGTTGGTTTTCTATCATATTGCATAGCAACTCTGGAACGTCGATCAGCTGAATTTTTAGAGATAATTCTTCAGAGAAAATCTCTTTTTTCTTTTTTGAATATGTGTCTGAACAATTTCATTTTTAAAACTTAAGACTGAGTGCACAAAACTCACAAAACGGGCAATAAAATTAACTCTATTGCATGTTTTGGTTAATTATTTTTATCTCATATTGTTTTGTAACACATATCTTGGCTAGTTTATTTTATATATCTGGGTATCATTATCAGGAAGGTGTGGTTTGTATTGTTTTCACTAAACAACACCAACACCAATGCCATGGTTTGAATATTAGAATCAATAAATTGATTTGTAAGACACTTTTATAAGCGATATCCGTGAACTGTAGTTGATAGCATGTCTCAAATATGGTCGTTATTGCATAGAATCACATCACAATAAATTTTTGATCAGAGAAGCCAACATGAAGCACTGCTTATTATTTCCACATATCTGTCAACATAACTACAAACATGATAATTACTAACTTTTTATGGCTATTCAATCATTTATTTTTCCATGTTATTTTATTCCATTATATGTTATTCTATCTATTTTATTTTATTTTAATTGTATTTATTTATACCAATTCTGTTTATTTTATTTGCTTTCCTGTGGTATTTTGTGTGTATTTTGCGATTAAACATTCCTATGGTACATATGATTGATATTATAATTAATCAAATAAAGCTTTAAAACATGAACAACAGGCTCTCAACTTTGATCCTCAAAAAAAACTAATTTGGTCAAAATTGAGGGACATTCAGTTCATGTTTCTAATAAAACTTTTCGATGCCAGCTTCAAACATCATCAAATGATTTCACATGTTCTCGATGCCTTTGACTGTACTGATATGTTATCTTCAATTTACATTTTTGTATCAAATTTAAAAAATGTCAATGTCAAATTTGGGTCACGCAATTTTGGTCATCGTCCATCGTCCATCGTCTAGGTTTTAGTACATGTCGCTCCAAGATTATTTGCAATTTTCAGAACAGCAATAGTGACCCAAAATTTGAGGTTGTCGATAATATGTGAACTCAGGCAAATCATTGAGAGAACTGTAGAACTGTATGTTGTCACACACATTTTATAAGTAGCGTCAAAATAGAAAGCAATTTCTTATGCAGAGGTATTTTGTAAGAGGGTATCTCATGATCTCCGTCCTTGACAAAGGATTGATGTTCGGAGATGTTCATGTGGTTACAAAAATGTGATAATAATTTGTAAGGGTTTGTAAGGTCATGCTAGTCTTTTCTGAACCAGGAGATGTATTTAAAGGCATTCGAGCTCAGAAACATGAATGCATGCCGCAATTTGGTCTTCTCTAACCTACATTTACTAAGTTGACTAATTTTGTTTTATTTCAAGTGTTTGAGTTTGCAGAAACAGGACATTGCAGTAACGTAATGTAACAACAAAACGACCACTGAAATATGATATCAACAAAACTTTAATTACATGCACAATGCAAAAAATGACTTGTTACACAGGTCTTATCTTCATTTCCGCTTTTTTAAGTGGATAGTAAGTGTTTTTCCAGTGATACCAGCTTGCAGAGTCAGAAATGGACTTGTTTGAACCACTTTTAATGTATGGACAATTCAAACTGGAACTAGACCCTGAATTCAGGGTTTACTCGTGCCCAAGAACGGAGGTTCTTAAAAAACCGAAAACAAAACAAAACAAAAACAAGAAACAAAACGACACAAAATATGCAATACGGTTTCTTTGCAACATCTCAAACTTGCCTTTAGGCTTTTATAATACCACAGGCAGCCCAAGCAATCTACTTGTCTTCTTTTCAAAATGGCGGTTCATTGGAAGTACGCAAGTTCGAATCCCAGGCTGGGAGACTTGGAAAAAAAAAATATTTTCTTATCACTTGATTTTTAAAGCATATTTTTCTTACTATTTTTCATTTTTTTTTTATAAATTAATTTTTTTCATTCACGATTTCTATTTTTTTCCCTACTAGAAGGCAGGAAACTATCATCCATACCACCTCTGCTTTAACGGCAAAAAATACTCCAAAATCAACAAAAATTAACTACATCAGCATGAAAGCTCAATAAACAAGCTTTCAATAAATTGCACTTCACTTCAATTTTCCACGAAAAAATACTGCAAATTTTCCCTTTTTCTTTCAAAATTCGGCAGATTTTCCAATCAGTTGAGGCGCGGACCATAGCGAGTGGATACTTTATTAATACATACTTTATTAAGTATTATTCGTTGTTTGTCCTTTGTTATGTTTCGATAACTATGTTTCGATATTCAATTTCGCAAAGTTCAGCCAAAAAAGAGATCCTGTTAGACTTGAAAAGTGATCAAATACTCTCCTTTGGGTAAGATACTGAAAGATCCTTTTGAAATATTTGTGTTTTTTCGCTTTTGTTAATACACATCGCTAAACAATCGTTATTCAAGTCGTGTGAGCGAACCTCGATATGTATAGGTCTACAAGCTCGAAAATTCTCACTTTCGCAATGGATTTTTTGCTACTTTTTGATCTTGTTCACTTCTATGATTCTTCTCAATAATTCCACGAATTGTTTTTCCTTAAATTAAGTTTTATTTAGCTGTTTTGATGCGACATGGAAGCACTCGTTTTAATTATTTGTTTAGCTGTTTTGATGCGACATGGAAGCATTCGTTTTAATTATTAAAAAAAACTTGTTTATTAAAAAATAACTAACAAAATTGCAAAAGAAAGATTACTTCAGAATAAAAAAAAAAGTATTAAAAAAAAGAACCAAAAAAACATTATTGGCTGTTCGGAGACTTGAACCTCGTACTACGTATATATAGTATATTTGGCACGATGGCAAGGTCGGCTACGGCGCAGTGTGAATGATGCTAAGGTCCCAGGTTCGAGTCCGGAACGAGTCTGTTGGCATTTATTTCTTTGTTAGTTAATTAAATTCGATCAGACCTGATAGAACGTGTCTGAACTTGCCTAAACTTCTAACAGCGAAAAAAAAGAAAAAAAGGAACTCTCTGCATTTTAAGACTCGTGCCGGCCAGAGGCCTGGGCACGAGTAATAATGGCAGTCATTGTACCACCACGCACCTTTGGAAGCGGGAGCACAGTTACCTCTGCCGTACTTATCATTATCACGATCTTTGGTAGTGAAACCCATTCCATTGTGATAGGTCAACGAATCACCTGCAGTTCCTAGAAATATAAAATTTTCAAAAATACAATATACACGTTTCTAACTAATACTGAAGTTATCAGCAACAATTTGGACGAAAACCACTTCATTGATTCACGTCGTGATTTGATATCCCAAGCCATGTTTTTACATTGGATTTATCTCAAAAAGTTTTCAAGTAGTTTTAAGACCGCTGTACCAAACATTTTCAAAACGCCATTTCAAACCTTTTTTAAGGTAATTCCGTAGAAATAAAACTAGACACGGAAATGCCTTGAAACGTTCCACAATAATATTTTTCAGCTGCTTATTTCACAAATGAAATAAAAAGATGGGGTCCCCGAACTCGTTTTCTCGCGAGAATTTTTGGAAAAGTATCATGTTTTGTATTTTGGGAGTAAAATTCGAAAACTCAATAATAGTTAATCACTGGTCGATAAATATTTCTAGACATACACAATTCTCTTGATTTTGCTATTTCCCCATAAAGATATAAAAGGTGGATATAAAAATCATGTTTTTATTTGATCAGAGAAACCTTTTTTCCAACCAAAAATGCTAAATTTCTGGTAAAGAGTACAGTGTTTGGGGAAAGTCGAAGTGCCTTTTCAAGACACACTTCTTGAAATATCTCAAAAACTAGATATGGAAGTTTATTGACAATTAGATATGCGAAAAAGAAAATAGTTCTTGAAAAAATAAGAAAATAAAAAAGATAGGTGTCTGAGTTCGTTTTCGTGCCGTCCTCAAAAGATCTCGTTTGTTTTCTCGCTTGAAAATGTCGGAATTGTCCGGGTTTTTTCTTTTAAAAAACGTTTCAAACGTAATATGACTAGGATCCACGATAAACTTCAAAACAGCAGAAAATTTTAAACATGCGCAGAACTGTGCGCAGTGCAAAACTACGGAATTACCTTAAGGAAATGCGGTTGTGCATTCGCACACGCGCGTTCCAACGCGCGCTGAGAATTCAGTCTTGTGGCGATGCCCAGTTATCCGGCTGGAAAATCAATTATGTACTAAACGCTAAATATTGAAAAATCTAAATCTGTGACCGGATTTTTTAACAGTTAATTCGTTAACTAAGTCTTCAAAATATATTTAAAAATAAAGTTCAAGTTCAAGTTTAATTAATCAAAATAAATAGGTACAAAGGTAAATACAACTAAAAGGGATATTTTTTAGCTAAGTTTTAAATCAGAAAATTGCTCTGAAAAATTGGATTGTTAAAGCGGTTCGAAGGAAGCAATTTTCAAAATTTAACATTGCAAAAAAAGTATTCATAAATCAATTAGCAAATGTTTTTATAATACAATGATTGCGTGTTTATCATTTCTGTAGGTTTTTGAACATATATCTAAAATACATGGAAATGAAGAGATTGAATTAATAGATTGCTGCTTTTCAGAAAAAGAACCTCACATAACTAGACTGATTCCATGGGTCTGTCGGACACCGAGAGCAAAAAACCGTCCTGCAGAGAGCGAACTGGGAACGACGTATGGAATCTAAACACATAACCAGATTTTGATAGATGTTTCTCACGTATTTCTACTCTCAGTCAATTAAACTAATCATCTGCGTCGTGTATGAAAAAAACGTACGTTATTGACAAAAATACGCGATTACATATCTTTTAGTCAAAAAGATATAGACCATTTATTAGCTAAAGATTGAAGATCGAGTTAATGTCATCAGCACGTATATGAAATTATGTTTACAAACCAATGATAAACAAAAAATATATATATTTTAAATATAGTTTCCTAAAATATCTCTTGAATCAGGGCAACTCTAGAAAAAAATATATATACATCGTACTTGTCATACTATTGCACAAAGTTTTAAGAAAATTCCTGTTGGAATAAACACTTTATACACTTTCATTCCTTTTTTATCGGTTTGTATCATAGCAAATATATGTTTTATACTAATTTAGGATATATAGTATGTATGTTGTTATTATATAATTATTTCATGTGATACAATAATATGATATCGATGTATTGAACATTTTCAAAAGAGCACTTGCTTTTCTAGAAAATGCCATATATTTTTATTATGTAATTCTACCCTGACCTCATACAAGGATGAACATTTTTGTTTGGGGCTTTCATTTTATTTGGGTCCAAAGTTTATTACATTTGGGACTTTTATTACATTTGGGTCCAAAGTTTATTACATTTGGGACTTTTATTACATTTGGGTCCAAAGTTTATTACATTTGAGTCCTTTATTACATTTGGATCCAGTTATTACATTTGTGCCTTCTACAGAACTCAGGCACATAAACTTATACTACAATTTGGTGTTCTCTAGCCTACGTTTACTATGTTGACATGTTTTTTTTTTATTTTGAGTCTTTGATTTCGCAGAAAAAGTGAAATTGCAGTAACGTAATGAAACAACAAAACCAACCACTGAAATATGATTTGAACAAAACTTTAATCAGTGTTTCTGCTTCTTCTTACATGCTAAAAGGACTTTGGTCTAGACAGGTCTGATCTTCATCTGGCTTTTTTTAAGTGGAAGGTAAGAGTTTTTCCAGTGATACCAGTGGATTTTAGAACTTGAACCACCTTTAGTGTATCGACCATTCAAATTGGAACTATGACAACTTTTGAGCCACCACGCACCGTCATAGACAGCACAGTTAATTTTGTTCAGATCATTATCACGATCTTTGGTAGAGAAAAACATTCCTTTGTGATAAGTCAACGAATCACCTGCAGTTCCTAGAAATATAAAATTTTCAAAAATACAATATCAACGTTTCTTGTTAACACTAAATCACCTGCAACAATTTGGAAGAGAATCTCTCCAAATCCTTAATGATTCACGATTTGTTGCACAAGTTAGATCGTTTGTTTAAGGGTCGCGTGTATATAGATTGATCCAGTGGTTATCCAAAGAAATGGATTTAGATCAAATTTATCTCAAGATGTTTCTAAGTAGTTTTCTGACAAATGTACCAAACATTTTTAAACCCCCATTTCAAACTTTTTTTTAAGGTAATGCGTTTGTGCATTCGCGCGCGAGCGTTGCAATGCCCACATAAAAAACCCTGCACCATTGATGAGTTTTTAGTATATTTTGTTTACAAGCTGTAATATCATTTTCACAAAGTTGGCGTGCTTTTCAAAAACCCGTGAAAACCCATATTACAATTTTTTGCACTTTACATTACATAATAGCTTTGAGGGGACCTTTCGCTTTCCTGTGTGTGTTGGGGGGGGGGGGGGGAGGTGGTTACATGTGCACCGTGTGCCCTCCCCTTTGTTACGGCCCTGAAAGGAAGCAATTTTCGAGATTTAACATTTCGAAAATTATTCATAAAGGTCATGTTCGCAAAAACATGTTTTCTTATAATGCAATGTTTACATGTTCATCATTTTAGCTAGGTTTTTGTACACATATCTGAGATGCATGGTCATTATAAATAGGGTGAGTTTATATCCTCGTGCTTTTCACACACACACACACACACACACACACAAGCACACACGCACACGCAAACACACACACACATAACCAGATTTGATAAAAAATGATATAAAAATGATATATTCTAGACGAAGTTAGTGACCTCCAATTTTCATCACGTATTTCTACTCAATCACTCCAACTAAATATTTGTTTTGACGGTATGAAAAACAAGCAGCAAATCAAACAATGCTGAACGGACCTGAATCATGATTGGCTTGAAAAATATCTATCAATGTCTTTTGTGGATTCTGATTGGTTTCTTACTAAGCTATCCAATTATTTACAAATTGGACTGTTTGATATTTTTTAAGAAAAATACAAATATGAAAAACGATCCAATTTTAGTCCAAATTGGACAGTTTGTGAAAAATACCTGGGTTGCCTGTTTGGGATTAAAGAGTGATGGCATAATTATCGTCAAAAAATGAACAAATGCACATTCTTAAGTAAAAAAGATCTTTAAGGTTGAGTTGATTTCATCAGTATTTGGAAAATAAAACAAAAACAATAAACAAAAAAACAAACCGGTTTTCCTAGAATATCTCTTAAATCAGGACAGCTCTAGGAAGACCAAAATATACGTTGTACTTGTCATACAATTGCACAAAGTTTTAAGAAAATTCATCTGATTGATTAAATTTCAGTATTTGTATTTTCGAAAAGTACAAAAAAGCACGTTAAACTATTTTACATATTTTACTCAAAATCAAACTACAAGCAAAGTCTTAGGTCATGCAAGTCAACCACATTAAAACGAATAAATTTGAAAACGCGATTCTTACACCGAATCTCTAATAAGTGGGAATAATCAATGTAAATTACATAAAATTGTATTGGAATCATAGTGGATCAATAAAGCTACATTTTCAACTCGTTGACGGAGCTCCTTAACCATTGAAATGTATAATTTCCTGCATTTATTACCTTTGTATTTGCCAAGACTCAGCTTGTAGTTGTGTCTTTCACTGGCCACAGCAAAGTAGTCGTACTCAGCATATGCACTTTTACTCTTCCAATCTTCCAGCTCAACACGAAGACGGTTACGAGTTTGGTGGGTTAATCGGTAGATATTATCAAGACCAAGCCAGAACTCCCCCTTCAGATTTCCAAAACCTTTCTTGTAGTCTTTCCACTCTCTGTAAAAGTCTACAGAGCCGTCTTGTCTTTTCTGGAAAACTGTCCATCCCCCTCCATTGGTCTTTTGATCGCAGTATACCTAAATAAAAATATAATAACTGAAATCGTTCCATCAATCAATCAATAACTTTGTTTAAGGACGGTGCTTATTATTGTGATTGCCCATAGAGTACTGCGCATGCTGCTGACAAAGTTTGAAAAATCAACACTTTCAAAGGCCGATCATTTTGTGTTAAAAACCGTCCAGAAACACGCTAATCTAGCAATCAATCATCTCCAATAAACCTTTTTCTACAAGAAAAACATTTAATCTTTGCAAAACTGACCTGAAAGTGCACTTTTGTTAATAAAAACAGCTTCAAAAGCGATTGTTATGTGATCAAATTTTAACAACCTTTCCCGGGGCGCCATACTGAAAATCTCCCAAAATGCATTGTTAATTATTCTACTGTGTACGGAGGGGCAGGAACTTTTGTGAAATGTTTGCAAATTTTGGTAAAATTTCGTGCTTTTACAACGATTATCTTATAAAATTGCACGGGTACCCCTATTTTTCATTTATTTGCGTGATAAAGTGATAAAAAATATTTCATACGGTGAGTTTTTTTGAAAATTTAAAATTGAAAGATAATCATAGAAATATTGGTGATCTCTTTTATGGTAGCTAATCTGAAAAAGTTAATATTCATGCGTTCAACTGCTCTCTCTCTCAAAAAAAGATTTTTTAATTTTTTTTACCTTTAAAGACATTTATCTACAAGAATATTTCGTGTGTTATGGTTTAAGAGATATTTCCTTTAGAAATTTATGATTATGTGACAATTTATGAATTTTTTCCCTTACAGTTACAAATTGCCTAATTTGTAATATTTGATGACGTATAACTCATTAGAATGCACGATGACCTCAATTTTTTTCTTTCAATCTATGAAGTACTGAACTTGCTTTTTACAGGTAGAAAGAAATTTCGAGAAAAAAATCACTTTTTCATTAGTCATCACCAACCTTAAATGAATTTAATCAAAAAACGTTTGTTCTCTCAAAAGAAAATAATCAATTCCTATTGTCATTTTTTTTTTCAATGGCGTAACATAATATAAAAATTAGGTAAACCTAATAGCGGAGCTCCGATTTAATGAAATGAACTTTTTATTCAATCATTTATTCTTTCATTTGTTCATTCACTACGAATTATCAAATTCTTGATCATTTTTTTTTTTTTTTTTTTTTTGCTGTTATTTTCTTTTCATGATCAAATAATCATATAATCAATTGAAATACACAAAACTTTATGCATGCGACAACATTTTATTATAGGCAAAAAAGCGAAAAATATGTTGTTATGCATGGTAAAAATAGCACTTGTCAATTAAACTTGATTGTCCAATGAGAAGTTAGAAAATCACTAGTATGAAGTTTTGAAATTTTAACTTGCAGATGAGTACACTGACGAATTCGTACAAGCGTTTTATTTTCAATAACAAATCAAAGAATTACAAAAATCAAAAAAAAAAAAACACACACATAAAGATATCAACGATGGATAAATATCTTACAAAAACAAGTGAATGTAATTATTGCAAACTGCTTTCATGTGCATGGTAAAAAAAAAGTTCATTAAAGATCGTCAAAAAATGTAAACATACCGGCGCCACGTCGTTGTTATGTACTGTCACTTTTCCACTGAACTCAGTTCTGATTACAATAAGCTTGTTCATGTTTTTAGAATTTTAAAAGTAGCAAAAACCATTTTCACCGCCTCTAAAAAGCTTACACAGTTCAACTGAACGGCGATGGCAAGCTCGTTTTGCTCGATCACACATTGTACTAAATTTGCATTTCCATCCACTCCATGATTTGGCAGTCCTACTTTGTTGACAAACATTTTGATCCTACAGCTCTCCGTGGTATGAAATTATATATCTTCGTGAGTCGTAATCGTCTTGCTGTTCACCTCTTTTGAATTGCTGCAAATGCAGCGCGTATTTGTTTTGTTTTTGTTTTTATGAAAATTTGTCGCCGTCGATTTTACTTTTAAAAGTAGATTAGTCGATAAGTAATGACTGAAAAACGCCACGAAGAATCCATGAAGAATACGGCCTTTTTTTACCATCTGACAAAGTTGTCAAATAAACTCTTCCAGAAAATCTGCAGCTTTGAATGACTATTGAATGAATTATGACAGCTCTGCATGACTGCACATTTGGATGGTTAAAAACAGCTCCATGAGCGACTTTTACTGATTTTGTCAGTGAAAATATTTTGAAGTAGTTTTTCATCGTTGAATCGTAGTTATCTTTTTTTTTCACGCCGCGCTCTTTGTTTCTCTTTCTCAGTCAAATCTGTTCAAGCTGTCAGCTTAGCTTTACCATTTTCATGCTCTTTTTAATTGTCAAGTGTAGAAATACATTTTTGTAAAAAAATTTTAGTGAACTGCATCAAACTGCAAAAATAATTATTGTTTTGGTCCCACTAAATCTGGTCAGCAAATTTTGCGTAAATGTACACGGACGGACGTTGTACGGACGTTGTACGTATTTTCGAAATCGGGGCTTCCTGTGGTCGATTTCAAATGAGCTCGATGGTTTACCATATTTTCTTAATTATGGTGCTCCGCTTGCGCGGGCCTTGGGCCCGCGCTTAGCTCCGCTATTATGGCGCTAGCAATTTAAACATATTCAGCTAATCAACTGATTATAATCATTGGACCAAATACAGTTCTTTGCTATGATATTCTGCTTATGTAAATAATTTGTAAGCATATATTTTATTTCATCTCCTGGGTACTGATAATAGTATTACAAACTAATACCATGGCTTCATCGGGATATTAGTGATTAAATGTCAACTCAGCATCGGGAGGTTCAGATTCACTAAACCTCCCTCTTCTTCCGGGACATTTAATCACTAATATCCCGATGAAGCCATGGTATTACTTATAATAACTAGTATATAAATATCAATGCCTAATGTATATATCCAATACAGTATAAGGAAAAAAAATATGAACAACACAAACTCTACTAAACTATATATATAACCTTAAAAAGATACCATAATAACTAAAAATTCGATAAAAATAATGATGCTAAAATGTGAGGTATGTTCATCTATTACATATTATACATGATTAACAATTGTCCTTCCATATTTCAATTAGCTAGGTTTATCTAAACTCAACAGAACACTATGCAACACTTTGTGACTTATACTCCTTTAAACATGTACGACCGATATCGTTTTTGAAAGATTTGGCACATCGTGTTTCAAGCATATGATGACTTAATATATATCGTCTCATTGTATTCTACTTTAAACAAGCCTTACAATGATATATAGTTTTTATATCCATTTTTCAAAACATAAACCGCCATCTCATTTTTGAAATTTATAAAAAGGAAAACCTTTCATTTCCAAAGCTCTTGACGATGACAAGTACTCGTTTAAGAACAAACATGGTAGCCTTAATGATGCAGTGGCTTGCAATAAGCAATTCACATCCTCAGTGATAGGCCTAATCTTATACATGATAATTACTAATTACGTACTAATAAACCTCATTCTTATATAACCGGATTATATTCTATAAATATTAAGAATTGTAAAGCGCATTGAGATATTAGTGGAATGCGCTATCTAAGCCCAACCGATTACATTACATTGAATTACCTTAAATGGTCCTTTACCATCAGGGTCGATACAATACACGCCACTTTTTGTACCACCCGATTTAAGTACTTCGGCACAGTTCTTGTATACTGAACAGATGAAAAATATTGTATATATTTATATAATTTAAAAAAATCAATATATGGACTAACTTCAAATACAATTCTAATAATGAAAATAAATAATAATCATGCTCAATTTATTCAATAGCTACAAGAATATTTGTAAGGTATATGAGATTGAGGAAAAAATTTATTTTTAAAATTATCAATTTGTAAATTATGTGAATTATTCAAACATATAAAGGGCATCTTACGTTGCGTTCATAATATCAAAGATAGGAAGGGAAACAGATGAAATTACACAACACAGGGGCTAGCACGATTGTCAAATTATTCAATATACCACAAAATCTGATAGAGCTAGAAAAGTATTTTTTGAAGATGTCAAGTGTTCAATAAACATATAGACTTTTGCTACCTTTTTTAGCACTGCAGTGACCTACCAATGATGATACAGTGGGCTATAATAAATTAAAAAAAATATTCATTAGAAACAGGAATCACAGTGAAATAAAAAAAATCAATTTAATAAATTTTGTCGTAAAATTTAGATGTATAAAACACTGATTTGTTTATTTGGGAGTTTTTGTTGTTTTAGATTTAGAAGCTTTACATTTGTCAGCAAAAATGCTAAACCCTACAAGAAATTACACAAAACATTTTGAATAAACATTCAATTTTAGTGGAATTCAAAGTCAACAAGTCACAAAAGCAAACCCGCTCGTGTTTTTGATTTTGGACTTAAAGCCTGCATTAATATAGTTTGCCGTTTCAGTTTTTTCATTTTACAAGATTTCAGACGTACATTTTGCAAGATTTTTACAATCGCTCTCTGTGGCGGAAAAAAAATGTCTGTTACCTTTACAAAAACGGTTGTGTTCACAGCACATTTAGTAAGAACTTCAGTGCAATTCATTGGTACTAAAAGAAAAACAAAACATCAATCAATTATAATTCAAGTCTGGATATTCCATGTCATACGATTATCTTTAAAAAAATATATTGTGGTGGAGAAATCATGTCTCGTATGGAACGCGCGCACTACCTGTATATATGAACTCAAAACTACCCGAACCTGTATTTTTGAGAGCGCTGTTATTTGTATTTTGAAACAAAGCATATACAAATGTAATCTTTATATTTATGATATGAACAATATCAACACGGTTTCAAGATGAGCATAGTGTCTGATGTGTTTATAAATGCATATGCGCTGGTTTCGTTTGTGTTCATATGTAAAAACAAAAAAAATCACTACACAAAAACCGCTCTTTAGTAAGTTGATCCATTAATCAATCAATTTTATTACCAAGACTTACGAAATCAATATTTATTACATATAATTTTGTATATAATTTTGTAAATATTCAATTTACAAATTACAAATTTAATATCTCTTCCATATCCTTATTTATTTACCTAATGTGTTTAACACTTTTCATACTTTTTTCCATATAGCTAACCTTAATCCAATTTTTTCTCCTTCATATTTACATCTACAATGACCTATGAGTCTTTTCTAACACAAAGAATCGTTGACTAACTAGTATAGCTTTTCAGTTATTTTAGTCACCTGTACCTAAAATCAGTTAAATTTGAAACAATCTTGTAAATATATATATATTTCTATATAAGGTACTAAATAAAAAATTGTCATTGTCATTGTCATTGTCAAAACTCTAGGAAATCTTTAATTTTCGCTACGAAAGGTAGCAAAACTATATTCGTGGAAAGCAGGGGAAAAAACTTAAACTGATGCTCACCTGTCTTGTGGAAAATTAGTGCAAGATATTTTAAAACTTTTAAAATGTATAGTTGTTTCAAAGTGTCATATAATCATATAATATAACCTCATTAGACTAGACTGTTTAAACAATTATCTCACTCACCTGTTGTTGGGCAGTTGTGGTTAACTGGTCTTTGTCCTTTAATCTTCTTTACCTCAGAGAGAAGAGTCTTGATATAAGACAACAACATCTTTGAGTAAGTACCGCAGTTGTAATTGTAGGTCAAACGTGGAGAGCTAAAGTGGTTGTCTGACTGATCGTGGCCATGCGAGACCATGAACAGACAAACGATAACCAAAACCAAGCTCAAACGGTTCATCTCGACTAAGTTTAGATTGTTTTTTTCTTTGATGTAGGCTCAACGATGTTGAGATAGAATGGAATAGGAAAGCAAAAGTTTTGCCTTTTTTGTAGTTTGTAGTACATAGAACATGTATTTTTTGCATGTTGGTGCTACAACCAATGACATGAAGCCATTGCAGTTTTTTTTAAAAGTTCCTCGTTGTCTTAATGGATTGTTTGATTTAGCGCTAAAACAGCATGAAAGCAAATAACACAATATCAAATTATTTAATTAACAGATACCAAACTCAAAAGAACCCTCTCCACCCATTGGACAATGGTATAACAAATGACATGAGGCCACAATCGCAAGTTTTTAAAAGTTCTTCGTTGTATTTATCAATCTTATGCTTTTGCGCTGGATCCGCATGGAAGCAAATATTACACAATGAACTTATTTAATAACGGATCCAAAGTCAAAGGACCCTCCCAACCCATTGGTAAACGGTGCTACCAGTGATAAAGCAAAACAACATTGCAAGCTCCTAGTTGATTTATGATAATACGGTAGTTAACGTTGTTTTGCGCATATTTCCAATTGTTATTAATTTCAACAATGAACATAGAGCTATGTCTGGGAAGCACTTGAACATAAACATCCGAGCAGTTTTCACATTTGCAAGCAAAAACATTTCTATTTTCTTTAAACTCGCCCAAATCCACAATCGGTATAACCTTGATCTGATGTTGATTAAAATTTGAGAATGTTTCTCAAAATATCTTGCAAACCAATAAGAACACCCACCATTTTTATTTCAGTTGAAATCATGTTTTAGTACGCAAATAAAAAAGATAAAGAAGTCACTTTAGTGAGTTTCAAGTCTTAAAAATTTTGCTCGCAAAATCCAACACGATGAGCATTTTTTTTTTTACATATTTGGAGGAATACTCAAAATAATTTACTTTAGAAAGATTTATCAAAATTCTATGGCTAGTTCTATTTTTACAGAATTACCGTAATGGATTGTTTGTCTTTGCGCTTAAACAGCATGAAAGCAAATAGCTCTATATCAACTTATTAAATTAGCAGCCACAAAATCCAATGGACCCTCTCCACCCATTGGTAAATGGTACAGCCAATAACATAAAGCCACCATCGCACTATGTTTAAAATTCCTCGTTGGTTTAATGGATTGTTTGCTTTTGCACTAAAACAGCATGAAAGCAAACAACAACAAAAAAATGAAATTATTTTTAAGAACATTTCGTACCCTTAGGCTGATACGAAATCTAAAGGAATTCCCTATCGCAATGGAGAAAGGATGTTCTCTAAAATACGAAACTAAGCCAGCACCGTATTATGTAGAAAGCTTATGTTTTTTTGTTGTTGTTGGTTTAATGCTCAATCAATTCATTCAATATTAACGATTAAGCTTCTTCATCAGTCCTTTGTACTTTGATCTAAAAATTTCCACCGAGGACAATTTGAGGGTTTTTTATGGCTGTCCCTCTTTTCCTATTGCGCAAATATGATGGAAGTTTTATGCGCGATCTTGCACTTACCCGGCATACATACAAACTACATGATGCAAAAAAATTGTACAAAAAGATTTGTAGTGATTATCATTGATTCCCCTGCAAAAACCATGTTATGAAACTACGAACAATTTTACAATACAAAATCTCCTTTGTTACTACAGTGAAAAATTATCAGTCTTGCACCGCTTTAAGTGAGTTTAATAAAATCTTGTTTATGTTTTTTTTTTTTTTTTTTTTCATGTTATATTCAGATATTCCTATTTTGTAATTCCCCTCCAGCGTGATTTTTCTGTCATGCTGACTCAATTATTATTATTATTTTTCGATCAATCTTTTTCCAGCTTTTTATTTTTAGTTTCCTTTAGTATTTTCGAATTTTTTTTCAATGTGCTTCGTCTGATCTTTCTTTTTTGATTTTACATCGAGAAAATATTTTTTTTGTGACACACGGTCAACGCATGTGAGAGCAAATATGAGCAAAGGGGATACATATGAAGGTTCTTTTACTTATTACCCAGACTAATAGACAAATTTGATTGAATTGAGAATTGATATTTATTTCATTTTTTGTAAGTATTATTAAAGTATTAAAATATAAAAGTATTCTTACAAGGCTAACATCTGTTAATTGAAAGGAAAAACGATGAAATGAGTATATTATTGCAACAAAGCAAAATGGTGGACAGCAATTGATTCTTACTCGTTTTCTTGATAATCATTCCTCTACAGAAGGTACAAGATTCTAGCGATAACCGCAATTGCACTAAAAGACGTTTTCAATGTATATAATGTTAATTCTCCACTTTACTCAAAAACTCTAGATCCCGTATTTCTGTACTTGTCGGTTAATGACTATAGCCTTTACGGTAAATCAACTAACAAACTTTTACAACTGTTTCATTAGAGACATCGACGCAGATAAAACTACTCTTAACTGCAGTCATCATTTACGATAATTATTCAGTTTGTAAGTTATTGTATGAACTGCGCAAATAAGTCAAGAGAAATAACAATCTCATCATAATTCGTTATTACTACATCCAGCCGTACGTACAGGGGGGGGGGAAAGAGTGTCTCCCATAGCAACCAACATTAACTCATTGCTACCACCGCACGCATCACTGAGTTTTTCATATGGTGGCAACGAAGGCTTCAATATTTTGTTGCAATTTTCGCGATTTACTACACTTTCTTTACAGTTTTGGATGAAACATGTCTCCAAGCTATTAAAGCACATACTGGTAATGGCGTATTTAATGTTTTTTTGTTTGGATAACACATAAAACGTTGCTAAAAGTAATTTCTTGTGCCTGAATATTGATGGCGGCCGTCGATCTGACGACACAATTTTGCACAAGCAAATGGTCCTTACTATGGAACACAGTGGTTTTGTTCCTTCAAAATAGGAGGTTTTATAGCTAATATGTTTATCTATCTGATTGTAAAATTTGGATGACGTTGGTCGCTCGGTGCGTCTCATGATCAATCTTTTTAAACAAAAGATACGATATAACCTCAGCATTCAATACCAGCAAAAAGATATGCTTGCATAGGCTAATCACTAAAATGTGAATTATTTTAAATCATTTTTTGACATTTATTCATGTACTATAAATTGCGAAGTTTAAACAACTATAAATAATTATGGACCTCTTGTTCATACTTGTAGTCGAAATGTCTATAAAAAATGTTATCAAAGCTACAGCACTATAGCGATTTACAAACACAAGTGGGACAAACTACATCATATAAGCTTACAAATGTCAATAATGGCCAATAACTGGCTTATTTGAAAGACATACATGCATAATTATGACACTTTCCGTATTTAGGGTATTAAGAATGATAAATATAGTAAAAACTCATCCAAAGGAGAATGTTTTAACAGTTTGCATTACTTTGTTTACTATATACAAAGGTCCTCCATAATCCAGTATACATAGACATACCGTTAACATTTTTCCCTCAAATTTTTCATTATATTGCATGTTAACGTTTTGCAGTTCTTCGACTCAAAAATAATACAAAGCAAATAATGCAACAGCGTCAATAAGAATAAATCTAAAATTACTATGGGGAGGAAATGTCGATAAAGAAATGAGTGAAGTAAACATGTTAAGTGGGCTGAAAATGAACTAACCGCAAATAAAAGGATTGATGAGAAGTATGAGACAATGTCAGTAGGTAAAATATACATCAAACGAAAGCTTAGGAAATGATTTATAAAACCTCCTATTTAGAAGTATATCTGTTTAGTTTTTGTTAGAGAAAATAAAGTATTTCTGAAGACATTTTGCGCGTCCCGAACAAAAACGTTTGATCCCGCGAAAGTAAAACAGACTAAAAATCACAAGAAATAGTTTGAATCGGAAAATAATTGCTGTCTACTAACACTAGAATATACAAAAGAGACACAATCACAATAAATTAAACCACAATAGCTTCCTTGACCTCATTTTTGAGCTTTTTTGTATAGGTAAAGTTGAGCGACGATGGCGACTACACGATAATGGACTAGCAGCCAGTCAAGCGTAGCGTTGATTTGTTGGTGGTAGCGATGAGTCTGGAGAGCGGCTCATTTTCATAAAATAGAGTCACCCCCTCCCTCCTGCGTACGTATGATATAATTGCTGATCATGAAATATAAACAAACTTTGAAGATTTTTAGAAACTCTAAAAAGCTAATTGTCTATCGGTAACACTAACTACTATATCCTAAAATATTAATTATTTTTTATGTTTATTAAATTAGTTACACTGATTAATATTCAGTTGGAGAATGTATATGTCCCGGTGGGAATAAAAAGATACTAAATCAGGAGTTTCAGTGTTAGTCAACCCCTAAAAGATACCAAAATATGAGAATTTGGCAAATTTCATATTTTAAACCCTAAAAGATACCAAATCGCTGATTTTTACCCCTAAAAGACACGACGAGCATCCCCGATCGTTTACCATCGGATTCCCATCCGCCCTTATGTTTTATGTTTGAATGGAATGAGTGGGTTATAAACCAATCCTATCATTTACATAGCTTATATCATATTTTCCCGTATTTACTATTTATTTTGACTTTTTTGTCTGAAGGATAGCTCACAAATGCGCGACAGACTAAACTGCACTGTCAATAACATGTTTTTGATGTTTGTGAATGATTTATTTGAGCAAACTGTCGAGCAGTATGATCAGGTTTCAGGTTGTCGTAAATGAAACTGCTGTCTGAAAAGCCTCCAAGATTATTTGCAGTTTTCAAAACAGCTATAGTGACTCAAAATTTAAGGTTGTCGATTATATGTGAACTTAGGCAAATCATTGAGAGAGATGCAGAACTGTATGTGGTCACACACATTATATAATCAAGCAGCGTCAAAATAGAAAGCCTTTTCTTATGCAGAGGTCTTTTGTGAGAGGGTAATTCATGATCCTCGTCCTTGACAAAGGATTGATGTTTGGAGATGTTCATGTGGTTACAAAAATGTGACAATAACTTGTAAGGGTTCTAGGGTCATGGTAGCCTTGTCTGAACAAGGAGATTTATTTAAAGACATTCGAGAGATATGAATTCCGTTTTCTACGAGCTCAGACACATGAATGTATACTGCAATTTGTTCTTGTGAATCCTAAATTTACTATTAAGTTGACATGGTTTTATTTTATCAAACAACAAAACCACCGTTGAAATATGATTTGAACAAAACTTTAATCACATGCACAATGCAAAAAAGACTTGTTTAGACAGGTCTGATCTTCATTTCGGCCTTTTTAACTGGATAGTAAGAGCTTTTCCAGTGATACCAGGTTGCAGAATCAGAATGGGACTTGTTTGAACCACCTTTAATGTATGGACCATTTAAATTGGAATAATGACAGTCTTTGTGCCACCACGCACCTTTGGAACCGGGAGCACAGTTACCTCTGCTCCACTTATCATTATCACGATCTTTGGTAGTGAAAGCCATTCCTTTGTGATAGGTCAACGAATCACCTGCAGTTCCTAAAAATATAAAGTTGTTAAAAATACAATATACATGTTTCTTACTAATACTGAAGTTATCAGCAACAACTTGGACGAGAACAACTCATTCGAATTTCGATTTAACATTTCAAAAAGTATTCATTAATGTCATGTAGGCAAAGTTTTTTTATAATACAATATTTACATGTTTATCATTTTAGTTAGTTTTTGTACATATATCTAAAATACATGTGAATGAAAAGGTTGAATTAATATCCTGGTGTTTTCATAAAAAGAACCACACATAACCAGAGTTTGAGAAATGATATCTTCTAAACGAAGTGACCCCCAATTCCTATCACGTATTTCTACTCAGTCACTCCAACTAAATATCTGTGTCGAGTATGAAAAACAATTATCGATAAAAAAATGCGCGAAGGCATATCTTTAAGCAAAAAATCTCAGAATGAAGGCTGAGTTGATGTCATCAGTATGTGGAATTATGTTTTCATAGCAACAATAAACAAAAAAAATATCTCTTGAATCATGGCAGTTCAACAAAAACAAATATACATGTTACTATCATACTGTTGCACAACATTTTAAGAAAATTCATGTTTGATTACATTTATTTGTATTTTTGAAAAGTTAAAAAATTTTAATATATTTACTCAAAAGCAAACTACAAACAAAGTCTTAGGTCATGTAAGTCATCCACATTAAAACGGACAAATTTGAAAACGCAATTTTCACACCGAATCTGTAAAACGTCTCTTCATTCAGGGTAGCTCTGTAAAAACGGCCAAAATATACCTCATACTTGTCATACTATTACGCATATTTAAGAAGTTTCCAGAAAATTCATCTCTTTGATTAAATCTATTCATATTTTTGACAAGTAAAAAAAAAGGCGCGTTGTGCAATTTTAGAGACTTACTCAAAATCAATGAAGGTCAACCAAGTCAAACACACCAAGACGAATAAATTTGAAAACGAAATTTTTACACCGAATCTGTAAAAAAGTGGAAAGAATCAATATAAATTGCATAGAATTGTATTCGATTCATAACTGGGTCAAGAAAGTTCCATTTTCAACTTGTCGACGGGGTCTTTATCGTCAAAACGTCAAAACGTTCTTCTACTTCTTACCTTTGTATTTGCCAAGACTCAGCTTGTACTTGTGTTTTTCACTGGCCACAGCAAAGTAGTCGTATTCAGCATATGCACTTTTACTCTTCCAATCTTCCAGCTCAACACGAAGACGGTTACGAGTTTGGTGGGTTAATCGGTAGATATTATCAAGACCAAGCCAGAACTCGCCCTTCAGATTTCCAAAGCCTTTCTTAAAGTCTTTCCATCCCCTGTAAAAGTCTACAGAGCCGTCTTGTCTTTTCTGGAAGACTGTCCATCCACCTCCATTTGTATTTTGATCGCAGTACACCTAAACAAAAATATAATAACTGAATTCAATTGATCAATCAATCAGTAACTTTATTTAAGTACGTGACGTTGTATCTAGCTGCAAGCTAATTGGGGACACTAACTAAGTACAATAAAAAATAAAAGATAACTAATGAATATAATAAGTAACTATTATATAAATATCAATTTATAATGTATATATCCAATACAGTAGAAGGATATGAACAACGCAAACTCTACTAAACTATATCACCGTCTTCGCATGATCTAAACTGGGTTCAACCCAAAAATCTAAATTTAGATCTATGGGTCGGACCCGGCTTAGATTATAGTCTAAACCATCTGAAGCGCGACATAGTTCCTTTGTTTTCTCTTCACCAATCAAATCATTAGTTTTGCTTGGTTGTTTCTCGGGGTTGCTCATTTTCGTGCTTGCTTATCAATGAACTACTTAGAAAATGAAATATTATTCCGAGCCGTTAATCTGAAAACTGCTTTTATCAGTCACAGTTCTAAACGTTGTGTTTATGTCCCCGTCATTTGTGGCTAGAAAATTACGCGAAATCTGAAATCAAAACCTTGCAACACAGCCTGTATAAAACTACAACAAACCAACACGAAATGTTGTTCAACGAAACGCCATCTCAACTAACATCACATCAAAGAAGACATACTTATAGTCTCAACAACTAGAAAACGATAAGAGCGTCTATGATATAATTAACCCTTTTGCACGCTGATATTAAATGTATAGAATGTGACGATCTTCTTGATGATCAAGAAGCTAGCTATTTATTGTGTAACGATAACGAGTCATCAAATATTTTATATAAAGTATCGCAACTCACTCAATGGAATAGTGTGCTGCAAATATCTAATAAATGTGTATCATATTCGCAATTAATATATGTAAATAAAACTAAGAGTTTATGATCATTTCATTCAATCGATCGTTATATAGAGCTGCATGAATAAGCAAAGAATAAAACAGTGAATACCAGTTTGAATAGGCTTAGAAACATCTTCATTTTCATCCCATGTTATAATTTTTTACCCATTAGCTAGCATTAGAAAAGCAGCAAAGGAAAATGATGTTAGATTGGATCAAGTCAAGTTAGTATAAAATATTTTCATGCGGGACAACTCCTTTATGTATTGAACAACAAAACCAATGGCAAGTCAAGCTCTTTAAATAATAATAACTCCCTATTGCAGACAGTATGACTAGTTTATTCTAGCTAGTCACCTCAGTGTATAAACAACACAATTCCCTGAATACACATAAGTGTCCACATTGAAAATTCACTGCCTTAGTCATTTATGGTTACAAAATAGCTAATATTCACCCCATTCAGCTATTTTACTCTATCCAATGATTTCTGTACACCTATTTCCATGTATTCCAATAATTTGACTCTCTTCTGAGTTATTTCACCCCATCCAGTTACTTCGCCCAATAGCGACTTATTTCAACCCATTCAGTTATTTAAACTAATTCAGTAATTTCAACTTATTCAGTTATTTCACCTTATTCAGTTATTTCACCCCATTAAGTTATTTCACCCCATTCAGTTATTTCACCCCATTCAGTTATTTCAACTTATTCAGTTATTTCACCTTATTCAGTTATTTCAACCCATTCAGTTATTTCAACTGATTCAGTTATTTTACCCCATTCAGTTATTTCAACCCATTCAGTTATTTCAACTTATTCAGTTATTTCACCCCATTGAGTTATTTCACCCCATTCAGTTATTTCAACCCATTCAGTTATTTCAACTTATTCAGTTATTTCAACCCATTCAGTTATTTCAACCCATTCAGTTATTTCAACTTATTCAGTTATTTCACCCCATTCAGTTATTTCAACCCATTCAATTATTTCAACCCATCCAGTTATTTCAACTTATTCAGTTATTTCAACCCATTCAGTTATTTCAACCCATTCAGTTATTTCAACTTATTCAGTTATTTCAACCCATTCAGTTATTTCAACAAAAATTCTGTATCGGGGAGTCTCAAACATTCAGAAAAGTGCTTTTGAACTGAGTTTGGGTCTATTTTCAATGAAATATCCAGAAAAAGCAGTTTTTAGCACACTGGGTTTACAGATGCTATATAAGTGAATGATGAAAATAGAAAAAGTTTGATGATTTTGAAAATATTCATCAGAATAGCTTTCAACAAACTGAAATAAGTTCAGAATAGTCAGGGCTTTTCAAAAATATAAGTTTCACATCATTCAAGTCTATTTTTATCATTGGCGGCATTAACTCCTTTTTTGAGATGGGAGAGGTGGGGCTGGGTCAATGTCAACAAAAATCAAAAATTCTGTATCGGGGAGTCTCAAACATTCAGAAAAGTGCTTTTGAACTGAGTTTGGGTCTATTTTCAATGAAATATCCAGAAAAAGCAGTTTTTAGCACACTGGGTTTACAGATGCTACATAAGTGAATGATGAAAATAGAAAAAGTTTGATAATTTTGAAAATATTCATCAAAATAGCTTTCTACAAACTGAAATAAGTTCAGAATAGTCAGGGCTTTTCAAAAAGATAAGTTTCACATCATTCAAGTCTATTTTTATCATTGGCGGCATTAACCCCTTTTTTGAGATGGCGGTTTTCAAAAACCTGAAAAGTATAATATTATTCTACACATTTTGAGTGTATGCAATTTTTTATTACATCTTACTATATGTTTGTTTTTTAAAAAAGAATACTTTAAAAATATGTAAATATTGTTCCAGTTGTCAAATAATATTTTGATTCAAGTTGATGTATATTATATACATTTTATTTATTATTGTATGAATACAAGCAGTTAAAAATGAAATAAAATTGTTTTAGCATGACAAGAAATACATGTTGTGGCACTGTTCTTTTGCATTTTTAAATAACCATATATTATAATTTTTCCATATCATTTGTAACGGGTAAATGATTACAATCATTATCAATTTGGTGTGTTAGCAAATCGGTAGTAAATTTGGTATTTGACACAATTTACATGGTCAAGCAAAACATTTCAAACTTCATATTTGCACATGCTTGCGTCTGTTATGCAGCTCTATATAACGATCGATTGAATAAAATGATCGTAAATATTTATTAGATATTTGCATCACACTATTCCATTGAGTGTGTTGCGATACTTTATATAAAATATTTGATGACTCGTTATCGTTACACAATGTTTAAGACATGATATTATATTTGATGTGAGCCACGATCATGACAGCGTGTGATATAAATAGCTAGATCATCGCATTCTATGCATTTAATATCAGCGTGCAAGTCGCTTGCTTCAACAAAAGGGTTAATCATAGACGCTCTTATCGTTTTCTAGTTGTTGAGTACGGACTATAAGTATGTCTTCTTTGATGTGATGTTAGTTGAGATGGCGTTTCGTTGAACAACATTTCGTGTTGGTTTGTTGTAGTTTTATACAGTCTGTGTTGCAAGGTTTTGATTTCAGATTTCGCGTAATTTTCTAGCCACAATCGACGGGGACATAAACACAACGTTTAGAACTGTGACTGATAAAAGTAGTTTTCAGATTAACGGCTCGGAATAATATTTCATTTTCTAAGTAGTTCATTGATAAGCAAGCACGAAAATGAGCAACCCCGAGAAACAACCAAGCAAAACTAATGATTTGATTGGTGAAAAGAAAACAAAGGAACTATGTCGCGCTTCAGATGGTTTAGACTATAATCTAAGCCGGGTCCGACCCATAGATCTAAATTTAGATTTTTGGATTGAACCCAGTTTAGATCATGCGAAGATGGTGATTATATATATAACTTAAAAAGATACCAGAATAACTAAAAATTCAATATATAAAAATAATGATGCTAAAATGTAAGATGTGTTCATCTATTACATATTATACATGATTAGTAATTGTCCTTGAATATTTCAATTAGCTAGGATTATGTCAATTCAATCGGTTCAAATATGACAGAACACTATGCAGCACTTTGTGACTTATACTCCTTTAAACATGTACGGCCGATATCGTTTTTAAAAATTTGGCACCTCGTGTTCCAAGCATATGATATGACTTCACAGTAATAAATTGTCTCATTGTATTCTACTCTAAACAAGCCTTACAATGATATTTAGTTTTTATATCCATTTTTCAGAATATAAACCCACTTCTCATTTTTTGAAATGTATAAAACCTTTCAGTATAATAGCTCGAGACAATGACAAGTACTCGTTTAAGAATATTTATAATATAGATTCATTCTTACGCGCGCTCTGATTGGTGGACGAGCGTGCATTATTTCACCGGTAAAAGCACGCTCTCAAAGGAACGGCAAACTTCAGAGCTCAATATTTTTTCCAAAATGGTAGGAGAAAATGGAGAAAATAGTTTTTTGTTGCGATAGAATTCACTACATTTAATTCAATTGCAAAGCAAAACAAGTCACACATGACACAATAACAAACACATGAAAACACGGCGAATTTGTCTTTATTTCATGAATAAAACTATTGAAAGACTACATCCAACTACTAGGAGCATCAACTCACTCATTGTAACCCAGTTTCGTAATAAAATGCATTTTAAGTTTACAAAATTGAAGAAAAATTCACATAAATGCAGTTCACGTTGTTATATTAAATAGCTGTGATTTCCAAAAACAAAAAACTCGAGTTTGTGTGACAAACATTCAAAGCGAAGTGAAGCATTGCCGTAGGAAAGCATGAATCTGATAAATACGAACAATTTAAGTGTAAAAATATCACAAAAACTCGTCAATTAAACAAATAAACATTTAAAATACAGAAGAACAATTGTTTATCATATAACAGACGTTTTTGTATCTGCAAAAATATTTAGAATCATTCAATAAAAGCGATGAAATGATGAAACACAAACTTTTGGACGTTGAAACTGGTTTACCTGGAGTTGTCGCTTTTTCTCCGATAATCTCCAAATTTCGTCGAGAAAAGAGAGGTCTTTACCAAGAAAGCTAAGGAATCATATGCTTGAGATGGTTTGATTGAGGTTTTCTTCAAGTTATAGTTTTTGTAGCGATAAAGTAATCAGGAAATTTCCCCTCAAGCAAGCGACCAACTGGCTAACATGATCATGCTTTTCACAACAACTCCGACCGATTTACCATCTCACATGTCAATTTATCCATATTCCTTTCGTGTAGAATATTTTCAACAGTTAAAAACCCTTGGTCTTTGTAAAAACACGGGAAAAAACATGTTAGAGCCAAATAATTGAGATTTAGTATTTCTCTCCTGCACGATCTCCAAGCAAAAGTTTTGAAATCTTTTGGCCTTTCCCTTATAACGAGTAATCTGATTGGTCGATCCTAACACTTTGAGAGAATTTAGCTTCTCATCAGCTGAGTAAAATGTTTCGCTTGTATTAAAAGCATCTCAAATTTGTTTAAAAATTACTTTCTATATTATAAAAGCAATAAAGGATGGATTTCCGTGTTTTATCGGTGAAATAATGCACTTGGGATGTTTGGGAGAACACTCAAAAATGGGCAAAAATCAATCGCTAACGCTCGTGATTTTCTTAGGCCTCTTTTCGTGTTCTCCCAAACATCCCGTGTGCATTATTTCACCGATAAAACACGGAAATCCATCCTTTATTGCTTAAACAAGGTAACCTTAAAGATGCAGTGACTTGCATAAGCAATTCACCTGAAAAGTTTAGTGGTACATATGATATGCATATATGAGTATTAAAATGCTCACAATTATAACCAGTAACTGGGTGATGTAAAAGAACGACTGAGAAAGTAGGTCACGCCCATCCTCAGTGATAGGCCTAATCTTATACATGATAATTACTAGCTACGTACTAATAAACCTCATTATCACATGACCCGTATCCGCCCGGGCGCGCGCTCTTAAAAAAACCTTCGTAGATGATGACGTGAGTAGGGCCGTACGGCTTTTTCGAGCAGGGCCGTACGAACCCGTACGGCCCTGCTCAAAAGTAAACATGCTCAAAAATGCTCAAAAATGAGGGTCATATGATAAAATGCTTATTGACTGAGTTAGGTCGGGCCGTACGGGAAAATATTTGGCTCTCGGTCATTTGTACGGACCTCGCTGCGCTCGGTCCGTACGGCATCACCTCGAGCCAAATATTTTCCCGTACGGCCCTCCCACTCAGTCAATAAGTACATATTCTTGTATAACCGGATTACATTCTAAAAATATATTAAGAATTGTAAAGCGCATTGAGATATTAATGGAATCCGCTATCTAAGCCCTACCGATTACATTACATTGAATTACCTTAAATTGTCCTTTACCATCTGGGTCGATACAATACACGCCACTTTTTGTACCACCCGATTTAAGTACTTCGGCACAATTATTGTATACTGAACAGATTCCACAAAAAATATATATTTAAATAAATCAATATATGGATTAGCTTCAATGTTAAATACAATACAAAAAATGAAAATAAACAATGATTATGCTCAATTTATTCAATAACGTACTACAAGAATAGTTGTAACTGAGATTCAGAATACGTCCATAAAAAAGTATATGAGATTGAGGATGAAATTTATCTTTAAAATCACTAATTTGTAAATTATGTGACAGAAACAGATGAATTCTATGGGTGAGTGAAAAATATTACACAAAATAGGGTCTAGCACGATTTGCAAATTATTCAATATGCCAGACAATCTGGTAGACCTTGAAAAGTTTTTAGCTTTTAAGGTTGATCGAATTTTTTTGAGGACGTCAAGTGTTCAATAAACTTTTCCTACCTTTTTTAGCACGGCAGTGACCTACCAATGATGATTCAGTGGGCTATAATAAATAATATATTATTCGTTAACTTTAGGAATCATAGTGAAATTTTGAAAAAAAAATACTTTAGTAAATTTTGTCCTAGAATTTAAATGTATAAAACACAATTTGTTTATTTAGGAGTTTTTTGTTATTTTTTATTTAAAAGCTTTTCCTTTGCAGCAAAAATGCTAAACCCTACGAAAAATAACGCAAAATATTTTGAACCTACAGTCAACGGGTCACAATATCAAAACAACTCGTATGAGCTATAACGTGTATTTAACTTTGCACATTCCCAGTAAGTTTAGTGTATGCATTAATATCGTTTGCGTTTTCAGTGTGAAATAATCGTTTTTTCAGAAATTTTACAAGATTTCAGACGTTTATTTTCAAAGATTTTTACAATCGCTATTTCTGGCGGAAAATAAATAAAATGTCTATTACCTTTACAAAAACAGTTTTGTTGACAACACATTTGGTAAGAACTTCAGTGCAATTCATTGGTGCTACAAGAACAAAGAACATCAATCAATTATGATTCAAGTCTGGATATTACATGCCATAAGACTAACTTTAAAAAATATTATAGTAAAGAGGTCATATGTCTCGTATGGAACTCGCGCACTGTGTGTATATATGAACTCAAAACTTCCCGAATCTAAATTCTTGAGAATGGTGTTATTTTCACTTTGAAACACTTCACATACAAATTAAACGTAATCTTTATATTTATAATATGCCTAATATCAACACGGTTTCAAGATGAGCATAGTATTTGATGTGTTTATAAATGCATATGGGGTGAGTTGTTTTGTGTTCATATGTAAAAACAAGAAACATCATTACACAAACAGCTCTTTAGTCATTTGATCCATAAATCAATCAAGTTACCAAGACACACACAAAACGCTAAGCAATCTTTGATTTTCGCTACGAAAGGATAGCAAAACGATATTCGTGGAAAGCAGTGGAAAAAAACTGGAGCAGATGCTCACCTGGGTGGTGAAAAAATAATGCAAGATATTTTAAAACTTTTATAATGTAGTTGTTTCAAAGTGTCAAATAATCAGATAACATAACCGCATTAGAGTAGACAGTTTAAACAATTATCTCACTCACCTGTTGTTGGGCAATGGCGGTTAACTGGTCTTTGTCCTTTAATCTTCTTTACTTCAGAGAGAAGTGTCTTGATATAAGACAACAACATCTTTGAATAAGTACCGCAGTTGTAATTGTAGGTCAAACGTGGAGAGCTAAAGTGGTTGTCTGACTGATCGTGGCCATGCGAGACCATGAACAGACAAACGATAACCAAAACCAAGCTCAAAAGTTTCATCTCGACTGAGTTTGCTTTTTTCTTTAATGTAGGCTCAGCGATGTTTAAATAAAATTAAGTAGAAAATAAAATATTTGTCGTTTTTGTGCACAGTTTGTAGTATATAGAACATGTATTTTTGCTTGTTGGTCCTACAACCAATGACATGGAGCCACTATATCGCATGTTCCTTGTTGTCTTTGGTTGTTTACTTTTGCGCTAAAACAGCATGAAAGCAAATATAGCAATATATCAATATATTTAATAGTTACCAAAATTGGAGGACCCTCTCTGCCCCATCAGCAGTGGAACAACCAATGAAATGAAGCCACCATCGCACTTTGTTGAAAGTTCCTCGTTGGTTTAATGGTTTGTTTTCTTTTGCGTTTAAACAGCTTGAAAGCAAATAGCTCTATATCAAATTATTTCACGAACAGGTACGTAATCCGAGGGACCCTCTCCACCCATTGGTAAATAATACAACCAATAACATTAAGGCACCATCGCATTATGTGGAAAATTCCTCGTTGGATTAATGGATTGTTTGCTTTTGCGCTAAAACAGCATGAAAGCAAACAACACAATATCAAATTATCTAAGTAACAGATACCAAAACCAAAGGACCCTCTCCACCCATTGGCAAAAGTTACATCCAATGACATGAAGCCACTACTGCACTTCACTGGAAACTCCTCGATGTTTTGATGGATTGTTTGCTTTTGCATTAAAACAGCATAAAAGCAAATATCACAATCAAATTGGTTAAGAAATGCTAAACCCAACGGACCCTGTCCACCCATAGGTAAATCGTACAACCAATGACAAACACTTTGAGTGATAGTTCCTCCTTTTACTTTATGGATTCTTTGCTTTTATTTTGCGCTTACACAGCATGAAAGTAGACTACCCAACCCATTCGATCATTTGGTAGAAAATGATCTTTATAAATAAAATTTGGTTTATTTATTCATACTAAATGGTACTGATATTTCTAAGAAATGCTAATCTAATGAAGCCATTACCTTAAATGGTGCAGCCAATGACGTAAACCCACCATTACATGTTGAAACCTTTTCGTTGGTTTGATGGGCTGTATGCTCAATTTTGCATTAAAACAGAATGAAAGTTAACTACGCGATAGGAATATTCCTAACTAAGAATGTGAAATGTAGCCTCTCCCTCCACTCCCCAACCCCATTCATTGGTTCTGGGGTGAAAACATTAATATATAACAATAATAATATAATACAATATAACAATAATATGAAACCACTTTTGCACTACGTACATATTTTCTCGTTTTTTTTATCTAGATCTATTTCTTATATTTTTTTTAATTTGAGTTTTGACGCACAATTTTTTGATGGTATAGAATGATTGTTCCGAATACTAAAATAGATCAAGATTTGCATGCAGCTTGTTGATTGTACTGTGTAAAATGAATGATACCCGAATCCTATTCAATTTCGACTTAATTTTGATTAGAATCTACTTAATATCTTGTGTACTTTGGAGCTTTATTGTCTTTTTTTCACAAATATTGGAAATTCAAATTTAAATTTTTAAATTCATTTTTGAATTATCATTAATGTTAAATTAGAACAAAATTCAAAAGTGACCGTCTATATCCCTGGCATTCAAAGTATTTTAAGGAAATCGTAGTATACAATTACATGTTTATTGCAGTCATTGACTTAATTTCAAGCTTTACAGTGTTTTTGTTAAGACCCTCACATGTTAACTTCTAATGACAAACTTTGATGTATTATGTATTTGAGAATATGTAGCATTGAGTGATATATCATTACGATCCCTTGCAGCGAATCCAGCGATGGTTAAAATTCTGTTTTGTTTAAAACTTATTCGGTTGTGACCATTTCGTCAGCACGGTTTCAAATGTCACATTTAATTTGCATCTTATCTATGCGGTAGTGAGATTATTGCAACTAAGCAAAATGGTGAACTGTTATATGTTTTTCTTCGTTTCCTTCATATTCCTTCCTTCAACAAAAGGTAAGATATTTAGTGGTAGACGTGTTTCTAAAAAAAACATAGCAATGATGTAAAAGTAGCCTCAATGTTAAGTAGTTAGTGAGTGCTGCCGAAATCAAAGGATGTTTTCCAAACATGTATACGTAAATACTATATAGTGTACTTTACAGGCTGTTCAGGTTTGCTGCAGTTTTTGTTTATCTACCTTCATTCGATAGTTACTTTTCGTCTTTCAAAGGATGTCAAAGTCCGCAAATTCTTTTTACTGTATAGCACAATTTTGTGATAATTTTATTGTTGTCTATTAGCCTTGGGGCTTTCGTGTTCGGTAATTGTAATAATATTGAGAATAATTTGGATTGAAACACGGTGAGTTTTGTATTATAGTTGACGATTCGGCTACGATGTGGTACTACACACATACACATATAGTTTATTTGATAAAGTAAGTAGAAAAAGTAAATAAATACGCAATACTTACGTCTTGATGTGGACCTGCATATATATTATTTACATATATATAAAAGTACATGTAAAAGGACATCATCTAATAGAAAAATAATAATGAATTAAAATCTATACTTAGTAAAAGATAAATTACCAAAATCTATAATATAAATTTACAATACAATTAAAAAGTTATGGTATATTTAGATAAAATGTAATTAATTAAACTGAATTAGGAAAAGAAATCATCACTCTTGTTCCTGAATCATGGAAGAATCCTTATCGTATGTTATTTTAGTCAGGGTGGCCTTGTTTTTTTTCTTAAGATTTTTTTCTAAAGATAGAAATACTAGTTGTGCGCTTTCTCATCAAAATGAGGTAGAAAAAAGATGTGTAGTTGTAGCCATGTAATTATTTATAGCAAGTCGCTACGGTAACGAGAAGCTATTGCCGATATCTTGCATGACTCGTTTCCAGATCGTGCTTAGAGTACATGAGTCTTCACGGTTAAAGTTGTTCGGTCGTTTAGTCATTTCGAAGAATCCTTTGGTAGTCGTGTAAAAGAAAGAACTATGAACAAATTGTATGTGGTTTAATGAGGGTGGTCGAAGGCATGATCATGTATGGTAGATAGGTAGTACTGTCTTGTTCGTCGTTCGTTTATGTTTTTTTTTTATTCTACATTCTCTGATAAATTGATTGTCTTGCTAATTGGCCGGCCGGTTGTTTTTTCAGGGATCTACTTCACGAACGGTATTAGCCCCTCCGTTCTTTCGATCAACGAAGAATTACCAGTTGGTAAGTAGGGGTAGGTTAAACGAAGACTCGATATTTAATTTTATAAAGTGGATAACTTTATACATGCTACATGCAATCCGTACTACGTGTTTTCTGAGAGTAAAACTGTTCAGCGGTTTACATCGTCTGGGCCATGATCACGTCAATATGATTAATTACTCAATAATAAGGTGTTTCCTTTATTCCATGTAAGGTACATTCATTATCAAAGCAGAGACGGATCAACCAGCAGACAGTTTTGATATTACTGGTACAGCAGCTACATACTTCGCGATCAACAAGACAGGACATATATACATAAAACAACGCATCGACAGAGAGGTACCACAGTTCACAAATAGAGTTGTTTTCGAATGAGTGGGAAACGGTACAGCTACTATACCGCTACGATATGGTATTCGAATGTTTTCTTAGAAACTATGGCTACGATAAGATACAGTACTGTTTCTCATCCATGCTAAAACGACTCTATTGATGATATCGAGGTTAGGAAGATAATGGTTGAGGTGGTCGTAAGCGCATTTTCACCCGATGTCTCAATGCGCTTTACAATCTTTTAATATTTATAGTATGTAATACGGATTTACAAGCATGAGGTTGATTAGTAATTAGTATGTATTAGTGTAGGCCTATCACCGAGGATGGTCGTTACCTGCGTCCTCAGTCGTTCTTTTACGTCCCCCCGTTAATGGTTAATGTGTAGTGTGGCGAGACGGGACCTCCAGTTTATCGTCCTTATCCGAGAAGACGTGAACCCTTACAAGAGGGTCTCAATGGGGGTATAGCTTTGACGGTTGACGGCTAAAAAAACGTCATTTTGACGGTTGACGACTAAAAATCTGGCATTTTGACGGTTGACGGTAAATCACAGTAGCTGACGGTTAAGTTACATAGTTAAATATTAATATGGCAAATTTTTAATACTTAATTTATAAATAAAATTCTAAATAATCGCTAATTCAGACTGAATTCATGTCAATAAAGTGATTTTAATATCTCTAGTATCCGGATACTATAATATTACAATATATTTAGAATCATATCTGCTCACCTTTATTGTCCAAAACGCGCCGCTGCTGTTATTTATTTATTTATTTTTTTCAAGTATTATTATTATTTTTCAGAGCGTGTGATTATAGACTTTCATTCTCATCGATATTAGCCTGAGTACCAGCCCTTTTAGGGGAGGGGAGATGGCCTCGCGACAGGCTAATACTCCGACGTCACTGTCCGTATCATCAGAATCAGTTTCAGATTCACCAATACTCATTTTAAAGATAAGAGATCACTCGCGACGGGCAAAGATTTATATCTATCCTACAACCTGTTTAACATGGCATGTGATATCTTGAGAGAGAGGGGGGGGAGACTCCGACCGGAATAGGACAGGGGTTCTTGTCGGAATTTTTGAAAATGATCCCTAAAGTTCCAAAGTTCTATCCAGAAGGGCGTGACAATACATGATTTTTACCCTAAAAGGTACCAACTCAAATACGAATAATTAGATAGAATGGTCGAGACTTTGTTTTTTGAATATCCGTGAATATCCTAAAAGGCAAAATCTTCAATTCTGAGTGTCTGAAAACCTCTAAGAGACCATGAAAGGTACCAGATCTCCGATTTTGAAAAGTACGACGAGTCCAACTCCGGGTGTCATATGAACTGATTGACCTTGTCAGTGAGGTTAAATATTCGACCAGCACGTCCTTTGACCAGGAATCTGCTCAAAGCGAAACCTAAGATGGACAAATTCATTTATGTAGTTGAATGACCTTTTATCAGTTTATTGTCATTATGTCACATTTATAACTAACCGATTAAAAAAATACTGTCTTTGAATACTTGATACTAGTATACGAGATAAGGTAACGCGCTAGTTGCTAGTTGCTAGTTGCTAGTTGCTAATCGTAAAATAACATAAGGATAATATAAAAACGTTGTTCACTTGCGAGATATTAATTTGTGTCACGTAATTAGAATCGAAGGAAAAATATGGAGATAAATTCATCTCTGTTATTAGATTTTGGCTCACATAGACTCCTGGTGATTCGGTTTAAGTACACAATTCGAAAGCATGATCTAAAATACTGAATTTGCCTTATTTTTAGACCACTAAAGTTATATCCGCCATGTTGGATGATATGATTCTATTTGCTCTAGAAGCTTCAAATTTGGCAGAATTGTTTGGAATGCTCTCAAACGATATAAATGTAGTTTCTCAGTAAGATTTAAAATAAAGCATTTTGCCTGAATTATCACGTGGTTGCAAACGAATAATATGATAATGGGATAACGTATTAGTCTCGCGCTGCTGTAAACACGAGTGTGTAACACTTTTGCTCTCATCTCAAGCTACAAACGTTTACACCATTACTGGAAATTCGACCTCCGATTATCGCATCGTGTTAGAGAAGAGTTTAATTTAACATGAAACCCAAGAACTTTATTTTATTTCATTTTTTTATACAGTATATATGCAATACAAACGCAATTTTTGTTTTATGTTTCACCCAACTTCCCTAAATATATTTTGTGGGAAATGGGATCGCTCTATTTTCGGCTTTAACGGAAAACTACTGGATTAGTGGTCAAAAGGTCAAAAGGAAATCGACATCGATTTGTATTTATTACCTCAAAATATAACTAAAAAATATCATTCAAGAATAGAGCAGTCTTTTGTATAGTTGGCGTTTAATTCTTCATCAATCCCCCCCCCCCCCCCCCCCCACCAAAAAAAAAAAAGGATCAACTAGCAACAGGCAACTAGCAGTACCCAAGCTGCTAGTATACACGTTCGGTTCGACAAGTGAAAATATCAGCCTTGACGGTTAATTTTCTTGACGCTTGAAATTTCTTTCATTTGCCGCTTGACGGTTAAAATTTAGGCCCTTTGACGGTTGACGCTTAACCCCATTGAGACCCTCTTACAATTATAAATCGAAGAACATTCTCCTCAATTATTTAAAGACCCTGACTGATGGTACGGTTGAGGGTTCAAACCCGCAGCCTCCCGGTTAACAGCCAACGCTCTCCCAACTGAGCTAACCTGTTAAGTAACGTTCCGAGTAAGAACTAGTGTAGCAAACGGCAATGGAATGCATAAAGGTGTTAATTGTGTATTGTTTAAATGCTTGATCTGATTGGCTAAAACAAGACAATTGGCCTTTTTTCCAACTTTTGGGATATTTTTCCTATATTTTATTCGAAATCACATTTCAGTTTTATTAAAGCGATCTTATTTTTTTCTATGAGAACATTTAACCTGGGACTCACTATGAAAAGCAAACGTCTCCTAGCCATTGTTTTGAGCAATTCTGATTGGACAAAACCATTGAACACAAAAGAAACATTGTCTTGTAAATAGCATTTTGTAGATTTTACTTAAGAAATGTGTAACCCTTAGCTTGATACATCAATATAGTGAAAATTAAAGAATTTCTACGTGGGGAAGTTTTTTTGCCGCAGAACAATAGAAACCTCACTAGTTCTTACGCGTATTGTTACTTAATCGGTAGCCAGTATTATAGTTGGAATTTTCTGTTGGAATAAAATAATTACGAAACAATATCACTTTTCAACAGGCGTTAAGTATCTCTAGGATCACTGGGAGCTTGAAAGCTACAAAAAGCGGCTCTGCAGATGCGGTATGTCCCAAGTTTTAAGGTCTTTATTCTAGACATGTAATTTATTAACGTTTGTATAAATAACATTGAACTTGAACTAGTTCGTAAGTCACTTTCACAACTCAAGCAAAAGATAATCAATCGGTCTTCTTTGATGTCATTAGATTAGACGCATGTGAAATTCGACTTTTAAGCAACAACTTATTTTCACTAAAATGGAATCAAATATCGAGATTCTCAACTAAATGGTCTATTCTTATTCTTTATTGTGTTATAAGAGTGTTCGCGAGTTTTTGTGCTAAACATGTTCATATATCTTCCCACGTACCTTTGTTTTGGTTCGTCGATAATATCAAGACATGTATGCCTTGCCTTGGTAATGGTTACTGGGAGCGCAAGTAACAAGTGACTGTCTGATTTTGAATATCTTTTCTCAGACAACTTCTTTTGGATGTGTGGTGAATGACATAAACGACAATGTACCGTCTTACCCCAAGAGACTGTACGAAGTATCAGTAAGTGAGGTAAGCATATCAATTAATCATTATAAAATATCATTCGCTGAGACGCGTTCTCTATAACACAACAGAGCACGGACCGTTGCCTTATATATTATTTGCATACAATTTTCAAGACTAAAGCTAGATAAGTAAATAAGGGAGTTTAGAAACAGATGAAAGTGGATTTTAACGTTTGACTTCGTCAAAAAGCCGAGAATTTGAAAGGACATTTTGTCAGACAAAAACATGTGCTTCCAGGTTCGCTCAAATCGATTGTAATGATTTTCAACCTTATCAAACCTGCAAGTAGAGGACTCAATGGTGATTTTTAATATCGGCTATTTTTACCAGCAGCCAGGACAGTATTGAATTGATTTGAAGCTGCCTTTCTGCTAAAAACAATCGGAGTACTTCGCTAGCTGAATTACACAAGACTGTTTGAGCTGTTCTGTGAACTCATGATCAAACTCATCCGTCGATTGATTATGGACGCTAAAACTACCTTTTCAAATTTATTTGCCTTTCTATACTACTCTGGTTTAAAGAATTATGGAATTTACATTTCTAAGAATGCTTAATAAAGTATTAAAAGGTAAGAAAGTGGTTCATAGTTTCGTTTCAAAAACTTGTTGTTTTGTTTTCCAGTGACTTGTTTGTGACGGCTTTGTAGTTTGAATTGCCTTTTAATATTTATTTCAACAACTAGTCAGTTTTACTGCTTCCTGTTTAAACAAATAACTTATAAATCTTTTGAAAATTTTAATGCTTCAATGATAGAGAAATTCTCAACAGTGTACTCGATTTATAACTTACATCGTTTTTATCGAAATTTTCATTTATTTTTATGATAGGACTTACGTTAATGCTTCATTTCTTTTATTTTTCGTGTCTGAATATTTTATAAAAGTAATAGAAAACTCGGCAGCAGTGCTCTATCGAGTTATAGAGCACTTGGGAATTTTAAGAGAACTCGAGAAGCGGGAGAAGCACTCCGCTACGCGTCGTGCTTCTCCTAACGCTTCTCTCGTTCTCTTAAAATTCCCGCGTGCTCTATAACTCGATAGAGCACGCTGCCTCGTTTTCTATTCCTTCAGTAGGTCAATAAGTTGATAAAATAAATATATCACTCAGTCAATCTATCAATGAGTAATATTCTGCTGATTAATTTTTTTGGCGGTTTTCATTGTTGTTTAATTACGGCATTATAATTCAATAGTTAGGGAGCTGAAATCAAAATTTTGAGTCCTTCAGAAGCCTTTGCGAGTCTTTAGATAACCTTTATTCCACTGAATCACTCGATCGGAAATGGGGTTGGTTAATATTATGAGCTAATAGAAAACAGATAACTGTAAACTCTGGGCCTGTGATTTATTGCTGCAGTATTTGAAATCTTTATGGTAACTATATGTATCACAAAATTCTCTTCTCATTAATATCATATCTGATAAATTTTAGTTAGCTTTGATTGGTACTGAGGTATTCAAAGAAAAAGCAGTCGATGGTGACGAAGGCATGAATGGCGGCTGCAGTTACGCAATTACAAATGGAAATGAGGTCAGTCCACTTTGAAATGATCTAGCTTCAATTTAATATCAATGAAACAATAAATAAAATGATAGAATAATAAATCAAGTATTTTGCACGGATCGTAGTTAAAATCGTGGGTCATAAGTCGTGGGTATTTTTTTTTCCATGATTTTTTTGTATTAACGACTTGACCCACGAATTTAACAACAACTTTACCCACGACTTTTTACCCACGACATTTTACCCACGACCCACGACTTTTTACACACGATCCAAGATTTTTGGACGACTAAGTGGATGGTGATGTACGGCTAGCTTATCTCGAATGTTTATCTTCAGGCAAACAAATTTTCGGTCAACATAGTTGATGGAACAATCCAAATACGTTCTCGTCTCGACTATGAAAGTGAGATGGAATACTCTCTCAACATCACAGTGAAGGTAAGATTGTATAGCAAGTTAATAAATATAATTAAGAAAATTGATATACAATAAAGGAGACTATACCAATTATTGACAAATTAAACTGATAACATAAAAAAAACTGTAAAATGCTGAACGAGTGAAGCACAACAGATCGAGGCTTCAATGGTAGATAATTATTTTTTAATATACTATTATTATTATTATTATTATTATTAATATCATATTTTATATAATTTCCTAGTATATTCTTATTGTATATATAACATTTCTTAGTATTTATTCATTGTATTATTCTAGTAATTATATAGACAGATGGCCCAATGGAAGATTAGCCTGGCTAAATTGGCTCCATCTATAAATAAAGATTATTATTATTATTATTATCATTATTATTATTTCTATGCATGTCTATTTGTCTCTATATTTGTTTATTTTAATCTTTGCTTGTTTGTTTTTATGTTGTACTTGTTTAGGATGGACCCGGTCTAAGCAACTGGACGATGTTGTTGATACATGTTGTTGATGCTGATGATTTGCCTGCAAAGTTTACTGCTTATGCTTATTCAACGGCTATCAGGGAAGACGCACCTTTGGTAAGTATAGATGATATCATTGAAAAATGGTGAAACAATTATTATGATAAATGCATAAAATGCCATTAAGAAACGAAGATCAGTTTTAAAGTTTCATTGGACAGCATTATAACAAGTTTTATTATTCTATTGTATATTCCCATATTTTAATGGAAAACGTTTGTGGTAAGAACATAGATGTAGATAAATGTACGCTCAATTTGTGGAATGAAACGAACGTTAGAAATCTTAAATACAGAGAATTTCTCTTCTTACAAGGACTCCTTCCATTAAGCACAATTAAGCACACGTTACCTCTTGACGTCGTAATTTTCAAAAGCATTTATCTCCCTGCAGGATTCACACGTATATCAAGTAAAAGCCTATGATTTAGACAAAGGCATCAATGGAACAGTAACATACTCAATAGACCAAGGTATGCTATCAATAATTGTATTGAGGTAGTGCCGGACACTTTGTACTCATGTCAATCCGGTTAAAATCTCGAAAATCAGTCAATAAAAATGAAATCGCACATCACTATACGATTGTCTCATTTATATTTGTGCCCAATACGAGGAATTTTTCTGTCTATAATATGTTTGCTATAATTTGTGGTTTTTTTTATTACTTATAAAATTATATTGGATGGATTTTTATCTAGCTAGAACTGTTTTCTTAAATCAAGACTATAATTTGAAGCTTTTTTTTTTTTTTTTTTTTTTATCAATTAAAGCATGGGTCCCAGTAATTTGAATTTGTTGCATTGGTTCAGGTAGATTTTCTGAAAAAAAAACTTGCAAAAAACTGAGATCTCTTTTTCTAGTATCTAAATAAGCCCTAACAAAGAGCTTCAAATGACGCTGTACTGTTTATATGAAACAATTAACTTGTTCTCTTGAACAATGAAAGGGCAATGTGTCGTCTCGGTTGATCAAAATAATTCGGCTAACAGAAGACACTAAGACTGTCTTATATCAAGCAAATTAAGAAACAACTACAATTGACAACAATAACAGTAACTTTAATTGCAAAAGACATTTTCGGAAATTATAAGTTTCAGCCAATAGGTGCTAGGTGAGTAGAATAACCTACTATAAGTTACTGGCTAACCTAGCTATTCAGCTCTCTATTTCAACTGAAAAATATCTCGGTGAACACAAATTAATTCATTTTAAATTAAGTATATGAAATGTCATAGATATAAGGGGAAAAATACATGTAACGTATTGGATAAAGATACAGAAACAGAAACATTTATAAATATCCTATCATATTTTGTATAACTAGGTACCAATCCCTCTCAGCTGTTTTCCATCGATAATGTCACTGGTGTAATATCAACGATTGAATCATTAGACAGGGAGACTGGAGAGGAGTACGTTATTCGAGTTTTGGTATGGTAACTTGACATCACAATATAAATTAAATGCCCATGACATTGTGCCGCGTGAACAAATTTAGAGGTACAAAAATTACCCTATACAAAAATTTGTTGAAACCACACTAACTATATCGCTCCGAGTAGTAAATAGAGGAAGGATCACTCAAAAAACGATGGACGCAGAAGTGGTCGTGGTATTACAAAATGAAAAACAAATTCACTACTGTGTACGTAAAAATTTTGAATATAGTGAAGGATATCTGGTTGCCCTAGCTTAATAACAACTTTCACACGTTGGCCACTATAAAAAAGATTGCAACCACTAAAGGTGTGCAACAGTTGTCACTATTTAGTAGTAAATACCACTACTTAAGCAAAAGAAAACAATAGAATTAGCATAAAATAGCACTATTTAGTGGTATTTATGTTGTACACATTGAGTGTGGTCACTCTATATCAAATTAAAGCTCACGAGTATGCTTTCTATACGTAGGCTCATTCGTCATATCCATTCTCCGATCACGCCACTGTGACTATCAAACTCCTCGATGTTAATGACAATAAACCAGTTTTCTCGCAATCAAGATACAATGCTACAGTATTTGAGAACATGGACCCTGGAACAGTAGTTCTGCAGGTGGTTGCTATGGACAGCGATAAGGTAATGCAACCAACTAAACAATTTGGGTGGACAGACAGATTCATCACAGCCACTTCTCATTCTCGCTGCATTTGAATAAAATTAAAGCATGCAAGCAGCAGACAATAACACAGACAGAAAAGCAGGCAAGAAAGCAAGCGCATATGGAGGTAATCAGGTAGCTACCACCAGTGATGTTATTAATGAGTCAAGAGAGTTTCAAGGCAGACAAGTACATGAGTATTCAGTAATGAATGTATATCAAGGTATCTGAAAAAGTGTGCGAAAAAAAAAATCGAAAAAAGTGCAATGTTTTTTTTTTTTTTTTTTTTGGAAAAGTGCGAGTTTTGTCCAAGAGTGCGAGTTTTGCCCCAAAGTTCGATTATTGCCCAAAAATGCGCTTTATACCCAAAAGTGCAAAGAAACTGCAAAAAAAAGGGCTGGAAATTAAAATATACGCAAAATGTTGCAGAAATGAACAAAGAGGACGAATCTACGGGTTTTTGGCCATGTCTCCTCAATACCGTTATTTTCAATCAGTTTTAATTAGAGAAGTTAGAAAAGAATAGAACAAGGACGAAATAAATAATGTCAAATATTTTACTATCATACTCAATTACACATGAAAAAAATGGCGTAAAAACGTATTAAAAAGTGCAATTTTTGCCCAAATGTGCGGGATGGCAATCTGGCACTTTTTTAGAGGCACTGCATGTATATGCAGTTAATCACGTAGGCAGGGAGGAACCAGACAAGCGAGCGAGTACTAAGACATTAAACTGCCTTTCCTCAGGGCATCAATGGAAAGTTGCGATACTCTATTCAAAAAGGCATCGATTTGAACCGATTCCATATCGATTACCAAACCGGCAAGACATCGACTACAGTAAGACTTGATCGTGAGGATAAAGATTCCTATGTATTGATAGTAGCTGTACAAGACATGGATGGGAACAGTGCACTTGGTACAATGTACAATGACACATCTACTGTCTACATAAATGTTAAGGTAATTTGTAATTATCAGATAAATTGAGTGCAATAACAATGAATTGAAAACAATACATTAGCATTTTGAAAATTGTGATATTATATGATAACAAGCAAAAGCCTGCTTGAAAAGGCGTGTCTTGAGTACGTTTTTCTTCTTGAAATCATATGTATATTCTTAGAGTTTGTAATGTCATAAGATAAACCAAAGGCTCGTGTCTGATACCCCATATGCGTGCCTCGTTAGTAACTTTTCCGGTGTAAACGAGGATGTTGTAAAAGCAATTGGCTCTGTTTTTAAAGTGAGGGTCGGAATATACGGAGTTTGGTGAGCAACTTACCTTACGTGATGAAATACAGTCGAAATATCCACGTATAGATATGACGGAACTTTATCACGTAAAAACCTAAGGTAACCAATAGGGTATTGAATTGGATTCTCTATTTATTCACGCATGCTGATTCGTTTTGATTGGTTTGTATATAATGGTCTTATAATTGAAGATTTTGTAGTTTGTTTTTTAATATATAAAATTCCAATTATTTTTATCTATGTGAACTAGGGTAGCGACAAGAACGTACCACCGGTTTCAAATGGTATGGAACACTTGAAATGATGATAGTGATAATAGCAGATATCAGAGAAAAAACACTAAATGTGCGCCTAAGTTCTTAATATTTAGTAGTAAAAAGCACTATTAAGTCTTTACTGAGCTTATGCTTGCGACTATGTTTATTGGTACGATTTGTATTATATGTCTTATGTCACACGCTTGAATCCATTCCTTTGACTTTTCTTTTGTTTGCGCTTGTCTTTGGGTCTATTTTGCTAGTGAGGACCAAGTTATTATAAGCCTTTTTATTCGCCGAGCGTCTTACTCTTTGTCTAGCTAGTGGGGACCAGTCATGAAATAGATGTATTTCATAATCCAAGCTAAGGCCTGGTTTCCATATAATCGAAAACGATCGAGAACGGTCGCAAGCGATCGAGAAAAAAAACCTTTCGATAATATGGAAATCAAACGTTTTTCGATCCTACGAACCATTTCGATCGTCCACGGTTCTATGGAAACACTTTTTTCGATCGTACGATCGGCATGTTGCGATCCTTCTCGACCGTACCGTTCTCGATTATATGGAAACGAGGCTTGAGTGTATAGTTTGCTGGAATAATATCAAGCAATAGCTAAATAGTTATAATTAATTATGGAATGAAAATATTTATAGGCTGCCCCAACATTACAGATGAAAAACCCAGCCAGAGTACGTATGTTCTAAACGTCCTAAACACGATCTCAGCTAAATTATATTTTGTTTTAGCATTTCTCTCAAAGATTATAGACATGCACCACAAAATGTGACTGACATGCGCAACTGAAATGATTGAACCGGAACCTGGATTTGAAGACGATTTTATAAAATGCTCTTTGAGAAGGAAGAAAAGGGTCACATGTGGCGTGGTAAATTGGGATTTGCCTTTTTGTAGATTGCTAATTGGAATTTCTTTATTGGCTTAAAGATTGATTTGAAATTGTCACTTCAATGTCCACTTTTGAGATCCACAAGGGCTAAAAAAATGTCTGAAATCAGGTATTTTTGTCAAAAAATTGAATAACAATTCTTAGGACTAAAAAAATACACCATTGATTTCTAAATTAAAAATAGTCATGATGAAAATATCAGGCTAGGATTGGGATTTGATGCATGTAGTCCCTTCAGGATCATGTGGCTACACTATGTCGGACAAATTTGAAAAATCGACTTTTGTTCCTTAACAGTGACAAAATTCTTCATTAAATAACAATTAGCATGAAATTGTTTCGGATTCATGTGTTCTAGAGTGCACGGAAGGCCTAAACGGATAAATGATGTTGCGTTTTTAATTTATCCGGGTTAGTGTGGAGGAGGTCTCAAAGAAATATTAACATACATCTCGTATCATCCACAGATGATAAAGTTGTTCATGAAGGGGGTTCTTTAGATGTTGGGGTCGTCGTGTTGGCTACCTTGCTCTCTGTGTCTTTACTGATCATCATTATTCTTGTAGTGTACATTGTATGGAAACACAAGAACAACACTTCAATGAATAAACAGTAAGTACTGCCACGTGTGAAAATATCCGTGTTGTTAGACCTTGATATATATTGGTCTCGACATCAGTCACTTCTCAATAATAAAAAAACAGTGATCACGGTTTTGTTGATGCGTATATCCTCCCATGCACTAATATACACGCCAATATAGGTCCAACAACAACTCCTTGCAGTTCGTTGGAATGCAGCTAGCCTGCATGGAGGACAAAACACTGGCTTTTATTTTCAAAGAGATCTAGCAAGAGTCTTTTGTTTTGTCCTCCAGATGGGGCTGTTTTGACGTCATATGCAATGAATCTTTAAGTAGTTTAGTCATAAACATTAGTACTGTGATTCCTCTGATAATTGAGAAAAGAAAACGCCCGGGGGGGACTCCGAGGGTAAACGATAGGGGATGCTCGTCGTATTTTTTAGGGGTAAAAACCGGCGATTTGGTCTCTTTTAGTGTTTGAAAATATGAAATTTGCCAAATCTCACTTTTGGTATCTTTTAGGGGCTGAAAGCCACTGAAACTCATTTAGATTGGTATATTTTAGGAATGAAAAATTTGTGAAGACACAAACTTTTGAAAAACTTTCCGTTTCTTTTAGGGGTATTTTTGAAAAATTCCGACGATCATCCCCGAAAGTTTATCCCCTAACAGAATGAATCAATGAAAATGAGTTCCCAGATGTCATTTCCCAGACCGAGACCCACAATAGACGAAACGACCATACAGACATCAACACCGACGAGTTCACCGACGACATCATCTTCAACACACGATAATCTGGGACAAGAAATAATAATGGCTAGAAATGAAAACACTAGACAGTCTTCTACCACACTAACTGCATCAAACACAATGGTAGAATACGAAGTTATACCAGGAAATCAAGGCACTGTGGAGAGCAGTCAAGGCCATTACCAGGAACTGAACAGGGCAACATTACAAGACGATACAACAGGGCAATACGAACCCTTACGTACAGGACACGTTGCTGGTACCGATCTACCTAACAACACGTATGAATCTTTACTTAACAGAGCTATTGAATACCAAAGCTTGCAAAGGCAATCTTGTGTAAACTCTGTGTCTTTTGGCTGATCACAGCACTTCAGTATGGTAGCCATTCCTTACGTATTTCATGTTAATTACTTTAGTTAAGATTCTATTATTTCTATTTAGTTTTTAAGTGACTGCTACAGCACCTAGTTATCTAACCGATATGCTTATTCAAAGATTCAATATCTCTTGTCGTCAAACCAGAAACTCGTCATTACTCAATAATCCGCTTTATAGGACAAATGCTGGCCAACGTACATTTTCTTACAAAGGCACTAAAATTTGGAATGAGCTTAGTAATGAAATCAAACTGAGCATCAACGCAGGGACATTCAAACGAACCCTAAAGACCATACTAGTTAAGGAGTTTATTAATAGTTAGTTAGACTAAACAGATATGTTTTAACATAGCATACCATTTCCCATTTTATACCATATTCCTTTTTAATTATTGTATATTAATTATCATTGTTACATTACTTCTGAAAAACCCTGTCAAGGGATGGAGATAATAAAATTACCATTACCATTACAGTCATATCTTTCCAGTGTCGGATCTAGGGAAGGGTTGCAGGGCACCCACTCCTGGAAGGATTTTTCCAAAATAACCTCAATGTCTCATGGTTACTGGGTAGTGTACCCCCATGAAGATGATGCACCTCCTTCTAAAAAAAATAATTGAACCGCTCCTGCTGCCATCACGTGATGATGCATAGACTAGCAACAGATTTACTATAGAGTAGAAGAAAACGTTATTACAAACGTCTTATGTACGGTGTATTCAAAAGACATTTTAGCACAACGAATAATAAATATATATATAAATCACCATTTAACTCTGGATTTTTGCCGAATCAGATAACAAAACCATATTAGACTAGACAGTGTAAACAATTCTCTCACTCACCTGTTGTGGTTTACTGGTCTCTCTCCTTTAATCTTCTTTACTTCAGAGAGAAGTGTCTTGATGTAAGACAACAACTTTGAATAAGTACCGCAATTGTAAAAAGCAAATATCACTGCACAATCAAATAGGTTAATAAATGCCAAACCCAAAGGACCCTCTCCACCCATTGGTAAATCGTACAACCATTGACAAACACTGTGACACACACTTATATTTTGCGTTTACACAGCATGAAAGTAGACTACCCAGCGCATTTAATTTGAACATTTTGTAGAAAATAATATTGATAAATAAAATTTTATTTATTTATTTAGCTACATGGTACTGATGTTTCTAAGAAATGCCTACGTTAACTACGCGATAGTAATATACCTAACAATTTCAAATCAAATGTAGCCTCTCCCTCCCCTCCCCAACACCATTCATTGGTTCTGAGGTGAAAACAATAATATATAATTATAATTTCAAGTAACAATATAATGTAATATGAAACCACCTTTGGACTACGTAGCAATGTTCTCGTTTTTTATCTTTATCTATTTCTTATATTTTTGTAATATGATTTTTGACGCACAATTTTGTGATGGTATAAAATAATTGTTCCGAACACTGAAATAAATCAAGATTTGCATGCAGCCTGTTGTTTGTACTGTGTGAAATGACTGATACCACGCATATTCAATTTCGACATAGTTATGATTTTTTAAAGACAAATTAGGATCTACTTAACTTTGGAGCCTTATATATTGTCTTTTTTTCACGATTGGAAATTCAAATTAAATGATTAAATTCATTAATAAATTGTTATCGATTAATGTTAAATCGTTTATTAAATTCAAAAGTATTCCTTGATATTTGACCGTCTATATCCTTGGAATTCAAAGTATTTCAAGGACATCGTAGTAAACATGTTTATTGCAGACTGTGACAATTTCAAATTCTGGAGTGTTTTTATTAAGCCCTACATGTAGGTAATGGCAAACTTATTTGTTCCATGCATTCAAGAACATGTAGGATTGAGTGATATGTCAGTATGATCACTTGCGCGTAGCGAAGCTAGCGATGGTAAAAAGTCTGCTTTGTTTAAAAGTTATTCGGCTGTGTCAATTGGGTCAGAACAATTTAATATGTCACAATAATTTGCATTTTATTTGTATGAGGTAGTCAGACTATTGCGACAAAGCAAAATGGTGAATAACTGTTGTAAATTTCTTTTCGTTTTGTTGATATTCCTTCCTTCAACAAATGGTAAGATTATAGCTTTAGATTACAAGAAAATGTGCAGTTTCAAAGATATAATTATTATACGCTCTTACTACTTTACATGCTGTTCAACTTATTTCATAGAGTACAAGCCCTAAATGTGTCCAACGGTTGTCACTGTTTAGTGATAAATAGCACTAATTAAACAAAAGAAAACAATAGAATTAGCATAAAATATTTTGTGGTATTTATTTTGCACGCTAGCTTTTAGTGCGTGCAGTCTACGAGCCCTGAATTTATTTCAAGTCAATACATTCGGTTGTGACATTACTTATGTTTTATTTATTTTCAACCACAAATGAGGTTATTAAGAAAAAAAATAGTGCTATCTTTGGAATGTGCTACACTACATCAGTAACATTAATACATGATTAATAGCTTAACTTATGAATATATATGGACTGCTTAAACATGGTTGGTTAAGGCATTTCATGATAAATTGCAACATGACCATGACTATGAGATATTTGTTTGGTATCTGAGTTTGATTTATTGTTTTATTTTTGACTGAATGAAATCCCATTTATGCGTTTGTGGCAGGAACAATATTTAAGCCCTAGTTATGAGCGAAAGTTACAAAAATTGGAACATAACCATTACCTAGAGATATATTGATTGAATGGTTGGTTGGTTGTTTGTTTGGTTGGTTGGCTTATTTTATTTATGCATTTATTTTTTCTAGGGATCTACTTCACAAACGGTAATAGGCTCTCCATCAACGAAGAATTACCAATTGGTAAGTAGGGGTAGGTTAAACGAAGCCTCGATATGTAGCACGTTCACAGTTCTATAGTTCTATACAGTGAAGGACTTTATCCATGCTAGCAACGGCAATAGTTTTTTTTTTACTTTTGTACGGGCTCTTTCGCAAGGCCGGCCTTTTACGACTGATTGAAACAATTTTCTTTATGACATTTTTAGTTTTATTATAATTTTCCAAGTGTTTTTTTATTAGTAAATATTGTGTTATTGTAGGAAATATTATTATAACATAGATACGTTATTACGTGGCTATGATTGGTTCTTCTTTATGAACCATTTCACAATGGTGCACTCTCGCGCACGCTGTCGTCAATTTTATTTTCAAACAAAAAGTTTCGATCTTACGCGCGCCCTGATTGGATGTTATGACAGTGCGTGCGCTGTCAACGTATGGTTTTTCCGTTGTACTCGCGCTAGAAAAACAGCAAAAAGTGATACATTTTTGGTCATTAAAAATATCTACGTTATAAAAGCAATGGTTCATAAGTAGCTGTGCATCCATCGAGTTATGGATGCACTTGGGAGGTTGCTCAAAAAAAGCTAGATTTGCACTCCGCTACACGTCTTGCAACCCATTACCCTTTTCTTCGTGCTTAGCAACCTCCCGCGTGGATCCATAACTCGATGGATGCACGCTAAATATGGTCCATTCCTTGAAAAACTCGCGCGTCCCGAGAATGACGATATTATTTCCCAAGTGTTCGCGGTGCGTTTTTCACCCTTGTCCATGCTAACCGCTGGGCCATGATCACGTCAACTTCATTAGTAACTTAGGTGTTTATTTTATTTGATGTAAGGTACATTCATTATCAAAGCAGAGACGGATCAACCAGCAGACAGTTTTGATATTACTGGTACAGCAGCGACGTACTTTGCGATCAACAGCACAGGACATATATACATAAAACAACGCATCGACAGAGAGGTAACGAAAATACTACAGTCGATATATATGGATGATGATGAGGATTATGATGATGATTGACGTCTATCAAAATGCCATGTCCAGTTCGTGACTTTTAGCTTCGAGAGCCTCACTTCTTCGAAAATAGCTGTAAGATAGTCGTTATGAAGATGGAAGTAGCCAGGGTAACATTTGGAATTTTATCTCGGAATGAACTAATTACGAAACTGTCTATCACTTTTCAACAGGCGCTCAGTAATGTTAGGATTACTGGGAGCGTGCAAGCTACAAAAAGCGGCTCTGCAGATGCGGTATGTCACCAGTTTTAACCTCTTTAGTCTAGCTCATTAGTCGTTTTCACATGAATCGAAAACAATTCAAGTGATGGATAACAAAAAAGTGGTCTTCTCTGATGTAATCATACCCATGTGAAATTCGAATTACAAACTAGGCCTCACTTACAAATCACGGAATACTAAATTTACGGACCCGTAAAAATTGCGTAAATGCTTGCTTTAAACAGCATTTACGCGTACGTGTATAGTGCTTGATAGAACACTTTGTGTACTTTTGCGTAATTGTCCTGTTTATTAGGATTGTACTCATACGTTTCGCCTCATTCTCATCTTTATGACATTTACAATTAAATTACGCATTGCGAAGTGTCCCATCACGCGTTATACGAACGTGTAATTGTACGAAAAAACTGAATTTCGTGCTGTATTAGGCACAATATGGAATTAAAAATCGCTATTCCCATCTAACACGTCCATTATTATTGTTCAGTGTGTATTAGCTGTTTTTGTGCTAAACTTATTTGTATATAACTTCCCGAGGGCATTTGTCGTTGAAATCAATGACATGTATGCCATCGTCATTGTTACTGGGAGCGCAAGTAACAACTGTCTGATTTATTTAAATCTTTTCTCAGACAGCTAGCTTTGCATGTATTGTGAATGACATAAATGACAATGTACCATCTTACCCCAAGAGACTGTACGAATTATCAGTAAGTGAGGTAAGCATATCAATTAATCCATCAATAGATAAATTAATCGATCAATGAATCAATGAATTGACCAATCAACCAACCAATTTATCAATCAATCAATCAATCAATCAATCAGTCAATCAATCAACCAATCAATCAGTTGTAAAGTATATATGTAAATTAGATACCGTATAGTAGTAATGGTGATACTGACTTTTCGGACGTTAGTCCTTCATATTACTCCGACGAAGGACTAACTTCCGAAACGTCAGTACTATCGCCATCACTACTATTCTGCTTTTGTAAATTTATAAGCGTTCTCCTTTATTATTTTCCTGGGTACTGATCATAGTATTACAAACTAATACCATGCATAATTTACATTGTCTTAGAATTTACAATTTTTATGACGATTATGTATGTCAAAAAATCGCTTTCATATGTTGTTTTCACGTAACATCAACTTTGATATTAATTTTAGTCTGTTCCCATTGGTACTGTGATATTCAACGAAAAAGCAAGGGATAGCGATGAAGGCGGAAATGGCGGAATCTCTTACAGTATCGCAAGTGGCAATGAGGTCAGTAACTCGATTTTACCAACAACTACAAGTATGCTTTAGAAAATATCTGATATATAGATTATTATCCATTTGCGATTATCAAAATAATTAGAAATAATTACATTGAAAATAAAGGGAGAAAAGATCTAGAATTACGATAATTTCAGCCGAGCTAGAGCTTGCGCCAACGTGCAAATTACCCATTACAACTTTGAAGATTTCGAAGACCTGAAAGCATTAAAAGAGGTAAAGACGAAAACAGCTGTCTTGACAGTTTTCAAGTATTGGTTATAGGCAGTTAGCTAATCTCGGATGTTTATATTCAGGCAAGCAAATTTTCGGTCAGCATAAATACTGGAACAGTCCAAATACTTTCTCGTCTCGACTATGAAAGCGAGATGGAATACTCTCTCAATATCACAGTGAAGGTAAGATTTTATAGCAGATTGATTGATTGATTGTTTTTTATTTTTTTTATTTATTTATTTGCATTTCACAAAATAACACAATAATAAAAAAAACTAATTAATTAACTATTATTTAATCGATAAACGATAAAGAACAGTCATGAAATTATAAAAAAAAAAAAAAAAAAACCCTGATAAGATGAATATCACATAAGAAAGTAGAATGCCCAGTAATGGAAGCACAGCAGATCGATGCTTGGTAGTGAATAAATGCTTACATACATGTTTATTTGTCTGTATATTTGTTTATTTCAATCCTTGTCTGCTCGTTTTTATGGTGTATTTGTTTAGGATGGACCCGGTCTAAGCAACTGGACGATGTTGTTGATACATGTTTTCGATGCTGATGATTTGCCTGCAAAGTTTACTGCTTATGCTTATTCAGCAGCTATCAGGGAAGATGCAGTTATGGTAAGTAGATGGGTTATATAGAAGAAGCCTGAAATGATGTAGTGATATACTTACATCTACGCTCAATCTGTGGAATTATTTTAATGACGTTGGAGGTTTTTATTAACAAAAGCATTATTCTATGTACAGGGCTCACGCATATATCAAGTAAAAGCGTATGATTTGGACAAAGGCATCAATGGAACAGTAACATACTCAATAGACCAAGGTATGCTATAGATAGCCTTATTGAGTTAATACTCACACATATCGTGATCCGAATAAAATTTTCTGGTCAGCTAAAATGAAACCACACATTAGAGGCAAACTCTGGCCATATTTTGGACTTTTTACTAAAAAAAACTGATCCTAATTAGAAGTTGGTGCACATGTTCTCGCAATCAAAACATCAAAATGTAATAGTTTTCGTACATATTTAGGCTATAGCTCCAAATTAGATAACATGGAAATTTATTATGCGATTGTCTCAAATTTCAACATTTTTACAAACCAGCATGCACATTTGTATCAAATACAAGGAATTTTTCTATCTATAATTTTTTTCATATCTTATTAAATTATGTTGATGGATTTTTTATCTGGCTAGACCTGTTTTCTAAATTCAACACCTAGAAGTTGAATCATTTTTGTATTATTATTCTAAAGATGATGATGATGATGATGATGATGATGATGATTATTATTATTATTTTGTTGTTGTTGTTGTTTAGTTGTTTCAGGTAGATTTTATGCAAAATACTAAGCGAAAAACTGACAAATGGCTCTTTGTTGACGTTTTGTACCTAAACAACCCGCCAATACTTCTTCTTTCAGTGTTTATATAAGCCCTAACAATGAGCTTCAAATAACAGAATTAATACTGTTTATGTAAAAAAAATTAACTTGTTCTCTTGAACAAACCCCATGAAAGTGCAATGTGTGGTCTCGGTTGATCAAAATAATTCGGATGACAGAGGACATTAGAGACTGCCTTATATCATACAAATTATTAAACAACTTCAACAAAAATAACAATAACTTTATGTGCAATAGCCATTTTGAAATAATAAGTTTCAGCCAATAGGTGCGAGCTGAATAGAATAACCTATATTACTGGCTAACCTAGCTATTCAGCTCTCTAGACAACTGAAAAATATCTCGGTGAACATAAATTAATTCATTTTAAATAAAGTATAAGAATTGCCATAGATATAAGGGGGAAAATATACATACATACATACATACATACATACATAAACTTTATTTGAATACACTAGCCCGTCACAACATGTTCAAAAGACTGCTGATTTCCAGCGGGGTGTATAAAAGATATGGTTAAGTTAATGTATATCATTAATTAAGGATACGTCCCGGGCTTTTTCGTTCAAAATAGCCGGATTTTTTTTTATTCGTCCATATGATACATTAGACTCTTGTCTACAAACCAGTAAAAAAATTATTTTCATAAAAATATTCAAACGGGAGATATTAGCGAAAGAATTTTTTCGATGGTTTCATTGGTGTCATAGTGTTGACAGCAAGCGTCAACAACAGGGTGACCTCGATCTGTTGTCACGCATAGTCAGTTTGACGTCGCACGTGATAAACCGTGACTCAAACAAATGTTATCGAAAACACAAGCACATATTGTCTTAACTTCTACGTTTATTTTAAACTATATTTCATCAAGCTATTACTCCTGTTTCGTCAGTCATTCAGTTAAACTAGATGTCGAAGCGATCAGCAAAGCGGCACGCTCCCTTTGTGAGCACGAAGAAAAGAAAGCGAAGATCAACCGGGGACGCGTCTACATTCTCGAAGGCGAAAGCTGAAGCATTAGCTCTGAGCGATAAAGGCTCCTAGTACCACGCTCACCACTACTGTTTTCGTCTTTCCCTCTCGACCTATTTACCATTTTCGTTTCTCGAACGTCAAACCACGATGCTCTCTGGAAATCAGTAGTCTCAGATTTCATAGCTCGAACTCAATGCGGGTCAGTGACTGTTCATAGCTTGTCATCGATAAGTAAACATTACTCGGATAATCCTTTTATCCCGTAAACCAGAAAACTTTCTCGTTCTCGATTGTAGTTTTTTCATAAAATAGGCCACTTTTAAATGTTCCTGTGCCAAATATTTTCGGTAAATTTCAACCAAATTTTGCATGGTGACTCTCAATATAACATAGTACTAAAGTGTGTCTGGGTTTGTCGATCGTGTGTTGATTTTTTGAGTTATGCCACTGGATTTAATTTTATCATGAAAATTATTGGACCTCAAATTTCAAAAATTTTTTAAAAAATAATGAAAGCAAGAATTCAAAAACCCAGACACACTTTGGTAGGAAAATATGTATTGAACAAGAAACACTTTACAGTTGAAGCGGGCGGTCTAAAGATTTGGCACAGAAACAAAGAAAGCAAGACGCGTGGTTTCACGTTCTAATCTTAATTTTGCAAAAAGTATTTATTTTGCACAGAAAATGAGCACAAAATCGCAATCTTTGTTATTCTAGGCACTAGATAGGATATGGTTTATTAAAAAATAGTTTAAAACAACCGCGCTACGATTTTTCAAAATTTGCGTCCCAAAAGCCCGGGATGTATCCTTAAAAACATTTATATATAAATGAAAGAATTGTTCCTAAAGATCAGCATGTCCCCAGAGATGGCACTGAGGTTAGCTTCCGTTTGAACTCATTGGTTGTAGTTGAGCATTTGGTGTCAAAGGGAAGGCTGTTCCAGAGCATTGCACCACTGAATGAGAAGCTACGCTTGAATAAACTTTTATTGGGTCTAGGAAGTTTAAGATCGACTTCGGATTTCCTCAAATTGTATTTAATATCTGTATCACATAATTTGGTTAGGAGGTACCGTAGGTTAGGTGAAGAGTGCTCGTGCAAAATCTTATATATCAATATACATTTTGTTTTAGCATATCTGGTATGCAATGGGTCTAGTTTCAAGGACCTCAGAAGATCAGCTGACCTTTTGTCCTAGTGTGCACCAGTAATAATTCGTGCTGCACGATTCTGAAGCCTTTGTAACTTATCAAGTTGTAATTTATTTGAGGTGTCCCACAGTGGGGAACAGTAATCGAAATAGGGTTGAATTAAGGATGTATACAGAGCCTTAAGTGAGTAGGATGGAATAAAAGGCCTTATTCTTTTTAAAGCTCCAATCCCACTGCAGATCTTTTTAGCTGTTTCATCTATATGATATTTGAAATCAAGTGTTTTGTCAATAGTTACACCTAGACATTTTTGAGATTCAACTAAGGTGACTATCTTATCATCAAAGACAATTTTGTTTGTCGTATCAAGTCTGTTTTTTAAATTTAGTGACGTTCCAATGAACATGGCTTTTACTTTTGAGGGATGAGCTTTAAGTTTATTAACAGCGAGCCAATCTTTTATTTTATCTAGATCGCTGTTAATAAGATTAATTAGTTCTTTTGAATTCTGGGAGGATGCATGTATTTGAGTATCATCGGCATAGAGACATTGTGTAGTGTGATTTAGGCAGTTTGGAAGGTCATTTATGTATAGTAAAAAAAGTAAAGGTCCAAGGATAGATCCCTGAGGGACTCCACAAACAATTTGTTTAGAGGACGACAAAAAGCCATTTACAAGACATCTCTGGTAACGATTTGATAAGTAAGACCTAAACCAAGAGTTTTCATGAGCCTCTATGCCATAGAATGTGAGTTTGTTTAGAAGATCACATATTGGAAAAAAAGATACAGAAATAGAAATACTTATAAATACTCTATCATATTTTATATAACTAGATACCAATCCCTCCCAGCTGTTTTACATCGATAATAACACTGGTGTAATATCATTGAATGGATCATTAGACAGGGAGACTCGGGAAGAGTACGTTATTCGAGTTTTGGTATGTTAACTTGAAAGATATATAAATTAAATGCCCATGACAACGACAAATGTTTTTGTAACGGCGCTCCTAAAATTTGGTACGCGGGCGATATTTTTAGGCAATAGAGACTGTGCTGCGTGATCAAATTTTGAGGTACGTTACCCTTATACAAAAATTTGCTGAACAACACTATTGATATCACCCCGCATAGTAAACGGAGCAAGCAAAAGGGAAAACAACACAACCCATGTAAATCACGAAAGATCGCTTGCTTGCTTAGCTTAATAACAACAATATATTATGATCAAACGTTAGCAACTATAAACAAGAAAATATTGTATCAAAGCTTACGACTATTATCTTTATAGGCTCACTCGTCATTTCCATTCTCCGATCACGCCACTGTAACCATCAAAATCCTTGATATTAATGACAACAAACCAGTTTTCTTACAAAGAAGTTACTATGCCACAGTATTTGAGAACATGGACCCTGGAACAGAAGTGGTGCAGGTTGTTGCTATGGACAACGATAAGGTAAAGCAACCAACTAAACAATTTAGACAGACAATAAATACATACGATAGGCAGAGGGCCAAGAGCAGACTAGCTTGTATCAACTTCTCATGCTAGTGTGTATTTGATAAAAGAAAGAAATGGATTTTGCAACGAAAAATTAGCGACAAACAGACGAGCAGCCTGGAAGGCTGTTATGTATATAAAAGCAGGCGGGTACATAAGTAGGCAGTAATGAAGGCGTGAATATGCGCAGTTAATCACCCAGGCAGGGTGGAAACAGTCCCAAAAAAAGCAAGTGAAAAAGAACTTGTTTGAATACGTATTGCAAGCAAGAAGGCAAGCAAACAGCCTATCAAAATGAAACCGATAGCCAAGCTTAACAGTGCAGTCAATTGCGCGTCTGTGTTTGCTGCTTATATGTCGACTCTTAACAGCTTGTGTTATACAACGAAACTTTCATTATGATGCATTTAATACACCAAAATTAAACGCCAATTCCTCAGGGCATCAACGGAAAGTTACGCTACTCTATTCAAAACAGCGCCGATTCAAACCGATTCCATATCGAATACCAAACCGGCAAGATATCGACTACAGCAATACTTGATCGTGAGGATAAAGATTCCTATGTGTTGATAGTAGCTGTACAAGACATGGATGGGAACAGTGCACTTGGTACAATGTACAATGACACATCTACTGTCTACATAAATGTCAAGGTAATTGAGTATATGAAATTGTATTAATGCTTCTTTATTCCATCGTGTTTGATTGTTTAAATGTGTGCTTCGGGCTCGCCCCATTTTGGGGAATACTGCTAGAGTTTGGATTTCCGATTTTAATCCCAGGTTGAGAATTATCTTGTCTTTGAAGAATCGGAATTCCAGATTCCCATTCTAGATTTCGGGTCCTAGTAATGTGAAAGATTCCTTATTCTCAAAGCAGTCTTACAAGGGGCTGTCTAGTCCCAAGATTGATAACCTTTAGGTAGGTTAGCTCAGTTGGGAGAGCATTGGATGTTAACAGGGAGGCTGCGGGTTCGAACCCTCAGCTGAACTGCAACTATAATGGTCTTAGAATCCTTGAGGAGAATGTTCTTTGATTTACAATTGTTATATAGTCTTTGCGTCTTCTCGACAAGGACGTTAAATTGGAGGTCCAATTTCAACACATTCGCATTTAACGTACTTCTAACGGGGGAACATAAGAACGATAGGTCTACACTAATACATACTAATAAACATCATGCTTGTAAAACCCAATTACATACTATAAATATTAGAGATCGTAAAGCGCATTGAGACATTAGGTGAAATACACACTACATTACATTACATAAGAAGGCATATCTGTTTATTCGCATGTTATTAGTTCTTGATCATTTGTCATTTATCTTTATATGAATTAGGGTAGTTGCAAGAACGTAACACCGGTCTCAAATGGTATGGAGCGTTTATTGGAATGATGATTATGATAATAATTACGTTATTTTGAGTGCAAACACTACATGTGTGCAATAGTTCTCACAATTCAGTAGTAAATAGTGCTAATTAAACAAAAGAAAACAATAGAGTGCAAACACTAAATGTGTGCAACAGTTGTCACTATTTAGTAGTAAATAGCACTAATTAAGCAAAAGAAAACAATAGAGTGCAAACACTAAATGTGTGCAACAGTTGTCACTATTTAGTAGTAAATAGCACTAATTAAACAAAAGAAAACAATAGAGCGCAAACACTAAATGTGTGCAACAGTTGTCACTATTTAGTAGTAAATAGCACTAATTAAACAAAAGAAAACAATAGAGTGCAAACACTTAATGTGTGCAACAGTTGTCACAATTCGATAGTAAATAGCAGTAATTATAAACAAAAGAACAAATAAAGAGGAACATAAAATAGCACTATTTAGTTGTATTTGTGTTGCACACTTTTAATGTTTGCACCCTAACGGTTATATGGTTTTATACTGAATTTAAAATAACAATATGATAATAATATGATAATGATAATACATTGAATTAAAACGTGCGCTCTGATTGACTGAGAGGTGTTCTACATAACTCAACGGAGCACGCATAACATTAATTGCGGTGGAAACAGTGGGCAAATTCGTTAATGGCTTCCGCAAAGTTTCCCCGTAAAAACTTAATACAAAAATGAAAAAAGTATACACGAAGGTTTGGTTTCGGGATCCAAAGAGGAAGACTCGGCAATCCAACTGTTTGGATTACAAGTTCCAAGGTTTCAAATTTTTGGATTTCAAAAGTTCGGATTCCGCATTTCCAAATTTGAAGGGTCTAAATTCCAGATCCAAAGTGGCGAATTCGGATTATTGCTGATTGTCGAGATTCTTTATTCATCACCATTGCTTGTCTGATGCTTTTCCTTTTGACCTACTATAATAGGGTACAAGGGTAACGAGGTTACAAGTGGGTATTTGAAGGGCATGGCCATGTGAGGCTTGCCAGTCAGTCATACAAACCTTGGTATTTTTGACGTTTTCAAAAAACAAAAATTCATTAAATTAATCACAATGACTTAAATCCGTCAACGTCAAAGCATTATTATTGAGAATGCAAAAACATGAAGAATAATAGTTCAATCAAAATAGCCTACTATATAAACGGAGCTCAACAGAAGATCAGACGAAGTTACCGAGGAACAATGAAACAAAAAATCAACATTTATAGGTTGTCCTAACATTATAAATGACGAACCCAATAACGGAAAGTTTTAAACAATGTCCTAAACCAATCTTAGCTTAAACGTTTTTTTCATAGTATTTCTTACAACAATTATTATTAATTGACTGCATGTTTATTCACGTCTAGTAATTGACCTTGACAACGCTTTTAAATAAGACCGACACGTAATCATGTGAACAGTGATCGATCCAGAATTGAATACACATTTTGAACAAAGCACATTTTCCCTCCGAGAGTCTAAACTCTTTATATTTAACTTTCTTCATGTTATTTTAATCCAGATTCTGCTGTTTCCTACCAACCGTCATGGCTGCCATCACGTCTGAGCAAAGACTAGCATAGTCTGCTTATTGGCTTTACTATCTCTATCCCCCTCGATCCCCAAATCCCATCTCCCCTCCACTAGAGAGCCGCTACGCAGGCTACGACAATATGGTCTAAGGATATATCCTACTATCGTATGTGAATCAAAATAGAAATAAGCATAGAGTGACTATAGAGTAAAACACATTTTCATTAGGGCAAAATGTGACAATTCGTTGACTTATTACCCAAAACAAACTTTACAACATGAGCTTCATTAACATGTAACTAAATGGATTTTTAATCCTACTTTAGATTGGGCTGAAACCTACATTTTTGAATTAGCAATTATTTCATTTTCGATTTTGATCGAATTCAATAATTATATGTTATTCCACCGTTCTGTAAATCATTTTTTATATCGATAAGTCTTATTAAAGTATTGGAATATAAAATTATTCTTACTTGAAGTCCGTCATCTATTTTTTGAAAGAAAAAGTGTTGAAGTGAGTATATTTTCTTTTCATACGTGCATGTGTGTCAGCGGTAGAACTGAAAGTCTTGTTATGAGGTCGTGAATACAACCCTGTCTAAATGTCTCATTAATAATAGAGTAATTCACTGCCGTACGTCATTGGACTTTGCATGCAGGAAGACTATTGCAACAAAGCTGGACAGCACTATGTTCTTCCTAGTTCTCTTGATAATCCTTCCTTCTACAAAAGGTAAGATGGATTATGGTTCGCGATAAGCATTTGTACAAAAAAAGAAGATGTTTTCCAAAATAGTATAATCCAATCTTCGACTTTGCTGAATGACCATCAGTGTACATAAGTATTCGTCAGTTTTAATTTAAAAAACATTGACGCGAGCTAAATTATATGGGGATTTATTGACTGTAATGAAGTAGAGATGTTGTCTCTGATTATAAATAAGTTGAGCAGACGTTTCGATTGCGCATGCGATACTGCAATCTTCGTCTGTTCAACTTATTTATAATCAGAGACAACATCTCTACTTAATTCATTATGATTAAACCTGATTACAAAATCTTCAATTTTATTGACTGTAGTTTCATTATTTGTTGTATATGTATCTTTATTCGATTAATTATTCAGTTTGTCAGTCAGGATTTTTACTGCATGCGCAAATAGGTCAAGAAACATATGACAATCTCACCATGGTTTATCATTACTGCGTTCAGCCATACGTAAATAATATTACTTAGTTAAATTGCATATGAGTAGATTTTGAACATTTATCGGGTGTCAAAAGAGTAAAAAATGTGTGCAATATATTTCACTGTTTATGGCTATAAAATAGAACAATTTAAATAAAACAACACAATAGATATACTATTTAGTGGAATTTATGTTGCACACACAGAGTGCCGTAAACCAAGAGAGTATGAGATAAAAGAGCTTATCCCCCGAATTGGGCTTTACACTAATCAGTGGATCTTTTCATTCTATTTTTAAACTAAAGTTATTTCGGGAACGGAACGTGATTGGCCAGATTGCACATAGCGCGGTCGCATCGCCAAAACATCTCAAGACAAAAGTACGGAAATTGTTAATAAGTTTCTAAAAATAGCACGACGAGTAGAGACCCTGATGGGGTCCGGGGATAAGCTCTCTTATCTCATACTCTCTTGGTATAAACCTAGGCTTACTGACAACCATAAAAACAACATTTACCCATGAAAGATACGACGAGCATACGCTATCGGCTACCCCATGATTCCCCACCACCCATGCACCGGGGTTTTGTACCTTCATTAACTGATTGCCATCAGTTTTTTTTCTTTTTGCTATCTGTACTATAAACATGCATAAAAACTAGTTTTGTTTACAAATATTCTCGGGTGCTTCTTGTTGAAATAATGCAATGGAGTTTGCATATAGATTTAGGAGTAATGCGTGAGAAAGACAACTCAACGGCTCCAACAAAATTTATGAACGATCGATTAATTTCATTCGTTTTTTATATACAAAATTCATGTATTCTAGGAATCTTCTTCACCAATGGCAATACCGTGAGCACACTTACGTTGGTCGAGGAACTACCACTTGGTAAAGTTTTCATAGAGTTTGAATGATTCATATATTCATGAAGGATTATATATATTGTTGTTTTGGTTTGTTTGTTTGTTTTTGCGGAAGGTACTTTCGTTATCAAAGAAGAGACTGACCAGCCAGCAGATAGTCTCGATATTACTGGTACAGCAGCTACGTACTTCACGATCAACATTACAGGACATATATACATAAAACAACGCATCGACAGAGAGGTTAGTTCAAAAGGTCAAAAGACTTAAATCATTGGAAAATCATTTTGAAACTGATGATTTCATAGAGTTTTGGTGGGGACACAAAATACAAAAAAATCCACTTTTCATAAACAATGTTTGATGACTTTGACGATGATGATGATGATAGTGGTGGTGGTGGTGATAATAATGGTGGTGATGATGATGATGATAATGATGGTGGTGGTGGTGGTGGTGGTGATAATGATGGTGATGGTGATGATGATGTGGCTGGAGTTATGATGATCAATGTCTTGTTGTCCTTCGCATAGCCATCGCTTCATATCCATATTTGGAATAGCTTACCTTATTTGGAAGTACGTTTGAACAATTTTTGGTGTTTTTCTTGGCTTTTAAAGCTTTAAATCGTTCCATACATACAGGGATTGTAGTGAAAACGCTACTGAACAGACTGCCATTTTGTATATGGTCTAAATGCATTGTGGGACCCAGAAAGTGAAAAGCACAGGGACCCCGCGCGAAAGGCAACAGTTTTTTTATGTAATGTAATGTAGTGCTTATATAGCGCATTTTCACCCGATGTCTCAATGCGCTTTACAATCTTTAATGTTTTGAAAGCGACTAAAGGCAGATCTACAGCGGTACGTCAAGACTGAAATAACCACTCCTGTGTCAAAACCTCAAGATATTTTGATTTTATTTAGAAAAATTAGAATTTATTTCTTCTATTCAAAATAATAATTTTAGGTTCATTTAGCGACAACGCCTATAAAACATATGGTTTGAAAATTAGTACGAATGACTAAAACATCAACAATTGAAAATATATACAAGTATTACAATCTAGACTGTCGGTTATCGATTTCATTTATTTATTTAAATTCATTCATTAACCATTCATTCGGTTTTTTTTTTATCCAACCATTCATCCATGTATAAATTTATTTTTAATTTCATTCTTAATTTCATTCCAACCATTTATTCATTTATTTGTATACGATGTAAACTTAAAACATATGTTTGTATTTATATTTAGTTTATATATATAGACAACTTATTTTCGATGTGTTGTGTTCGATATCAATGACAATGCACCTTCTTATCCAAAAAGACTGTATGAGATATCAGTAAGTGAGGTAAGCATATCAATCAATCAACCAATCAATCAATCAACCAATCAACAAATCGATCAACCAATCAACCAATCGATCAACCAATCAATGTAATGTAATGTAATGTAATGTAGGTGCTTGTATAGCGCATTTTAAATTTCTTAATGCGCTTTACAATATTTTCCATTATTTATAGTATATAATCCGGTTTTACAAGCATCAACCAATCAACCAATCCACCCATTAATTGTCAATCAAACAATCAATTCAACAAATAAACCTATCATTTTATCATTCAACAAAACCAACAGCCTTCCAATCTAATCTTTCATTCGATGTTATGTTTAGATAGAAAGAGTTGGTACTGAGATATTCAAGGAACAAGCACTTGCCCCGATGAAGGCGCAAACGCTAGTCCTTCGTACAGCATAACAAGTGGAAATGAGGTTATAAGATATCAATTTGAAAAAACGTTGAAGGGGAATATAAGGTTACTATACCGGATTTCATGACCGTGAGATACTGTGGGCTTCTGATAATGATAAGAAATAGGCAGTAATTTTATTCAAATCAGCGTCATTTCCTCAAGTTGAGGATCTTTGATGGTAGATAAAATGGTATGTGTATCTGCTGTAGATATTCATTAGAAAAAAAACAGCATTACCAATAGACCTTTTCAGGCGTGTAATGGACATCCGCAATCTGGAATCCGTCATTCTTGTGGGCATTAATGGTTTTTTAGATAGAAGTACATTTAGAACTACATTTTTTTCAATTAGATATCTTTGATATAAGAGTGAATTAGTCTCAATGCATGATTAATTGAACGCGGTTCATTTGTGTTTTAATTAAGCTAAATAACGTTTTTATTTTTATTTTTTAGGCTAAACATTTTAAAATTTCCTTTCATGCGGGAGTGATCACTTTAGTTTATAGCCTCGACTATGAAAGCCAAAAGGAATTCTTTCTAAACATTGCAGTTAGGGTAAGATTGTGTGTATAGATTACAACTATAGCTAGCATTAAGAGGCCAAAAAAGATTTTTGCGTCTGTCTAGCTGTCTGCTGCTTGTCTGTCTCTCTGTCTGTCTGTCTACATATCTGTTTGTCTATCCTTCCGTCCGTTTGTCTGTCTGGTCTGTTTGCCAGTCTGTCTGTTTGCTTGATTGTTTGTTTTTATGGTGTATTTGTTTAGGATGGACCCGGTCTAAGCAACTGTACGATGTTGTTGATACATGTTGTTGATGCTGATGATTTGCCTGCAAAGTTTACTGCTTATGCTTACTCAACGGCTATCAGGGAAGACGCACTTTTGGTACGTAAGTAGATAATATTACAGAAGAAGACTTAAATAATAGATTGATAAATACAGAAAATGAATTTATTAGCAAAAATCAGTCATTAAATTTTCATTTGTTTTACTTTTTGGGGTTTCCTGTCCTTCTAAACAAGATTCAAAATTGACTGCCAGTTTGGTTCTTACATAATTATTCTATTCTTACGTAATTAAGGGTCCTGATTACTTAAGCAAAAAGTCATCATGATTATTTCTTAGAAAGATATTTTATAAAGAATTTATCAATTAATCGAAAAATGGATAGAAATCTATATGGTCCCGAGCCTGTTTTCGAGATAAAAATTTTTGAACGGAACCATGTTTTGACATTTTTGAAGAACAAATGACGAAAAATGCATTTTTCACAAAAAAATTTATTACTCAAAAACTAATAAAGCTATTGACGTAGTTTTTACAGGCAATCTCAACCAGACGGTATTTTACACAAATAGGGGGAAATAAATTATATGTGTTTTAAAATTTTGTCAAAATTTACAGTTTTGTTTTCGTCTTTGACTTAAAATCGCTTTGAAAAGTGAAACCCTACACTACTTACCATCGCGTGTAATGTTGAAAAGTCATCAGGATTTTTTCAAATCTTGTCAAAAGAAAGATTTTTGCAAAATCTTTCAGAAAAAATGAAGAAAAATATAGAGTCCCGCGCAAAATGAGGGTTTTGGCTGGTTGAAGTATAATTTTCGAAGGCTCCCTGTGTTATTCTTATGTTGTCTTTTGGCGGGATTTGGCGCGCGCGCGGCGTTCTCAGCGGTAAATTGCTCGCGGGCACAGGTTTCAAGCGTCGTTGTTGTTCTAAAGTAGTCAGGACCCTTAAGACACAGCATTGGTGAGTACACAGTACTAGAAGATGAAATACGCTAACGCACATCGTGTGCAAGGACTTTGTAAAATGGGTCGTCTTCTTGTACGCTACACAGGAAGCCAGACACTAAAAGAGGCTGCGAAGGAGACTACTTGTACGCTGGTGGGATTCAAAATAGGAGACACCCTAAATTCGCGGCCAAACGGTGAATTGTACAGTGGCTGAGCCAGAACTAACATTGTCCACCCACTGAATATTTGTTCAAAGCTGTTCAGAATTGGACTGAGCATAATATGGACCTTTAAGCATGAAAACGAGATATACGACGAAAACGAGTTTGGACTGTATTTTTGCTCGAAAAAACATGTGCAATCCAGACATTTTTTTTATCAAAACGTCACTCTCCATTGCGGACAACAACTTCTCAAAAGGTATAGGTCTATATTGTTTAGTTTAACTCGATCGCCGTGGTCTTCGTCTCTCTTCCTCATGCTTGAGATCGCTCATGAAAAATATTCAGTACTTGTTGGACAATGTCAGTTGTGTTAAGGCACCGCTGACCGGCGCAATTGCCGAATGTTATGTAACGTAGATCATTTGACCATGTCTCTGTACAGGGTTCATCGGTATATCAAGTGAAAGCATATGATTTAGACAAAGGCATCAATGGGACAGTAACATACTCCATAGTTCAAGGTATTCTTTATAGATACACGGCCTATCGCATCTTTAATTTAATTTCGTTTTTGTTTCAAATATGCATAAAAAATAACGTTAGGCGTAAAAAGGTACGATTGTTTACTATATGAGACTGAGATCAGGATAATAAAGCCTATTTTAGAATCTTCAAGTATGCACACAAGGCTTAAAAATAACTAACGGCCAAAATGCTGATCATCAATATTCACTAATGTAGTGCTATAGCAATATGGGGGGGGGGGGGGGGGGATAGGTGCCCCTCTCTTTTGAAGAGACATCATTTATCTTTATGGATAGTCCTTTTATTTTTAGAATGATAATCAGTAATATTTTTTTTATTAGTCCCCCCCCCTTTATGATCATTCTTATGGAGTTGTGGTTATATAAATTATAACATATTTGATTTGATTAGATACCAATCCCTCACAGCTGTTTTCCATCGATAATAACACTGGTGTAATATCATTAAATGGATCAATAGACAGGGAGACTCGGGAAGAGTACATTATTCGAGTTATGGTATGTCAACTAATGAATTTAAACATGCAAAAACATTTTGTTTGATCGAGTCTATTAAAGTCCAGTGGTTTAAGTACATCTTAGAATACCTTTGATCGATCATTTGGATGTCAATGATTTCGTTTGCCTATTGTCACTTTTAAACTGTCATTCTTCTATTCATTCATTCATGATTTCATCATTGTTTCACCTAGGCAATTGCTTACAGCAGAAAATTATAACTATGTTCTGTTTAGGCTCATTCGTCATTTCCATTCTCCGATCACGCCACTGTGACTATCAAACTCCTCGATGTTAATGACAATAAACCAGTTTTCTCGCAATCAAGATACAGTGCTACAGTATTTGAGAACTTAGACCCTGGAACAGTAGTTCTGCAGGTGGTTGCTATGGACAACGATAAGGTAAAACAACCAACTAAACAATTTAGACAGACAATAAATAATCACGCTGAGCAGACAGGCAAGCCGCACACTAACTTGTACACATAAAATGTTTCATGCTCGTGTGCAAGCATTCAAGTAAGCAGGCAAGCAATCAGGCAAACAGACAAGCAAGCAGACAATCGAACAGGCTAGTAAGCAGGCAAGCAATCAGGCAAACAGACAAGCAAGCAGACAATCGAACAGGCTAGTAAACAGGCAAGCGAGCCGGCAACTCCCGAAAATAAACGAACCAAGAAGGTTTATGAGCAGGCAAGTATATAAGTAGATGATAATGAAGCCATGTTTAAATTAGCCACTAGGCCGTTCCTGGTTATTGCTCACGCGCATCGTTACTGCGCTCGCAAGATATATTGAGCGCGCGAACTCATTACTGCTTGTCAAATACCAATATATTTTTCCTTTATATTTTCCTCCAAAAGGAAAAAAATATTAAAAGGTTTTACGCTGGGAACGACAAATTATTAGAACTCATTCCTCACGCGGTGTGCAGATGACCAGATTTTTGAGTTATGCCCTCGTTGCGAAGATATCTGTTTCTAAAGTTAAAAATCGCATTTTTTGACGATTTTTATACAAATCACTCAATATCTCTTGAACGAGGCAAAAAATCAAAAATCGGAGACACGGTTTTTTAGTTCAATCTTTCGTCTTTACGACTACAATAAGTGTGTTTTGATCGGATAAATTTCTGCTGTACTGTGACTTTTTGAAAAAACGGAGTATAAATTTATATTTTCACCACTTACTAAAAAAAATTGAAAAATTGTCAATATTTTCTTACATAGTTGTTTTCATCAACTATTCAGCTTTCAGATGATATATAAATCATAGAAATCGGTTGCATATTTTGCGCCCTATACGAAGAAAAGCGAACAGTGGTCATTAGGGTCCCCTGATACCTTAAGCGTAGCAAAGCAATACAGAACATTAATAACAAAAGTGGCATCATGAAAAGGAAGTTAAGAGGTTAGCCCTATGTGAAAACTCCCTAAAAAACTACTAACAGATAAACGACTTTAAGCTAAGCGACATAAAACGACTAATTGAAAAATTGTGTAAATATATAAAAGCTAGGTGTAATAGCTTAATAACAAAAGATAAATAAATAGTAATAGTGATGAAATAAAATAAGTTAAATGCCTAAATGATCTTTCAATTTCTTCTTAAAGTCTGAAAGGCTATTTGCTTGTACAATATGAGCCGGTAGTGAGTTCCAGTGTTTAATTATTCTGATAAAAAAGGAGAATTTGTAACTGTTTACTTTAGCAGCATTCAAATACAGTTTATATGGGTGATTGGCTCTCGTTGATTTATATTTAGAAAAGCTAAAATAGTTATCAAAATCAAGATGGTTTAGGCCGAAGACAATTTTGTAACATTCGATTAAGGATAAGTAGTCTCTTCTAATGGCGAGTGTAGGCCAGTCCAGAATTTCACAACGTTCTTCGTAAGACATTTCTTTATTCCATCGTGTTTGATTGTTTGATGTGTGCTTCGGGCTCGCCCCATTTTGGGGAATACTGCTAGAGTTTGGATTTCCGATTTTAACATATCAAACTTATTCCCCATATTGTGGAATATTTGCTCAAACTATCAATATCAATTCTGTCGAAGCTTATTTGGACATTAGTTATAACACAAAAAGTTATTATAAGTAAGTTATAGATGTTACTTGTTGATACTGCATGTAAACATTGGAATTTCGCGATTTGACTGCGAAGAATCGCCATTGCCGGCTACAAAGTCCTCTGATATTGCCTACACCGACACAAGAAAGACGGTTATAAATACAGCAAAGAACTCCATCTTCACTTGCAATTTGCCCCATCGAATTTTGTCGAAAAATAGACAAATTATATGTCAAAATGCAGTAAATTTTATGTAGAATTCGATTTTTGCGGTAAAAATGGCCTGAGCATACGTATTAGGGCGTAAAGTGACGTTTTCGTAACGCAACTGGGTCACAGAGGTCAATTTCTCTTGTAAAAGCACTAAAAGTTATCTGTTTGCAAATCTAAATTGCCCCACGAAAAGTATGCCGTAATGGCTTGAAAACTATACAATATGACAGCTATAATAGTGTAATATTTGATCACCGTGGTAAAAATGTTGTTATTTCAAAGGGTTTTGAGTAAAACGGCAATATGCTGAAAATTTTATGGAATTTATACGATGTTTATATGGAGTCTGAAGTGGAGCGTGACACTCGTGACTTCAAAGGGGCTTTTGCGACAATAAGTTTGATATGCCCAGGTTGAGAATTATCTTGTCTTTGAAGAATCGGAATTCCAGATTCCCCTTCTAGATTTCGGGTCCTAGTAATGTGAAAGATTCCTTATTCTCAAAGCAGTCTTACAAGGGGCTGTCTTGTCCCAAGATTGATAACCTTTAGGTAGGTTAGCTCAGTTGGGAGAGCATTGGATGTTAACAGGGAGGCTGCGGGTTCGAACCCTCAGCTGAACTGTAACTATAATGGTCTTAGAATCCTTGAGGAGAATGTTCTTTGATTTACAATTGTTATATAGTCTTTGCGTCTTCTCGACAAGGACGTTAAATTGGAGGTCCAATTTCAACACATTCGCATTTACGTACTTCTAACGGGGGAACATAAGAACGATAGGTCTACACTAATATATACTAATAAACATCATGCTTGTAAAACCCAATTACATACTAATATAAAAATTAGGTAAACCTAATAGCGGAGCTCCGATTTAATGAAATGAATTATTTATTCAATCATTCATTCTTTCATTTGTTCATTCACTACGATTTATCAAATTCTTGATCTTTTTTTTTTTTTTTTTTTGCTATGTTATTTTCTTTTCATGATCAAATAATCATATAATCAATTGAAATACACAAAGCTTTATGCATGCGACAACATTTTATTATACGCAAAAATGGGAAAAAATATGTTGTTATGCATGGTAAAAATAGCACTTGTCAATTAAAATTGATTGTCCAATGAGAAGTTAGAAAAGCACTATCATGGCTTCTTTGAGTTGTAAACAAATCCCCCCGCGCTTCTCGCCTTACGCTATTTCACGAAAAAAAAATGTTATAACAATCGACAAAAAATTCACTTTTCTGGTGAAATGTGTAATGAATTCCTTATTGGTAATCTAGCTATCTAAAACGGTTGTGCATTTTTAATTATCAAATGTGAATACTACGTAACTCTTTAAAAAATAGCTAGTATGAACTTTTGAAATTTTAACTTGCAGATGAGTACAATGACGAATTCACACAAGCGTTTTATTGCATTCAATAACAATTCAAAGAATTACAAGAATCAAATTTAAAAAAAACCACACACACACACATAAACAACTCAACGACGGAGAAATATTGCAAACCGTTTTCATGTGGATGGTAAAAAAGAAATTCATTAAAGATCGTCAAAAAATGTAAACATACCGGCGCCACGTTTCTTGTCCTGTGCTGTCACTTTTCTACTGAACTTTTTGTCCTCAGTTCTGATTACAATAAGCTTGTTCGTGTTTTTAGAATTCTAAAAGTGTCAAAAACATTTGCACGTCCTCTAAAAAGTTTACAAAGTTCAATTGAACGGCGATGACTAGCTCGTGTTGCTCGATCACACATTGTGCTAAATTTGCATTTCCATCCACTCCCTGAACTGACAGTCCTACTTTTTTGACAAACATCTCGTATGAATATTATTTTGTCGTGAATAGTTGATAAATCTGCATTGATCCTAAAGCTCTCCGTGTTATGAATATCCCGTAAAAATTGCTGAATGAACAGAGTGAAATTATCTTCGTGAGTCGTGTTCGTCTTGCTGTTCACCTCTTTTGAATTACTGCAAATGCAGAGCATATTTGTTTTGTTTTTATTTTCATGAAAGTTTTGTCGCCGTCGATTTTACTTTTGTTAGTAGATTAGTTGATAAGTAATGACTGGCAAACGCCACGAAGAATCCATGGCGAATACGGTCTTTTTTACCATCTGACAAACTTGTGAAATAAACTCTTCCAGAAAATACGACTTGAAAAATCTCCAGCTTTGAATGACTTTTGAATGAATTATGACAGCTCTCCATGACTGCACATTTGGATGGTTAAAAACAGCCCCATGAGCGACTTTTACCCATTTTGTCAGTGAAAATATTTTGAAGTAGCTTTTCATCGTTGAATCGTAGTTATTCTTCTTTTTCACGCCGCGGTCTTTCTTTCTCTTTCTCAGTCAAATCTCTTCAAGCCGTCAGCTTAGCTTTACCATTTTCATGCTCTTTGTCCAGTGTAGAAATACATTTTATAGAAAAATTTCAGTGAACTACATCAAACGGCAAAAATAATGAATGTTTTGGCGCCGACTAAAACTGGTCAGCAAGTTTGCACGTGAGTGTACACGTACGGACGTATGTATGTATGTATGTACGGACGGACGTTGTACGTATTTTCGAATTCCGGGCTTCATGTGGTCGATTTCAAATGAGCTCGATGGTTTACCATATTTTCTTAATTATGGTGCTTTTGGCCCGCGCGGAGCTCCGCTATAAATATTAGAGATCGTAAAGCGCATTGAGACATTAGGTTAAATACACACTACATTACATTACATAAGAAGGCATATCTGTTTATTCGCATGTTATTAGTTCTTGATCATTTGTCATTTATCTTTATATGAATTAGGGTAGTTGCAAGAACGTAACACCGGTCTCAAATGGTATGGAGCGTTTATTGGAATGATGATGATAATAATTACGTTATTTTGAGTGCAAACACTACATGTGTGCAATAGTTCTCACTATTTAGTAGTAAATAGCACTAATTAAACAAAAGAAAACAATAGAGCGCAAACACTAAATGTGTGCAACAGTTGTCACTAAGTAGTAAATAGCACTAATTAAACAAAAGAAAACAATAGAGTGCAAACACTTAATGTGTGCAACAGTTGTCACAATTCGATAGTAAATAGCAGTAATTATATACAAAAGAACAAATAAGGAGGAACATAAAATAGCACTATTTAGTTGTATTTGTGTTGCACACTTTTAATGTTTGCACCCTAACGGTTATATGGTTTTATACTGAATTTCAAATAACAATATGATAATAATATGATAATGATAATACATTGAATTAAAACGTGTGCTCTGATTGACTTAGAGGTGTTGTACATAACTCAACGGAGCACGCATAACATTAATTGCGGTGGAAACAGTGGGCAAATTCGTTAATGGCTTCCGCAAAGTTTCCCCGTAAAAACTTAATACAAAAATGAAAAAAGTATACACGAAGGTTTGGTTTCGGGATCCAAAGAGGAAGACTCGGCAATCCAACTGTTTGGATTACAAGTTCCAAGGTTTCAAATTTTTGGATTTCAAAAGTTCGGATTCCGCATTTCCAAATTTGAAGGGTCTAAATTCCAGATCCAAAGTGGCGAATTCGGATTATTGCTGATTGTCGAGATTCTTTATTCATCACCATTGCTTGTCTGATGCTTTTCCTTTTGACCTACTATAATAGGGTACAAGGGTAACGAGGTTACAAGTGGGTATTTGAAGGGCATGGCCAATGGAGGCTTGCCAGTCAGTCATACAAACCTTGGTATTTTTTGACGTTTTCAAAAAAACAAAAATCATCAAATAAATCACAATGACTTAAATCCGTCAACGTCAAAGCATTATTATTGAGAGTGCAAGAGCATGATGAATGATAATTCAATCAAAATAGTTTACTTTAATTAAGGAGACTCCATATAGTTATGGGGCGTCTAGGATCTTAGAGGTTTATTAAAAATCAACTGCCCACAAAGCGCATGGGCGGACTATATTTCAAAGACTTTGAGTCAAAGATTTAGTTTTTGCGCAAATGATCACGGGACAGGTCATCATAGCAACGCTATGGCTGTCATAGTAAAGCTCATTTTTAACTTAGAAAAAATAAAAACTCTGTTTTTAAGCGGTAAAGTTTTTTTGAAAACATTGTATATGGATTTAAGTACGATGACCTAGCATATATTACAGTGACAAAAAAATCCCTACTGTAGAACATCAGAAATATCGGAATAATGGTTTTTCCTAAATTAAAAAAAATCTGCAGTTGGAAAATCGTTGAAAATTTGCAAACTATTTCATTATATCACTAAAATGATATTCTGAAAATTTCAAAAACATTTACCGCTCAGTTTTTGTTTTTTTTAATTTTTTTAAAAGCGCGAGTTTTATATTTTCATGACGTCATCAAAATAAAAATTCTTCAAGTTTGAGGTGTGCGCATGTGCGTGGTCATGCACGAGCGCGCGCTCTGAAATTATATGGAGCCACCTTAAACGGAGCTCAACAGAAGATCAGACGAACCTACCGAGGAACAATAAACAAAATCAACATTATAGGTTGTGCTAACATTACCCAATAACGGTAAGTTCTAAGAAATGTCCTAAACCAATCTTAGCTTAAAAGTTTTTTTCATAGTATTTCTTACAACAATTATTATTAATTGACTGCATGTTTATTCACGTCTACTGATTGACCTTGACAACACTTTTAAATAAGACCGACACGTAATCATGTAAATAGCGATCAATCCAGCATTGGAGACACATTTTGAACAAAGGAAATTTTCCCTCCGAGAATCTAAACTCTTTATATTTAACTTTCTTCATGTTATTTTAATATAGGGAATATTTGTATACAAATAGTAAACAAAGCTAAGGCCATGCAGTACTTATTAATTATAATCATCATGTGAGAGAAATACATATATGTCTTATTGCTATTCAGATCGAGTTTTTGTGAAGTAGTCCTTCGTTTTTTTTTTTTTTTTTTGTACTATATTTATTCACTTTATTTATGCATGATATTATTGTTTTTCTCTTTTCATATTTTCTTTTGTACATTTGTATATATATATATCTCTATCCCTTCCCCTAATCCCCTCTCCCCTCCCCAAGAGAGCCGCTACGCAGGCTACAACAACATGGTCTAAGAATATATCCTACTATCCTACGCCATTGTACATTGCAAGCAGGAAGACTATTGCAACAAAGCTGGGGACCACTATGTTCTTAGTTGTTCTCTTGATAATCCTTCCTTCTACAAAAGGTAAGATGGATTATGGTAAGCGATATGCATTTGTACAAAAAAGATGTTTTCCCAAATAGTATAATACAGTCTTCGACTTTGCTGAATGACCATCAGTATACATAAGTATTTGTCAGTTTTAAAAAACATTAACGGGCGCTGAATTATATGGGAATTTATTGACTCTAATTTCACTATTTGTAGGTTATGTATCTTTATTCGATAAATTATTCAGTTTGTCAGTCAGGATTTTTACTGAATGCGCAAATAGGTCAAGAAACATATGACAATCTCACCATGGTTCATCATTACTGCGTTAAGCCATACGTAATATTACTTAGTTAAATTGAATATGAGCAAATTTTGAGATTTTTTTTCGGGTGTCAAAAGAGTGCAAAAACTAAATGTGTTCAATATATTTCATTGTTTACTGCTGTAAAATCGAACAATATAAACAAAATAACACAATAGCTAGATATACTATTTAGTGGAATTTATGTTGCACACATTTAAAGTGTGTACTGTCGCAATTGTAATAATCGTCGCAATTTGTAATATCTGTCGCAATTTGTAATAACTTTGTCGCAATTTGTAATAACTGTCGCAATTGGTAATAAACCTGTCGCAATTTATAATAACAAAAGCTGTCGCAATTTGTAATAACTGCTGTCGCAATTTGTAATACCAAAAAGCTGTCGCAATTTGTAATGTCATATAATAGTCTCCTGATTAGTAATTAATGTACATGTGCCATGCTATAAGTTATTGAAATACAAATAATGACAATCATCATCACGAGGCCGATACTGCAAATGCATTCCTAGTTCGTTAACCTCGTTCGGTAGAAACGAGGCTCGGTTTTTACCTACTTTATTCTTTGCAGATGATGTTGCAGACAAGATTCTATTTTCTATGCTAACAGAATTCAGAGTGGCTCTCGCGGTCGTCGAGATGATGAAATAGCCAATAATTAACTCTGATTTATCGCCTTTCTGAATATAAGGTTGATTTTTTTTAAATCCACTAAATTAACACATGTTCATTCTTTCTTGGTTGAGTTACATATAATGGCATTTGTTTGTAAAATTGAAATTCTTTTTATTTATATGGACTAGAGAATTAGAGACAACACTGTACCACCGGTCTCAAAAGGTATGAAACAGTTATTGGAATGGTGATGATCATTATCATAAAGGCCTACCCATGCCCTAAAATCGCCTTAAATCGCCTACGATCGCAAAATATTACCTTGAGGTTTACACTCAAAAACATTCAAAAAATCGTCCAAGATCAGTTTTTATTTTCAGCAGTTGGTGAGAAAAACCTCCTAAAATGTAGGCCTAAGGTAGTTCGGGACACTTGCTGCTGCGCATCCTGCTCGCGCATGTGAAATCAAATAAAATTTATCGTGCAGTTAAAAAGAAATTTTGCGGTAGAGCCAAAATATGGCCATTCTTGAACTTTTTGTTTAAAAAAACATCATATCATTGCATACGGGCCTCAAAAGCAGCTAGTGCCCATTCCCGCGCGTCCAAAACATTGAAATCATCTTATTTTCCGCGCGTTTTTTGCTTATAGCTCTAAAATTAGCACGGTGACACCCAATTATTTTTCCATTTTTATATTTGGCATAAACCCAGCTTTGAAATTTTGAAATAAAAAGTGCATGGTCTTCGAGACCAAAACATTGTAATTTTGACTTTTTTGGGGCAAAGTGTGCAAAAAATTAATCAAGCTCTTCGTTTAAATCTCCGTAAAATATCTCAGTCGATGTCTTTTCCAAGGAATGAATTCATGAGAGCTCTAGCGAAGGGACCATTTTGTCAGACTCTTATAGCAGATTTGTGAAAAACATTCAAATTTGTTCGCAAGAATATTAATTTCGACAAATTTGATGTTACTTCTTTTAGTTGAAATGGTGCAAAAATGGGCCTTTTACCACCCCCCACAGTTCCAAAACAAGCGCGGTGACCCCTATTTTTTATTTCATTTTTGTTTTTCATATGTGTCAGTCCTTATGTAGAAAAAGTTTTAAAAAATTCTATCGGCGGGAAGTGTGGATCCCGAACTACCTTAAATCGCCTCAAATAGCCTAAAATCGCCTTAAATTTTGGGCTTTTTCGGGGTTGATTTTGTTTGAATCGCCTACATTTTGCTTAAAATCGCCTTATATTGCTCAAAATTGCCCAAAATTACGACGATTTAAGTGCCCGGGGTAGGCCTTACTAATGATAATTAGAGTCCAAACTAAATGTGTGCATAAGTTTTCACTATTTAGAAGTTAAATAGAAAGATCTATTTAAACAAAAGAAAACAAGAGAAGATTATAAACTAGCAATATTTATTGGTATTGATGTTGCAAAATTTTTAGCGTTTGTACTCAGAAGAAGTGTGGATCATTTGAGTGAGTCATGAATAAGTCTGAGTATGGACTCTTCTACAGATACCTTTGTTTCATGCATGGGTACAAGCCTGTAAAGCCTGCTACTCCGATACTCAGTATTGCATAAAAGCAAGCGAAAGAATAAATCGGGATTAAAGGGAATTTAGGAGGTGATTTAAATTAGTTGTTGTCCCTTGGTCTATGCTGAACTTATGCTTTGACTGTTTATTGATATTCTTTAAAACGTTATGTAATATGTCACACGCGTTTTAGTGTTTGCGCTGATCTTTGAGTCTATTTTGCTAGTGACCAAACTAGTATAAACTAAGCCTGGACTCGCCGCGAGCGTCTTACTATTAGTCTAGTGAGGACCAGTCATGTAAAAGATGTACTTTACAGGGCCGTAACCATGAAAGAGGCAGTTGCACAGGGTGCATTTGCACTCCCCAGAAAAGCAAACTCAGGTCCGCTCAATCATCGCCATTTGTTATCACAAGAATGTCTCACTTAGATTTGGAATCAAGACCTTATATATATATATATATTTTTTTTTTCAAATTAATCAAACGATCAGATCTAATATTTTACTGATCATCACCATTTTTGTAGTGTACATCTCAGTTATGCAAACACAAGAACAATGCCTCAATGAACATAGATTTTCATTGTCTGTCTCAGTTATTGATCATAGATGACTTAAAAAATTGTTGTAAACTCAAGTAGAACCACAAACGTAGCGTAATTAAAAATTCTGGTTACGGCCCTGATCTATGTAGTCCAAGCTATGAATGTGTGTTTTACCTGCTGGTGTAACATCAAACAACATAGCTAAATATAGTTATAACTAATCATGGAATGAAAATATTTGCAGGCTGCCCAAACATTACAGATGACCAATCCAACCACGGTATGTTCTAATTGTCCTAAATTAAACAATATCTTAGCTAAACATTTTTTTATATAGCATTGCTTGCAACGATTATAGCCAGCACAAAATATGTCCGACATGAATGCAGACGTCGTCCCCAGGGCCACTCTGTTCGCTCTTTTTTTCAAAATGGCGGGCCGGTCGCTAACATATTGGCCATGGCACCAGATGGTTTGACAAAGTATTTTAATTGAAGATCATGGTCACGTGAACAAATAAATCAGTATGGCAATATCATGCTAGGACCCTCGCTTCACTCAAAGAAAAATAAACATACATTTCAAATCATCCACAGATGACAAAGCTGTTCATGAAGGGAGTTCTTTAGATGTTGTGGTCGTCGTGTTGGCTACCATGCTCTCCGTGTCTTTACTGATTATCGCCATTCTTGTAGTGTACATCGTATGCAAACACAAGAACAATGCCTCAATGAATAAAAAGTAAGTACTGCCACGGGTGCAAGAAAAAATCAGCTAAGAGAACCTATCCCCCATACCTGGCTTACATCGTAAGCAACGATCTATTAAAAACAAATCATGAATAATTAATTATTAGGGAGAGAACAAAACAAAATCATAGCCATGACCGAGTTTTTAAATCAGCAAGAGATATTTTTCTGATTGGCTTACAACTTTAACTTGAATATTCTCTGAAAATATTTCAGTTAAATATGATTTAGGAAATGATTTTTTTAAGCAATATAAAACATTTGCAACTGATCTTTATGAGGATTAAAACATGCAGCGAGCCGCAGGCTTATTTTTCATATATTACTTATTGTCGCCGAGGCAAATTTCCGTTTCGTAAACGGTCGTTGCCATTTAGAACGGTCGATGCCTTTGTTCAGAACGGTCGATGCCATCAAGAACGGTCGTTGCCAATAAACCTTTTCACGGAATCGTGTGTAATAACGCGTCACGCTCGTTATATAATAGGAAATGTGTGTAATTTTGTGCGGATTTCCATTATTCATCACTAAATAGTTTAATTGTTTTAATAAGTTTGTTTTTATTTCATTGACTTCCTGTGTTTATATATATCTTATTAGACAGTTGGATGTGGAATATGGCTGGATATTTTTACGAGTCACGCTGTATTTTGACGAGCCTTCAGGCGAGTCAAAATGAAAGTTGACGAGTAAAATATCCAGCCATATTCCACATCCAACTGTCTAATAAGTTATTTATTATCCAACTATCTCGTAAAAATGAAAAAAGGGTCGAAAAAATCGAAAAAATAGTAATTTTCATTTCCTTAAAAAAATTAGTTGGACATTGCGTGACGTACGTATTGCATTCCGATTGGCTCTTTTTTCATACAGGTCAAACCGGTTTTTGCAGCTCATACAAACACGCAGTTTTATAGTCGATTACAGATGTAATTTTCTCGACTGTTTTTGCACAAATGTTTGCTGTATTTTGAGTAAAAAACTGAGGGAAAAGATCAACAAGAGAAAGGAAAGAATAGCTATCGATTGGAAAGTTTGCTGAAGTCAAATACATACTGGAATATGTAAATAAACAAAGTAAATGTTGGGTCTAGAACTTGCAGCGACTGTAGTGCCGCTTCCATTCTTGGATCGTATTTGTTTGCTTCAATTAGCTTTACACTTCTACTATAAAGCCAAGGACATTTTACAGCTTTCCCACTAAAGGATTGAAATTTTGTGGTATCAAGGTAACATTTTTTTTCTTTTCCTTGTACGAGCTACAGTGTAGTTTTGTCAATAAACTTGTGAGCTTACAAAGCAGTTTCTGTTCTCGGTGATTACATGTCCGCTTTGACTCTGTTTTCGACTTTAATTTCGTCATTTCCGTTGCTATCTTATTGACAGAAAAATCGAAACCGTTTTGTGTATAAAACGTTCAATATAAATTTAATTTGCGGCATGCAGAATTTTTTTCTGATCTCTTTAGCTTCAGATGCTGTAGATGAAAACCTGTCACACTGTTATAGACAGCGAAAAATATCGCTGTATATTTTTACTCGATCCAGTCTTACTCACGCGTTATTTTTTACAAGTTGGATAATAAATATATCTTATTAGACAGTTGGATGTGGAATATGGCTGGATATTTTTACGAGTCACGCTGTATTTTGACGAGCCTTCAGGCGAGTCAAAATGCAAGTTGACGAGTAAAATATCCAGCCATATTCCACATCCAACTGTCTAATAAGTTATTTATTATCCAACTATCTCGCAAAAATGAAAAAAGCGTCGGAAATATCGAAAAAATAGTAATTTTCATTTCCTTAAAAAAATTAGTTGGACATTGCGTGACGTACGTATTGCATTCTGATTGGTTCATTTTTCATACAGGTCAAACGGGTTTTAGCAGCTCACACAAACACGCCGTTTTAGCCGATTATCAATGTAATTTTTTTCGACTGTTTTTGCACAAATTTTGGCTGTATTTTGAGAAGAAAGAGGGAGAACGTCAACAAGACAAATGAAAAAAATGGCTACCGTCCGGAAACTTTGATAAAGTCAAATGAAAATGCAGTAACAAAGGAAATGTTGTGTCAAGAACTTGCAGCGATTGTAGTGCTTTCGTTTCCATTCGTGGATCGTAGTTGTTTGCTTCTATTAGCTTTACATTTCTACTATAAAGGACATTTTTGCAGCTCTTCCACTGAAGGATTACATTTTGTTGTATTAAGGTAAAATTTCATTTTTTTTTTCTTTTCCTTATACGAGCTAGTCAGTCAGCTTATATGTCAATAAACTTGTGACTTACAAAGCATTTTCTGTTATCTGTGTTTACATGTTCACTTTGACTCTGTTTTCAATTTTAATTTCGACATTTTCGTTATTTATTAACAGAAGAATCGAAAGCGTTTCTGTAAAAAACGTTCAAAACTAATTCAGTTTGCCTTGCAGACATTTTAGCTGTAGATGCTGTAGATGAAAACCTGTTAAACTGGTTTAGACAGCGAAAAATATCGCTGTATATTTTTACTCGATCCAGTCTTACTCACGCGTTATTTTTTACAAGTTGGATAATAAATATCTATATTTAATATATTTAATTTAAGCCCGCCGCACACGGTGAGCAATTTGCCTCGCGAGCCATTTCCTCATTGGCTCGCGAGACAAAAAAACTCACCGTGTGCGGATAAAATTATTTGTTTCTATTGTTCCAAGACTGTTCTAATGATAGCAGGACGTATGGTAAAATATATTCCTACTATTTCATTCAATGTTTTTTTAATGTTTTTTTTTAATTTGATTTAGTGTTTTTTTTTTTTTTTTTTTTGCATTTGTTATAAAAAAACCAGACAATTCAATTCAACAATTTGAATTTTCAATAACCTTTCTTCTGTCCTTCGGCAGACTTTTCCACAGTCTACCAGCTACACTTGATGCTTGGCCAATGCTATTTGATTCGCCAAGTTCTTCTAGCACGTCTTTCTACAACAAAAATTACAAAAACACTCTACAATACGATCAAACTGAGTTATACATTTTTTCGAATAAATTAGTAGAACTTCCATAATATAATATGTATCAAATATCCGGACGTTAAAGTGAAAATTATCATGTCAATTTTTTCGAGTTAAAAAAACTTTTCACGTGAATGACTGTTTTGTTTAATACAACAAAAGCACTACAAAAGGCACGCAAAGCCAACAAAAGATGTTGCACTTACTGCCACTGACTGCTAAAATGTATTCCATCCAGATGGCTTTTTGATTGACTTTTTGTTTGAGTGAATGCGTGAATGTGTGAATGCGTTATTACCCTCGATTCCTTGAGAAGGTTCATTGGCAACGACCGTTCTTGATGGCATCGACCGTTCCGAACAAAGGCATCGACCGTTCTAAATGGCAACGACCGTTTACGAAACGGAAATTTGCGTCGCCGAGTTATTTTAAGAAAATTACATTGGGGGCAAAGTTAAGAAAATATAGCATTTGAGCGTGGAGTCTAAGTAAACTGGAGAGTTACCGAATTAGCTTCATTTAGAAGTTTTTTTGGCAGTCTAGAGTCGTGAACAAAGAGCAAAATAAAAATTGATCTATTTCAATGTATAAATGAAACTAATATGTATATGACACACGTCTTTCTCTTCAGAATAAGGACTTAGCGGGATTGGTGAAATATCAAAAATAGCTTGATTTCTAAAAATAGCACTAGCGTATACGGGGATAGGTTCTCTTAGCTCATTCTCTCTTCACTTGACACGGGTATAAATATCTGTGTTGTTGGACCTAGATATAATTCTCAACTTTCACTTCTCAATATATCACAAGAACAGTGATCACGGTTTTGTTGCTGCGTGTATCTTTCCTTGCACTAATATAGTCCCCTTGCAGTTCCTTGGAATGCAGGTCAACCTGGAAGACAAAACAATCGATTACAGCAGCCGCAGATCCAGAGTGTGTGTGTGTGTGTGTGTGTGTGTGGGGGGGGGGGGGCACTTCAACAAACAGCATTATCAAAAATAATGCTTCTAGCTAAAAGCATTATTTTTAATAATGCAGTGAGTTCCGCTTTAGCAGTCAATATAACGAAAACGAGTAAGTCAACGATAAGAACAATAATTATACTATATAATCACTTCGTCACACAGCATTCGTGGTTATAATGCAGGCAGCTTCGGGCTGCGCCCTAAGCTGCCTGCATTATACCCACGAATGATCTATTAAATAACATTGTTAGCACGGTCAGGTCCCCTTTCGATCACAAAATCCTGGATACGATATTTTGTTTTGTCCTTCAGATGGGACTGCTTTGAGGTCAAATGCAAGGAACTATATACGAATTTTTTCGATTTTTTTAATAGACTTTGTTGTTGCTGCTTTTTATTTATTTTTTTCAATATCAACAAAATCAATCTTAACTACTGTTTTGTTTGCAGACGAAGCGTTGTTAATGAGGTAAGTAAGTCAACGAAAACCAGGGGTGGATTTTGGGGTGTACCAGCATTATATTGCTCTGGCCATGTGCACTTCCTTTGATTTTTATGTCAAATAATGAGGTTTCAGTAACTCCATCAACTCTTTTCTATTTCGGACCACTTCATCATCGTAGGCCCAGGCGCTCGAAACTCTCTTCTCTGGGAGCGAGTTTTGAGCGGCAGAATAAACCGCCTTTCAGAGGATGGGACCCCTTCAACCTTAAACAATTTCGGAATCCGAACCTGTAACGGAATTAAACTGTGATTATCAGAAAATAGGAAACCAGCAATAGAACTAGTTCATGTAAGTTGCGTCGGTGTTTTTAATTAATGAAACAGTTATGGTAAAAAAAGCAGTGTACTTACTGACAGTTCGGACGTTTGTCCTTCGTCGGAGGTCAGATAACTCTGACGAAGTACTAACATCCGAACCGTCAGTAAGTACCCTCTTCTTATTATATGATTATACATGTAATAGCTTTTGGTGTTCATACATAGCACTGAAGTATGACAAAGTTGCCGTAAATTTTATAGAAGTCGCATCATATATACACGATTCTACAGTGTATCGTGTTATGTGGTTTGCCGAAAGAAAGGCTCAAAAACCACATAAGACGTCTACAAGAGCGGATGGGGCTCCCGTATATTCAATGGCGGGGTGCTAAAAATTTGGTCTCCCTTGCAAGGATGACTCAATTATTCATGAGCTAACGGAAACACTCTCTTTATCTCTGCAACAGAACGAGTCAATGGAGATGAGTTCCTAGATATCCCTTCCCAGAACGAGGCACATAATAGACGAAACGACCATACAGACATCAACAACGACGAGTTCAACGAGGGGCGGCGGAACCTGGGGGGACGAGGGGAACACCGACTCCTCCCCCGCACACACAAAATATTTTTTGGGGGGCTGCCCCAACAAAATATTGGTTAAACAATATTGATGAATGAGTTTATGTAAAACAAAATTGTTTTTAAATTTTCCGGTTAGTACAGTTTTCCAATTTAATAGATACTACGTGCCATAATAGCCAGAAAACATAACCGCCTTGGATGCAGATAATCGAGCATGGTTTCCTATGTCATAAGAAAATGCGAGATGACTGCATGGGCCGCTAGTTTTCAATTTCTCTTGAGGCTGTTACTGTTCCGCCGCCCCTGAGTCAAGATTCTATCAATTTTTGCAAAGCGTCATGTCTGAGAGGGTACGCACCCCCTCCTGGAAGACCTTTTTTATCAAACATTTTTTTCCAAAATAACTTCAGTAGTTTCATGTTTACTGGGCAGTAGGAATATAGCATGTGCTAAACAAAGTCAACAATGCAAATGAACCTGGTGATTTCAAGTTTGATTCAAATTGGACTTATTTTATCTCGAAGAGTTGCACTCTTTTTAGCCTCTAAAATTAAGCTAGACGGCTATGTTCGTGAATTAATTAGTGTCCTGCCTTTAGCCCTTTCTACTTCATCGTCATATTCTGTATTAATAGTTCTTTATATACTCTTTGAATAATTACGTACCATAGTTGAACAATTATTACTGAACTATAAACTATCACATGATATCAAACTGACTTTAGCCCACACGTATTTTTGTATGGATATTTTAGAACTGAACTGAAAAGGAGAAAATGCGTTTTTTTTTTCGCAGTTGGTTATTAGTTGATCCCGCGGGTACTTGATTTCCCTTTAAGTCCTTTAATGTCATGTCGTTTGTCAACCGAACAAGATTTCGCCACATTATTGCCAAATAAAAGTAACTAAGTGTCGCAATCAAAATATCGCCATATAAAAAAATTGCGAAAATTTGGTGTCGCGAAAATGAAGTGTAATAAGGTAACCGTTTGTTTTCATTCATTTGCGACCTAAAACTTGAAAACAATAAATGGTACATCATTCTTTTAGTTTTTTTGTCAATTATGATTTTTTTCCCGACAAAAAGTTACCGCACATGAAAATGTTTTAATAACATTTCTTTAACAGAATATAAATATTATATTTGCATAATAAAATCATGCTTGTTGGACGTTTATATCAGAGGAAGACCCACCCTTTTCTATTTATTATTTTGATTGATAATCAGTAATCTTTTTATTAGTGCCCATCTCATAGACCTCCCCCATCCCCTTTCACGATTTCTGAATACGCCCCTGTGTATTGCGATAAGTAAATTTGATGTTGCTTTACCAGTTACTTCGATATCACCTTGTCCATTCCAATAATTTTACCGAGTACTTCAACGCTTTTTCAGCTTACGGGCTTCCTGTGTAATGACAACCTGACTAAGGGGGAGTAGGACATCTTAAAGAAAATAACTTTGGGCAAGGGACTAGTAAATGCCATCGAATGTTCCCCTTTTCAAAGATTATATGGATCTTTATTTTACAAAAAAGTAATTGTAGAGTTCAAACAATTAATCCGTGAAACTTTAGTAATACTAAATAGTGCTATTTTATGCAAATTATATTTTCTTTTGTTTAATTAGCACTATTTAGTAATTAGTGTTTCACGGATATATTGATTGCACTCTAATGGTTTTTTATTGACTTAAGTTTCATGACAGTGATGATCTCAACTAAATACGATGGAAAACAAGGTGAAACACACTGGGCAAGTTTGCCGTTTTCTTCCAAACTTCAACATTTCCACTATCACTGTGCACAGCAACCGTTTTGATAAGTAATCTGAACCTCCCCAAATTGTTTTTCTTCTGTAAAACACTTTATTATATACTCAAGTTACTACACTTTATCAAATCCACTGATTTTTTTTAAACCACTATACTGTTTTCTCTCTTCTGTCAAATACAATTATATAAGTTACTACACTTTAATTCACTGGTGTTCGGAAACCACTCTAACACCCCCTTAAATCAAGACAGGAATAGTTCAATCGGTATCAAAAACATTTTAATCGTTAACATGATCTCGGGCTTTATACGTACAATAAAATGATGACTTGTCCAATTTTCTAAAAAAAATTACTTATATTTCCAAAGCAAATGAAATATAATTGAAGCGAATTGGGAATATTCTAATAGTCAAAGAAATCATGGGCTTGCAAGTGAGAGAAGATGTTTGGTGCATCAAACTGCCATGATGGTGGCAGATACATAACTACTGTGTACTCGTTACTTTGTTTAGGAAATGATTCAACCATTGTGATGTCTAAGAGAAAGGATATATTTTCTTAAAGCCCCCCATAATTTCTTTAAGGCTGTTAGAGTGCACTGACTAGACAATGACAAGACTTTGAAGACTTGCTTTTGTTTCACAATGAGCAAGAAGACAAGGAAATGGGCTAAATGGCTTGCAGTAGGGTGCACTGAGTGAAGCCAAGGCCTACAGAACTAATATTAGAGCAAACCTGAGAAAATATCAAGTAAGTCAGTAAAAACAATAACAAAACAAAACAAAAAGCAAACAAAGGAAAAATAGTAAAAAAAAAAAAAAATCAAATTATCTATTATACAAGAATAATGATGACAGCATTTTAACTGCAGCATATTTACATCACCAACTATGCTCATAGGCCAAAGGTTTGTTCAAATAAATGAATTACAAACAGGGACAAAAGATCAACCAATCTGATCTAAAAAATACAAAGTGGCTTGCAGGCCACATCCATGACAAATGAATTCTAATATAAAGAGTCCAGCTTATGTACTGATCACATATAGAAGATTCTGTTGAGATATTTCACATCAAGTAAATATAACAACAGATGTCTCTACACACGAGAAGAATAAACACTACTGTAACTGACTTATTTGTACAAACGTTTTCCAATGGCCATAGCTGGTGATTCTTCACTGCAAATTGATCTGTTTGTCGATTACTTTAACTTCAAACTTGGATATACGGACGTTTCTTTTTCAGACGCACAGGAACGGACACATTTTTGCAATACAGGAACAGTGCTTAACAAGAAAGACTGGTACAGAGAGCTTGTTGGACATTACCAGTCACGTTGGTCACCGCCTTAACAAACAAAACAGAACAGTTGGTTGTTAGGACAAGGAATGTGAGATGATCAGAGAACGGCTGCCATAACTGGGAAGGCTCAATATTTAGCTTCAATGGTCATTCAGATATGTTCAGAACTGAGAAAATAGTCAGTACACACTAGACGACAGCTACATTGTAGAAATGTGAAGAGGTTGTTTGGATACATTGAACAAAATACTCTATGCTGAGAGAACACTTGAGAAATTTGTCATTGTTACCAACTTTTCAAGTGTTTGCTCAGAGGTCTTTTCTACATAGAACCGCACATCCAAAACATTTTTTTACCATTGCTGGTTTTGCTTGACTTGTTATCTAGTGTATATCTGCTTTCATTCGATTTACATGATTTGTTCTAAATGTAGAAAGTAAACTGCTCATTGTCACATTGAGATTTGCAGCAATTTAGCACAAGGAAATAACTAATTCTAATCACCAAATCCAAACCTGCACTTTGACACAGCTCAAACGAAGCCGACTTTTTCCTCCAATACATAAACAACTTTGAAGTATAAACACAAGCTACACACTAAACCCGGCAATTTGCATCAGAGTATATCATAAGAACACATTGGATCTAAAGTATGACAGTATAAAAATTCCAGATTCGACGCAATTGGCTTCTTGCAACATAAGAGAATTCGGAGAAGAAATATTGAGCTCTTTTCGGTCATGTTCAAGAAGGGAAAGGAGAGGAAAGGTCACAAGAGACACAAACACACTGTACATGTCATGTTCCTGAAATAAACACTTTATTAGCAATAAACAAATAAAAAAAGACATTACAAAACCATGCCAAACTATAAACTATCAACTTTACACCTCCTACTGTTACTTTCACTATGGTACTACTTAGTCCATTTTCTAACCCTTTTGTGTTTTGGATATTATGTACACTCAATGAAGCAGATGGTGATCAACAGTAAACAAACATAAAAAAATGAATACATAAATAAACTTTACAATGAAGAAACAATGTGATGTTTTAGCATCATCATATTTGCCATCCTGATAAATCAGAAGTCCAGGGAACTCGCAAGAAAGACTAGCAATTCAAAATAACAGCAAAATAATACAATAAACACGATAGAAAAAGGTTGCCTGTGACTAAAATATAATATTCTAACACCAACAGAATGAACAAATTACAAAGGTGTATTAATAAATAAATAAAAATAAGAGATGAATGTATTGACGAAAAAAAAACAAAAAAAAAAACATCATGGCTGGATCAATTGGTGCAGCTGAATAAAAAGGTTTGACATGGACCTATGCCCATATTAAAACAGATTTTTCAATTAAACAGAATCATGGGTGTTTGAGAAAAAAATATAGAAAATCACTCTAAAACCTGTGTTTATCAACAAAGAGAAAGAAAGAGAGAGAGAGCAGTTCTAAAAATTACTGAATACATCCTTTTCTAAGGACCCAGCCATTTGACATCTGAACCCTACCTCTTGTCAAATTATCTATTGAAACTGGTGAATTTATCCCACATAAACAAGATATTAAAGGAACAGACCACTTTGTGAATGGGGAGCAAACCAAAGGTTGAGTAAATGCATGGTGAAATAAATATTGACCAATGACTGCCAAATCTGTAAAATAACAAATATAACAGCAGAATTCACAGATCAGACGTACCTGAATAGCTTTGGTAGCTTCCACCACCACCACCACTACTATAACTACTGCCACCACCATAGCTATCCCCACCACCACCACTGTATCCACCACTATCCCTATATCCTCCACCACCTCGGTAACCACCACCACCACCACCATATCTGCTACCACCTCTGCCTCCACCACCTCTACGGCCTCCACCACTTCCACCATATCGACGATCACCATATCCACCACCTCGGCCTCCTCCACCTCCACTTCTATAATCGTCTCGTCTGCGGAACCCACCGCCGCCGCCACCACCACCGCCCCCTTCTTTGCTTTTAGCTCGAGCAACCTTGATGTTTCTGCCTTCACATTCCTAGAAAGACAGAAAAAAATCAAGTTAGAAAGACAGAAAAAATCAAGTTAGAAAGACAGAAAAAAATCAAGTTAGAAATACAGAAAAATTAAGTTAGAAATACAGAAAAATTAAGTTAGAAAGACAGAAAAAATCAAGTTAGAAAGAAAGAAAGGATTAAGGTAATTCTGTAGTAATAAAACCAGCCATAGCATTTTAACAAAACTTTTTACAGTAAATTACTTTGAGTTTTCCATCAAAAAAATAAAATAATAAAAAAATGGGGTCACCATATTGGATTTGGGGATAAATTTTTTTAAAGTATACCCACTTTCGTCAAATTAGCTTCTAACATTTGCAAATGGGCATCATTTATAAAAGTGTCTCTTTACTGAGCTTGATCAACACAAAATGTTTTAAATGTACTTTAAGCCTTTTCTTATACATTATGGCATTGATATGAAGCGAAAAATTTGCACTAAAACATTACAAGGAAAAGAAGTAAAGCAAAAATAAGTAAAATGTTAGAATTTTTACAGGCCTCATTGATGAGTTGAACGGAACAATTTTCAAAATATCTAAAAATCTGGCATTTGAATTTTGTTGTTCACGTTTTAATAAACATGATATCACATGATATCATGAAATAAAAAAAAGATAGGTTCCCGTATTGATTTGATATTTTGAGAATTATACTCAAAACTCAGTCAAAATCATGGTGGACTTGGGCGAGTGTAGAGAAACCCATAGTTATTCACTGGAGAATGTGAAAACCTTTTGGAATATTACTTTAAAGTGTTTCTCAGACATAGCTCTGCATTCAATGATGATAAGAAATGTAAACCTTGAAAAAAATTTGAAATATGTGCAGGACTGTGTGCAGTGCAAAACTTAGGAATCAAGCAATCCTTGTTATTTTTGGTGATTTCAAAAAAAAAGCCTAAACTCTTCATTTTTTTTATTTTATTTTTTATTTATTTTTTTTCAGGATATTTTTCCCCATATGATGACTGTGCAGGACATTTCTTTCCTCCTTGATGCATTTTTTTTTGGCACTTCTGCCGTGCACAATTTTTTTCTCTGTTTAAGTCTTTGTTCAATATTCTTTATATTTGCCCACCCTCCCCCTCTCTCTCAAATATCTAATGATCCATCCGTAGACTTATAACACAAAAGAAATTAATGACAAATGACACACACTAAACAAATGGCAGAACAGACACTAATATCATTGCTGAATTACTGTTGCTTTAGGTATCTGTTATTTGTATTTTAATATTCTATCAACACTCACAATGCCAGAAAGGTTTGTCCACAAAAGAAAAATCTCAATGTCATAATCGTCCCTTTATGGGGTTAAACTACAGATATACATGTATTTTACAACTGTTTCTACAGAAAACGTAGCCCACACTGGTCATTTACTAGTCTTTGTCTCTTAATTAAATCTTAACATAGTTTCACTTACTGTTTCATTCATATCATTGCAAGCAGAATCAGCATCTTCTTCAGTCTTCAAAGTTACAAACCCAAAACCCCTAGATCTTCCTGTATCTTTGTCCAAGATTACTTCAGCTGCACACACACACAAAAAAAAAAAAATATTATCAAACCAATCCTTTTGAGACAGCGCTGTGTAATGAAAGTAAGCATATTGTCCCAAACATTTTCTAGAACAGACATGGGATATATTTAGTAGGAAAGACAAAATAACCGGCAGCAAAAGGTAAAATTAGTATCACTATACTGGTGGTAGCTACTTATTATTGAAACCCTTGATAACATGGTCTTAAATTTGAGTGAAACTGAACATAAAAAGTTCTTCACAAAATTTCAAAATTAGAACTGTGACAAGCTATCTATTCCCACTTAGACTTTTTCTAGCATAATTTGTTATTGGAAAACAAGTTTCATTTTAGAAGGGTTTTCTTACATCTTGATCAAATATTTTTTTTTTTTAAGAATATTAAAACAAAACTATTCGGACTTCTAGATTCCGCTATTTGAACGATTTCAAACAATTATCAAATGCATTTTAGTTTTCTGTTTTCCAATTTAAATTGCAGATAACATGTCTTATATGCAGGATTTAACATGGAAAAAAAACGTAAAAATCATCGAAAAATTTCATGAAATATCTAGATTTCGAAAATTGAACGATTTTCTTTGAAATCGTATTTATTGGAATTTATTTCTTTTAACGGATCTATTTTTAAGTTCGACTTTGGATTGTTTGTAATTTAATTATATTCATGAGTAAGCGGATGATTGACGTGCACTGAGAAACACTCCTTCGTTCAGCTTCACTAACCGCATGGCGGTCTGTTGGTGTCCTTTCGCAAAAGCGAATTTTCTCACAAAAGCACGAGATTTTACTTCTGAATTGCCTCGAAAGAACTTTTGTTGTAAGAAAACTATTTTCTAACATGTTTTTGGTAAGATTTTGAGTCTGCCTGTCGTTATTTTAACATTTTTGATTACCTTTTCAAAAGTTCGGATATTGCGTATCAAACGACCGTTCGACACGATGCAAAATCTAAATGAAATAAAAACGAAGTTTTTTTGACAGAAAAACCGTCAAAGACGTGAACAAACACCAAAAACAAAAGCAAACAGCATTACAAACCCGTTTGGATTAAACTTTTTAGAAATAATTCGCTTTTTTTCTGCTAAAACCTTGAATAAAACTTGGCGTAAAATCTAAAGACAAATGACGCGCTTCTTTCCTTTGTCAAACAAACAAGCCTCTTACACTCTCAAAAAGCTTAAGAATATCTTAAATATTAAGCACATTTGTTCAATCTTACCCAAAACAACGTTGTATTTTTGAAAATAGTCTTCCAAGTCCCTTTCCAAGAATGAGTAAGGAAGGTTTCCCACATACACTTTTGTGCCTTCCGCCATTGTGAAAACTGTGTGTGAAGAGGATGAAAGCGTGGCCTGAAGTACCGCATCAGCGGTCTCTGTTTGAAAACACAGGAAGCCCAAATGACATACGGGACTTTATTATTCGAGCAACTCGTTTGAGGGCCCTCTCTTTTCAAAAATCTATAATTTTATTTGCTTTAATTCAGCACAAACTCAGTACGACAGTCTGGTTTATTCCAAGTGATGTTCATCAAGTTTTTTTTCTAATTAATCACTCTGTTCCACTTGTTCTTGTGCTCTTTTTGCGCAATAATTTAATTGACATATTGACCCGTATTAAGGGTCCTGACTACTTAAGAACAACAACAACGCTTGAAACCTGTGCCCGCGAGCAATTTACCGCTGAGAACGCCGCGCGCGCGCCAAATCCCGCCAAAAGACAACATAAGAATTACACAAGGAGCCTTCGAAAATTATACTTCAACCAGCCAAAACCCTCATTTTTTGGGCGGGACTCTATATTTTTCTTCATTTTTTCTGAAAGATTTTCTAAAAAGCTTTCTTTTGACAAGATTTGAAAAAATCCTGATGACTTTTCAACATTTCACGCGATGGTAAGTAGTTTAGGGTTTCACTTTTCAAAGCGATTTTAAGTCAAAGACGAAAACAAAACTGTAAATTTTGACAAAAATTTAAAACATATATAATCTATTTTCCCATATTTGTGTAAAACATCGTCTGGTTGAGATTGCCTGAAAAAACTACGTCAATAGCTTTATTAGTTTTTGAGTAATAAATTTTTTTGTGAAAAATGCATTTTTCGTCATTTGTTCTTCAAAAATGTCAAAACATGGTTCCGTTCAAAAATTTTTATCTCGAAAACGGGCTCGGGACCATATAGATTTCTATCCATTTTTCGATTAATTGATAAATTATCTATAAAATATCTTTCTAAGAAAAAATCGTGATGACTTTTTGCTTAAGTAATCAGGACCCTTAAGGTACTACCGGACCCTTGCTACTGCGCTTCGAGCTCGCGCATGTGGATCTGAATAAAATTTCCTGCGCAGCTAAATTGAAAGCGTACGTTAAAGGTAAAATTTGGCCATTTGCGGACTTTTCACTCAAAATTAACTTTGAAACACTTTATATGGAACTGAATAGAAGCTAGTGCCCATGCCTTCCCGGCCAAAACATCAAAATTATAACATTTTTCGCTCGTTTTTAGCTTATAGCTCCTAAAATAACTCGGGGACCCCCAGTTTTTTCTTTTACATTCGATTCTACATATTTCATTATTAGGATAAAGAGATAAATTTTTTTTATCTCGTTACGTTTTCTTAACTTAACACCTATAGTTCGAAACAGTTTTTTGCGTTTCTTTCACAAATGGACCCGAGTACGTTGTATTTTTTGGTTCAAGTAGATTTTCCACAAAAACGCGCGAAAAACTGAAAATCGTTCTTTTTCGAAGGCTTATATCTCGAAAACCAATACGGGGACCCCCCCGTTTTTGTATTTGAATACCCTAACATTGAACTTTAATTGACAGAATTTATAAAAAAATTCATTGACGAATTTTGATGGTCAGGTACTACCTTAAGTTATTCACAAGGGACTGGTTGCACAAAGTCTGGATAGCGCTATCCACAGGATAAATTGTATGGAAATTCGAAATGTTGGATAACTTTTATCCAGTGGAAAACTTTATTTGAATATGTTATCCCCTCACTAGAATTGTAAATAATTTATCAGCTAGACAGCAATTGGTCCTCCACGTCGAAAACGCTATTAAAGACTCGCACAACTGGCATCTAGTGTTTTTATACAACATTTTCTAACAAAGTGATTTAATTATATTTTTATTTCATTTCAGTTCACTCTAAGAACAAATTGTTAATTTCTTAGGGCCCAATTGAATGTACCGTTGACCAAATGACGTCACTGCTTGTTTAAAGTGGGGGATAGAATCAACAAATCCAACAGACATTTTGACAAAATGTTCTCCTAGGAAAAACGTTTATCCTAAAATAGCCCTTGTTTTCTGATATAATATATATTAATATGCCCTTAATTAGATTCAGGGCGTTTGCGGACAATTCCATGTTTTTATTCCTATATCAATGCGGGTTTAGAAAATGTGTTTTGGTGAATTAGTGTCGATTTGACCCAGTCCGACCACCATGATCCTTTGCGTTTTAACAACAGATTGTTTTGATGTGACATCATAGTTAATTAGGGCTATTTCAGCCTGGCCTATAAGGAAGACTCAAGTCTTTTAAACACTAAGTAACAAACTTTAAATACCTCTTCTTCCTTAACTCTTGCGTGGTCTAAAAATGTCAATGTAATAGTCAAGTCTAAAACCGATTAAAAAAAACATTACCACTTTTTTCATAACTAAGCGCCTGAGTCATGAAAGTTCATTTGTCGAGTTTTATGATTCTGTTCCGTCAATCAAACACACGTCCAGACAGTGTGCGAATAAAAACAGTCAGAAAATTGTAGATATCTAAGTTGCTTGTAATAACTGCACGCAGTGTAGTCTCAAATTAGCAGACGAAAAGGCCTCCAAAATGTATTGTCTGTACTTTGAAAGAAGACAACGAACACGGTGCGAAAACTTTTTCCTAATGCCTAGACAAAGTGTGTTTGGTTGACGGAAGAGAATCGACCACTCTTCGAACGACTATTTCATTGTAGTCGGTCACGTAGTTATGCAAATTAGTGGTAATAAGTCCGAGACAAAGATTGATCATAACAGTTAAATATGAATTCTGTAGTTTCAACATTTTAAAGATATGAAATGAATTTGTGCATGTGCAGAATGTTTGTTGGAACGCTAGAATGAACAAGGTCAAATACGAATGTCCTTTTTATGTGTCTTGGCATAAAAAAAATAATGAAAAACAGACATTGCGAATGTCCTCAGTTCACTGGTGAGAGTCAATGTGATCATTGAGCTCTTCAATTGACGAGAAAACCTTATTGCAGATAGAGCACAAACAAGGCATGCTGTTAGAATGTGACTCGCAATGAGCGCTGTAACTCGCTCTTGTTTTAAAAGACTGTTTACAAATAGTACAGGTCAAACCTGTTTGACAAGTTTGGTGTGTTGTTGAGTGTTCTTTCAAGTCCTCCTTGGTATTCAAGACAGCTTTACACACAGTACATTTGTATACTTCCTCAGTACTAGGGCTTGATTCATGTGCCTTCATATGCTCATTTAGCTCTGCTTTAGTTTTCACACTGTCATGACAGATATCACACGAATGCTTCCCATGAACTTGCGAGTGCATCTTGAGGTGTCCCAGTGTTGTAAAGGTTCTTCCGCACTCCAGGCACTTTGGACGTTTTTGGGGGCTTTTGGAGGTTGTTGCGGGCTTATCAACGCCAGATGCATCCGTCCATCTGTCCTTGCTTCTTGTAGATCGACTTCTTGAAGGAGAACTTGCTGTGCTACCTCCTTTGGTAGATGAAGTGACACGAGTTGGAAGTTCACTGCTAGTTGCTGGCAGATTATCTTTAGCTAGACTTCGTTTCGCTGTTGAGCCACTTGAAGGACGGTGAGTTTTCTGGTGCATCAAGAAAGCAAATCGTGTCCAGAAGCTTCTACGACAGACAGTACACTTTATACAGGTTGACTTCTTATGTTTGCATTGTATGTGCTGGTCAAGGTATTGCGATCCTTTGAACGATCGATCGCAATGGGGACACTTTAATAGAGGGCTTTCACGGTGTTGGTGGCCTGCTTCATGTTCGTTGCGCAACTCCTCGTCGTCGAATCCTTTGCCGCACGATCTGCATTCGAATGGCTTTCTTCGACTGTGCATTCGCACATGCAGGCTGAATTCGAGTCTTGAGGAAAACGTTTCATCACACTTGTCACACTCAAGCAAATGGGCTACTTTGACTTTCTGTTCTGCTTGAAAAAAGAAAAAAGATGATTATTACACGCATCGACCACATTTTATGACGATAATCGTCAAGTGTCAAATGCTGGAAATAATGGCGAAGAACAGTGATGACGATGGTTGTGAACCTTCGTCGGTTCGTCGTAAGGGGTGATGATGATGATGATAATCATGTTTATAACGGTGAAAGTCAAGTTGATAAGACATGATAATGATAGAGTGCAAACACTAAACGTGTGCAACAGTTGTCACTATTTAGTAGTAAATAGCTCAAATTAAACAAAAGAAAACTAGAATTAGCATAAAACAGCACTATTTAGCGGTATTTATGTTGCGCACTTTTAGTGCGTGCACTCTCATGATGCAGATCATAACAATGATGCACACGTTACGTCGTAGTGACGAGGATGACTTATTAACACTGAAGAGTTATCTGATATACGGTCCTCGGATTAGCACTGAACTGGTAGTAGTGAATGATGGTGATGATGATGATGGTGGTATTGGTGGTGATGATGGCGGTATTGGTGATGGTGGTGCTGATAATGGTGATGGTTATGATGGTGATGTCAATGATGAAGGTGGCGGTGACGATGGTGGTGGTGGTGGTAATAAAGAGATGATGATAGTGGTGATGATGATGGTAATGGTGATGATAATGTTGATACTTGTGGCGAAGGCACTGATAATGATGCTGGTGTTAAGAAGACGATTGTAGTGTTGGTAACAGTGATGATGATGGTGATGATAATGGTGGTGGTGGTAATAAAGAAATGATGATGGTGGTGATGATGATGATGGTATTGGTGATGATGACGGTATTGGTGATGATAATGGTGATGCTGGTGGTGGAGGTACTGATAATGATGCCGGTGTTAACAAGACCATTGTGGTATTGGTAACGGTGATAAAATAAACTTCATGTTGAAAGACGATAATAATTACAAAAAAAAATATTTCACCTCTTTCACTTTGTTCGTCGTTCTCATGTTTTTTCGAGTGCTTGGAGAGCTCTTCAGCCGTCGAGAAGTTCTGCTTACACACAATGCACATGAACGGCTTAGATCGGTGTAGCATCTTATGCTTGATAAGATGCAGCTTGGCTCGAAACGTCTTGTCGCATACAGCGCATTTGTGGCTTCCTTTGTCGTTGTGCGTTCTCAGATGTGCATCTAACAGACTCAAAGACGAAAATTCCTCTCCACAGAACTTACAACTCACTGATTCAGATAGCAAATGACATCTAAGGTGAGATCTGTAGCTTGAAACACGGGTAAATTGTTTACCACATTCTTCACATTCCAATTGTTCTTGGGCTTCTTTTGTATGTGTTTTGACATGAGAAGCTAGCCTCGGTGCGTTGATAAAACTCTTGTCGCAGATGTTACACGTGAAGGTCTTCTGTTTGTGAGTTCCCAGGTGTTTACGAAGAGACATATCGGTGAGGAATTTTTTCTTGCAGATATCACATTCGTGCGAGCCTTCTTGGTTATGTGTTCTTGTGTGCATATGAAGTGTAAACAGCGAGGAGAAGGAATCGCCACAATACTTGCAAACGAGTGGCTCATCGGATTTGTGTGTTCTTAGGTGTGTTTTGTAATGGTGACGACTGGAGAAATCTTTTCCACACTCGTCGCAACTGACTCTTTCATCTTTTTTCTCTTTGTTGTGTTTTCGCAGGTGAGAGGTGAGTAGTGCAGCTTTCACAAACGATTTCGTACAATGTTTACAGTTATAGATCTTTTTCTTGTGTGAAGTAAGGTGCTTTGTTAGTCGTGCGTATGTTAGGAAAACTTTTGGGCAGACAGAGCATTGAAATGAACCGTCCTTGTTGTGCGTTCTACTGTGGTTGTTGAGAAGGCCGACGGAATCGAATACCTGATCACAATGAGGACATTCTAATTGCTTATCGCTCTTGTGGAAGATAACATGGGCTTTGTAGCCTGATATGGAACGAAATATTTTATCGCACTGTTTACACACGAACTCCTTGGCATTGCTATGTACTTTCACGTGCTTTTCCAAAGATGGCTGACTTTTGAATAGCTTATTACATAAAGAGCATTGAAATTCGTACTCGTTATGAGTCACTTGATGTCTTGATAGATGTAATTTATTCTTGAAGTGTTTGTTACAGGTGGAGCATTTGTATGCACCATTTCTGTAGTGGGTTCTCATGTGTGCATCCAGCTGGCCACGAGTCATGAATTCCTCTCCGCATTCAGAACATTTTTCAGGCGAGGAACTTTGGTGTGATCTTATATGCATTTTATAACTAGACTGCCTGTTGAAAACCTTCCGACAAATTTCGCAAGTAAATGACAAAGAGTTATCTCTATGTATTCTCTCGTGTTTGGCCAACTCGTATGGAAGCCTAAAAGATTTATCACAAATTTTGCACATGTGAGTTTTCGCTTTGTGTGACGACTTGTGTCGTTCAAGGCATTTGGCTGTGCGGTAGGACTTATCACACTCATCGCAAGCGTACTCTCCACCGATGTTGTGTGACCTCATGTGAATGTCCAGCATTCCTTCAGAAATAAACATTTCTTCGCACATTGAGCACTGGAGGGGCTCTGGACTTTCGTGAAATCTCAAGTGATTCAAATAACTGGAGTAAGTAGTGAAAGTTTTATCACAAGGTTCACAGGTAAAGGAACTTTGCTGTGCAGGATGCTTGGTTCTTTTGTGTCTGTTTAGCGAAGGCCTGGAGGCGAACGTCAAATCACAGTGATCACAATGATAAGTCTTGTTTCTATGTTGTTGTGCATGCTTCTCAAGGCTTGTGGCAGATAGGAACGTCTTTGTGCACACATCACATTTGTTACTTTCCAGACCGTGTTTCTCCTGCATGTGAACATTCAATTGACCTTCCGAAATGAACATTTCGTCACAAGAAGAGCATAACAGAGGTTCAGCACTTTCGTGAAACATGACGTGATTCTCATAGCTATTAAACGTCGTAAATACTTCATCACATTGATCGCACGTGAATGTTCTAGAATCAGAGTCCGACGAGTCGTCTGCTGTGCTTGCGTAGATATCGGTACAGAACGTGGGAGGCGAAGAAGAATCTATGTGTATTCTTCCGTGGGCAGCGAGTGCTCTCTTAGAATTAAACTCTTTGTTACACGTGTTGCAAGTATGAACGTACGGTTGGACGACGGTATTAGTCGAGTGAATTTTAGTTTTGTGCACTTGTTTATCTCTGTCAGTATGGAAAACGTTATCGCAATCTTCGCAGGGGTGAGTGCCAGAACCTTCAAAAGCCTTTTCATGCCTCGATAAGCTGTATTGAGAGAAGAAACGTTTGCCACAGGTGCTGCAAGCTACACACTCTGCAGCTTCGGAATGGACATTGCGAAAGTGTATGTCTCTGTCTTTGTCGGCATGGAAAACTTTGCTGCACTGTTCACAAGGGAAAGTCTCGGTATCTTTATAAGCTTTGACATGCCTTGATAAGTGGGACTGGGTGTTGAATGTCTCACCACATACATCACAGGTCAAGTCTACCTCCCCATCTTTCTCTGTCTCGCCATCCTCATGCGCATCTTCGTCATCAGCTTCTGTGTCTTCCACTTGTTGATCATCGTGGACTTTGCTGTAGTGTGATTGCTTGTCTTTTGAAGTGTGAAAAACTTTGTCACAATGTTCACAAGGAAAAGGTTCGCGGTTTTCAAAAGATTTCATGTGTCGATCCAAATGGGATTTACTTCTAAAGGTTTTTTCACATGTTATGCAGGTATTTGTTGCTTTGTGGATATGTGGATGAAACGTGAGGCAATGGTCGTCCATCCCTTTAGTAGTATGACATACTTTATCGCAGTGTTCGCATTGTAGAGGTTCGCACTGTGAAAATGCTTTCTCGTGTCGTACCAAGCGAGACTTTGAAGTAAACATTTTATCACATGTTCCACACGAGAACTCTCCATCTTTAGTATGGGTCTTGCAGTGTTGTTGAAAAGGTACTTTCTCAGTAAAGACTTTACCGCAGATGTCACAAGTAAAAGTGCCGTCATCATGAGATTCTTGTTGCACGTGACTCTGCGCATGTCGTTTTAGTGCTGATAAAGTTTTGCAAACTTTGTCACACACTTCACATCTGTTTACTTTGTGGCCCCTTGCGTGACGTTTCATGTGCAGAGAAAGATCCTCTTTACTCTTGAACGACTTGTTGCACAGTTCACAAAAATGTGGCCGATCCTCGGTGTGAGAGTACATATGTCGATTGAGAGCTGCCTTAAGACGAAAGCACTTCTTGCAAATACGACACTCGAATGGCATTTCACCGGTATGAGCTCGTTCATGAGCTGTCAGCTGTGACTTCCACTTGAACACTTTGTCACATGTCGAGCATTTGATTGGCATTTCACAGCAACTTCTTCGATGCACCCGTAACGCTTTTCTCTGTGTAAACTCCTGGTTGCAGCGTTGGCACTTGATGAGCTGTCGAGAGCCTTTAGGAGTTTCTCTTCTAGCTTTTCTGGTACACTTGGTATGAATAAGCTTAATGTGCTTGGCAAGGTGACTTTTCTTTACAAACGTTCTATCACACTGAGAGCATTTAGATGACATCGCACTTTGTTCAGTGTGAAGAAGCAGGTGCTTATTCATAAAATGAAGACTTGAAAATACTCGTTGACACTGTTGACAGGTATATGTCCCATTGGCGTTCGACACTGGAGCTATGTCAACTGCTGCTGACTCTATGATTACCTCAGAATTACTGCTAGATTCATTCATATAATTATCGGCTTCACAGTCTCCACGATTATTGAAGGGGGATTCGGAGAGCGACAGGGCCGTAGCAACAATATCGGTCTGCGAGTTCGACAGTGGAACATCTACATCGAGGGCTACGTTTGAAATATCACTAGAGTCGGTATTGTCCACGTTTGCTACATTACACTCACTACTCACACTCTGTGCGTTATAAGAATCTGTGCCATTCACCACTGCAGCAGATTCACCAGCTGCATTACTGATTTGATTGCGTGAACCTGCATCGCTTGAATTCTGTGATATTTCAGCAGAAGTAGAGTCGTTCAAACTGTTCCCTTTGGAACCTTTACGTGTTGTTTTATTACACGACTTGTTAGCTAAATGCTTAGCAAGGCTGCTGTTCCATCGAAATGCTTCTCCGCATAGCTGACAATGGTATCTGTGAGCATCAGTATGAATAACAACGTGTTGGTTTAAGGAGACCTTACTGCGAAATGCTTTGTCGCACTGCGGGCACTTGTATGGCATCTCCCCTGTGTGAATCCTATTATGGACAATCAACTGATCTTTCTTTCTGAACGCTGCATTACAGACACTGCAAACGAAAGCTTTGACTGGACATTTGCTCTTCAAGTGAGAACGAAACTCCTTCTTGTCGAGAAACTTTGCTGAACACTGATTACAAGTGTAATCTATAGCCAGACCATGAGCCGACTTTGTATGGTTCTCAAGCTTGGCTTTCTTAGTGAACTTTTTATTGCACTGTTCGCATTTAAAATCTGCCGTGTGACTCCGCATGTGGTACTTGAGTAATTGCTCGCTCTGGTACGTCACATCACATTCAGGGCACTTGTGACCATTCTGAGCATGCTCAATAGTTGGACTACTCACTGCTTGAGCTTCTTGAGCTGACTGTCCCACATTTGGGCCTTGTAACGTTTGGATGACAAGTACAGGAACGTCACTTTCATTTTGGCTGTCATTGTTTAGATCACTGACTTGAAATACTGACGTCATGAGTCCTGGCGACGTGGTCAAGTTAGCCATGTCGCTGTCAGTAAGATATACAGTGGGAAGACTATTACTTTGAACGTCTTGGCTTGGTGTATTCATAGCCTAGTGATAATAAAAACCTTCATTTAGAACATGATGATTGGAACAAATAAAATTTGTAAATGATATACATGGATCTATTTTCTTAACTTGGTGCTAGTGAAAAAAGTTGGTCGATTGCTTGATCAACTCTTTTACCGATTGTTTGATTGATTGACTTGGTGACTGACTGATTGACTGACTGACTCAATAACGGACGATATAACTGACTAAATGACTCAATGACTGGCTGACTGATTCAATGACTGATTCAATGACTGATTTAATTACTTTAATTTTGAAAAAGACACTCATATCTATAACACTAGGTATGCGTCAAATAACAACTTTTGTAAACAAAAAATAGAACAAATACTGGAAAGCAAACGATCAGTGCCACTGCACCAGATATATGGAAAGAAATCCCATATGAACTAAAAAAATCGAAAAAAACTTTCATTTTTAAACTAAAGGTTAAAGAGTTTTTACTGCATAGTCAAAGCTAACTCCAGTAGTGAAAAATATAAATTATAACGAAATTAGTATCAAGCTACATTAGTTTACTTTACCAATTGATCTCTTCTACACTTTAAAAACACTTATTTGTTATTTTTATAGCTTATCTTTCACTACGTTTAATTTAGATTACAACTGATTTATTCCTTGTTTTCTTTTGTCGTACTATTTGCTCTTTTAAAAACAATACAACTTTACAAGTCAATAGTGTCTAACTCGAAAACTTATGTTTATTTAGATACTAACATTCAAAAATGAAAATAATATCTTTTCACTTTTTATCTAAATGTAAATGTAAATATAAAAAAAAGAAATTATTAATATAATGTAACAAAACTTGTACAAACGAATGTGAATAAAATTGTATTGTATTGTATGACTGATGGACTGACTCATTGACTGACTGACTCACTGTCTCACTGATTGACGCAGGGACTGACTGACTGATGGACTGACTCACTGACTCTCTGATTGACTCAGGGACTGACTGACTGACTGACTGGCTGACTGGCTGACTGGCTGACTGGCTGACTGACTGACTGACTGATTGACTCAGGGACTGACTGACTGACTCAATGACTCACTGACAAACTCAATAACCGACTGACTGACTGACTGACTGACTCAATGATGGATTGATTGATAGTTTGATTGACTGATTGAAAACAAAAGTGGTGTAGATGATGACTCAAAAGCAAACAATAAATCCTTGTGCAGTAGCACTGATTACGTTTTAGGAAAGAATGACTAAACAACATAAAAATCAATACTTTTTTGCATAAAATTGAACTGATAAATGAGTATTACAGATCTAAAGTGTGTATATTGTTTGCATATAGTATAGTTCTGGAAAACGTTACAACATGAAGGAACCATATGCATTACACATTTTGTTATTTTTTATGTAAATTATTGTAAATATTACTATATAGTGGAACCCCTCTATTCCGGACAGTATTGAGACCAAAGAAAATGCCCAGTTTGGAGGGGGTTCCGGTTTACTGAGGTTAATTTTACAAGAGATATTGGAAAAAGTTGAATTCTGGACCGAAAAAAGTTGTTTGGTTTAAAGAGAATTTTGTAATATTGAGAGTCCGGTATAGAGGGGTTTCACTGTATTATATGTAATATATACAATATGAGCGGCCGATCTGTATGGAATATACAATGTCGAACCGAAGGCGAGTTATATCACACACAGATCAGGCACAAATATTGTATATTACTTATGAAATGTCTAGATTAATGCAGCTATTCTAGAGTAATGTTTTCGAAATTAGATTTAATTTGTCCGAGATATTTAAAGCTAAACCTTATGCAAATCAGGACGATTTCTGTACAAAATATACAGATGCCTTCACGGTAGTGATTTTCTATTGTTCTGGGTTCAATAATTATTCATGAATTTTATGATAAAATGTCTGTAATTACATTAATATATGCATTGTTAAAATTACTACATGTAAAATATTGTTTTGTAAATATTATTATATCTACCACAAAAAATATATATATAAAAAACAGTTCCTGACCAATACACTGTAGAAATGTATTAAACAGATTATGTATGCTTCATAAAAATGATTTTGAGAAATTAAAAAATCTAGCTGTCTTGGTTTGGTTTGCACAATATGAATCATTGAACCAACTGACTACAATCATTTGCCGGCCTGCTGTAGATCTCAACAAATATTATCAGCTGAAGCTTAATGGAAGTAATCTACTGATTAGAAGTAGTAACATTTGAAAAGTTTTTTAGTTCTCACTCTATCTGCAGGATGTGTTCACATGAGAGGGTTACATCTTTCTATCACTAGTCAACATAATTTTAAGAGAAAAATATCATATGCCCTTAGCAGGATTTGAACCACCGTTTTCAGTATTCTAGTCCGACGTGTTAACCACTACACCACAAGGACAACCACGCTGGAAACGCAGCAGAATTGTGAAGAATGCATTCACAAATTACTACTTCACATAATTTCTAAAGGCCGATTATTGAGGCAAGTTGCCATTTGCGATATGTAGTATATGACTAGTCAGGAGGTTTCAAAGCTTCTAAATTGTGTGTGACTAGTTTAGGTTAATGCGGTTACATACCTCTGTGGTTGCATTGGTGTTTTCAGAAGCAGCTGCAGCTACAATAAGATCTGACAGGTTGATGGTCTGGATCGATGACTGGCTAGTTGCTTGTTGTAGAGAATCATCAAGAACTTCTACTGACTGTGAGACTGTAATGTCTGGATGTGAATAACTATGTTCTCCATTAATGGAGTCAAAGTACATCTTTCGTCCGGAGATCGCGGTTTTAATCTTTTTTACAATCTGTCAGAACAGAAGATTCTAGAGTTAGCAAAAATGAATACAATATACTACAATACATATAGATAAATTAATGACGGGCCAGTGTAAGACTGTGTATGAACACGAGGCAAACTAAGGAGTGATAAGCTCTGTCACCTCCTCTTCTCAATACTTGAGCATTTCTATTTATTATATATCATTTTTTTTCTGCACACATGTATGTATATGTAGGCTAACTGATCACTGGGCTACTCAAACTAAGAAGTTACAAAACCAAATCAAGCAGGATAGCAAAAATAAAGCCCAGAATTGAAAGAGCTTACCAAATTTAGTATATAACAATTCAGCAAATTTCATCTTCTAATACACAACACAACAAAAATGACAATAAACTGAAAGTGGTTAAGTGGTAAAGAGTACCACCCAATGCATTTTTTTGGATGATTTTTAAGAAAAAATAATATTATAAAACACTGCCATCTCTGTTTCCTTGTCTATGGATAGTTGAAAATTGATCCTTTTACTATTAAAATTCTGGCATGCTCATTTTATATTAGTCTCCTTCGCAGCCGCTTTTTGTGTCAGGCTTCCTGTGCCCCCCTTCTCACACACGAAGCCCAACACTAAAAGTGACTACAAAGGTGAATAATTCCCTTTCTAGCCTTCATTTTTATGACACTTGTCCATTTAGGGAAGATAAGGTCACATGACCTCCTAGTGCATGTAATCGATTGAGAACAAATGTTTATGTTTGCACAAATGAGTGTCAGTTAACAAACCGCATGTACAAGCCTAATTTAAAAACACAGTTGTAGGAAAGAGCCCCAATAAGCAATAGCACAATCTAAGGGAATCCGGGAATCACATTGAGAAATAAGCAATGTAAATTAAAGATGCTGACTACATTAAAAAAATCCATTAGTGACAGATGCTTATGGTTTGTACGACTACAATTTATTTACATATTTAGTAGTTTCAACCTTGCATACTTTTTTTCGGCTTGCCTATTATGCAAGTTGCATGGTTGTTTTTTTTCTGACAAGTTTTGGTTGTACATATTTTTTTTAATTTTCAAACCGTTTTTTAATTTTTTTTTTTTTTTTTTTTTTTTTTTTTTTTGCCCCCCTTCACTTTTCTAATGGTCCGTCCCTAAGTGTCAGACCAAATAATAAAGCCCCAAGCATAGGTTTGAGACATAACACCCATAGTAAACTTTTCAAATGTTTATTCAAAAAATTTCATGGCAAGTGTAATGTAAAAATCAATAGTAAACAAATAAGTAAACTGCATGACTGACTGACTGACTGACAGCCCAATTCTCTCCCAACTGAGCTAATCTGTCAATCAGCATTTCATTGAAACACAAACTTTAAGGTCTTTTCCTGAGATTTCAGCAGTGACAATACTACAGACCAGGCCTCAAAATAAGCGATGGTCAAGGGGTTGTGGCACTCAAAATTTGATACTTGACCTCATAAATTGGATTTTATAAGGCAAACCGGACAAGCCATATTTTAGAGGGAGAAATACATACCTAACTTGCAGGTTTAATTTATCCAAAAATGGCTTTGTCCAGAGCATTACAAATATTCCAGCTTTGGGGGGATTGGTGCTTAAGGTTTTGATTGAATGATCAATACAACATTGGTTTGTGAGTTGTTTGTTTGTAAACTGTCAGTGCATATCACTTTTTGATAAAGTTTTAAACAGGATATAAATTTGATTGTATATTTTCCAAAGCCACACACTACTTAATAAATATAGGAAATGAATAGAAGTCATTTATTATTGTTATGATAACAATCTTGTTTCTATAAATCATATGATTATACTTATAATAATATACTTGCAAAAAATCCTTGATTCTGATTGGTCGAGAGCAGTACAGTTCAGGCGTTACACCAGTGCAGAAAGATGTAATACCAGTGCAGAAAGAAGTAATACCAGTGCAAATTACAACTTGATTCAAAAGACAAAATACATCATAAAACTAAATATTTTTGGAATTTTTTACTGTCTGGAGAATAATTTCAATTTTTTAAACATTTCTATATGCAAAAAGTTTGAAATTTTACAAAAATACTAAAGAAATTTGCAAAAAACTGAGCGAGATGCAGTTGAAAACTTTTCAACTCGTTTGTTTTTCAAAGAGTCAAATTGCGTTCATCCTACAGGCTCATGCAATTACCAACTCTTTGAAAAACAAACTTGTGCAAATTAATTCCAAATTGAACTCGAAACCATCTTATTACCTATACATAATATATATATAATTGCTGATATTTGAACAAACCAGTGGTCGCAAATAGGAAATTGAAAATTGACAAAGCCTTGTTCACTATTTAGCTTAAGGTATTTGTTAAATGTTAAGGGTAGCTGATTCTTGTAAAATTTATTCATATATAATGGTTATAATGTCATTTATTTCAAATGCTTGTCCTTTTTGTGTAACGTCCATGACTCACCATTAAAAATGCAATACTCTTAACCAGAAAAAGAAAAATTCCCATCCTTGGACATGAACATCAAGGAGATCCATTTACATAATAATAATAATAATAATTACAATTTATATAGCGCCTATAGCAGGTCAGATCTAAGCGGATAAAGCAAAGGGAAAAATTACAAATTATATGCACATTTAAATAAATATAATGTAGAAACAATTAATTTAGGAATGACTATTATTTTTAAAAAAGCATTTTTTTTACTAAAATTCTCTCTGAATGTACCGTCCATGACCATGGAACTGCCCTAATACTAAATTGCAATTTTAAATCAAATAATTCAGCTTATTATAAGTTCTTAAATAAATGATCAGTCTGTTGTAAATGACTGAGAAATAATTACTTAATTTCCAATTACAAATTTTATCACCTGTACTAATAGTTACAAAACAGCTGAGCTAATTTCAATGCTTTTTACATAGCTCTACATTTGTTTGTTAGTTAAAACAACGTGTATTTATGCTTTTGCTGGCACTCTAGCAGTTGATATCTTAAATTGAGCAAAGGCTATGTCCTGAGACATTATAGACAACAGAACTTAAGGTAATTCAGTAGTTTTGCACTGCGCATAGTTCTGCGCATGTTTCAAGTTTTTTGGTTTTAGGACATTTATCATGTAATCTAGTCAAATTATGTTTGTAAATTACTTTGAATAAAAAATTCGAAGAATTGCAACATTTTCGAGCGAGAAAACGCGATAATTTTGAAACTCGACCCAGTCCTCTCTCGGAAAACCTGTTTTTTGACAATAAAATGACGATATTTTTTGCAATATTTCGCAAACTAGCACGGTTACCTATGTTTTTTATTTGATTAAATTATTTTTTATAACATAACATCAAATATATCTAAAATTGAGCATAGGTCATCGGGCTAACTTTTGAGAAATTTCCAAAATACTTTCCGCTTAGGACTTTTTCGAATGAATTAGCAGCTCGTGCGCACGTTGGTATTTGGTCAATTTCTTCAAGATCACATATTTTTTATATATCTGTTCATATTTATTAAATAAAATAAAGTGCAGACATTTGAACAAAACACGAATTTTGCTCTTAAAAGACAAATTACTGTGCTTTTGTTCCGTTTCTCTTCGATTTTTTAGCTTCTTTCTTTACGTTCTCAAGTCACTAAAATGCATGAACTTTGACGTCATATTGCACAAACAAAGAAGTCGGTGACCCCCCTTTTTTATTGTATTTTCTGAAAGAGTTTCTCAAAATTGTTTGTTAAAACGAGTATAAAAAAATTTCATCGGGCAGTTTTATTTTTACGGAATTACCTTAAGTTAAGGAAAAAAAAAACATTTTAGTTTGCTTAATTCAAGGTGTGCTGTCTTGTCTCATAACGCAGAGCTTAGAAGCTTTTGCTCAATTGTAAGATCCTAGATATTAGATTCGATCTTGATTGCTGATACGTAAATTATACAATTGTATTAAAATTTGAGTTATAATTTAAATATTCAGACTGCTGTTTTACTTCGTGTACCAAACACAGTTTACTTCACCCATACAGAAAACAAAATATTATAAATTAAATGATAAAACGAATCAAAAATAAAATACAATAGTTTTTTTGGTGAGAGACTCCTTGGATTACTATAAATTTTGCAGACACGAGGTCAACATCAACCGAGATTTTCAGTGGCAAAACAATTGCAATTTTAACACATAATCATACTATGAAAGCTAGCTAGTTATAAATACTGACCTGGATGGTGCCTTTAGTGTTTTTGATTTGTAGAAAGTACGATATCTTCTTGGAATTTTGTGGAAACACAACAACGTTCAATAATCCAATTCAAGATGGCGGCGAAGGTGGCAGAAAGCTCTTGCCCAGATCTCTTGGTGAGGTGGCCAGCACAGGAAGCCCGAATGTTTAGCTCTTATAGGGGGCAATCAAAATCGAAATAAATGAAGAAAACAGACAAAAATAGAAATAAGCAAACTAAATAATTACTAGAATCGTTTTTTTTTTGTTTTCATGAAAACTGGTATTTTCCAACACTTCTCACCGCATGTGTTCCACAAGCTAAAATATTTACAAATATCACAGTTTCAGAATCTTGAAAAAGACAAAACTTTCTATTGAAATAAATCAGTCCAAAACTTGTATTTTGAAAATAAATTTGTTTGTTGACTGACAACATGTGTTAATTTTTCAGGGCCACCATTTGAGTGGTGGATGCCGGAGACTTTGACTTCCGAGTCATTGGCTGCCTAATATAAATCTTCTTGACAGTTGCAAATAAAGTTAAAAAGCTGTTTGATCTTTCGGGTGAGTATTTTTGCGTACGACGTTTTTCAAATATATGTACTTGGAAAAAATATGTTCCTTTTCATCCAGGAGGAGTAGCTCATTTTAAAAATTAATCCAATATATTTTCTTTCAGAAAAGCGGATGTAATGGCAAGATAACGGATCGCGAGACTGACCGTGAGATTTCGTTCGAAAGCCATTTGATGAAGACGGAGTGTTTGAGTCATAATAAAGTCTTGAGTTTAAACAGCTGAACCGTGAGATTTCTTTGGTCAGTGTCATCTCATCTACTGTTTACCGCCTTTACCTCGTTGACAACTAGCGATTGTTCAGCCGTTGAACCGTTGTGGTTCCAGCTGGTTTGAGTCCTTACTAAAAGGAAATGGAATTTACAGTTAATATAACAAGTCAACGATTTAACTCATCAAAGAACGCTGACGATCAAAGCTGACAAAAAAAAGACATCTCAACAAATATTTTACTGCTTTGAATATAATATTCTATCGACATCGCCCATTTAATCTGGACGGAGTCCCTTGCTTGTCGACGGCGTTCTTATTTAACTATGTCAGTCTAGCTGTGCAAGAAACAAAGAGAGGATAATTTGCCTCAAGCCTTGCCCTCCAATCAATTACTGTTGCGCGTTTGTATCCTTTAGTTCTGATAGTTTAAGGAACACTTCTGATAACTGGACTCGACAAATGATATCTGATTCCACTAAGACAAACACGAAGATCTGAGTTAAGTTGACTGAAACGCAGTCTTATGCTAATTACTTGGAATCATTTCCACTTCAACGACCAGTAAAGTATCCACACTTCATCGAGCAACAGATTTGCTTACTGATCGAACGACAACAGATTCCCAAACGTTCAAAATGAAGTGGACTCCGTTTCCGATAAGTTTGTTTCCATTGCGTTGCATGACAGTAATTGTTAGAATCAAAATAATGCACGTGTAAGATATTGACTGAACAATTCTTGAAAAAAAACTCTTCATGAAAACAGCTGACATCCCTCAGTGCTGAGGCAATTTCCAGAACAAAAACAGTAAAAGGACAAGTATTATTTCTCTTTAAAGGTTTAGCTATCGGCAAACATAGTGGCGAAAATATATGAACTTTACTTTGCATGCATTTGTTGCCAACTTATTTAAATTTTCGCAATTCCAAAAAATAACGTTTTTTAATTTGTTCAACTAAATCAAAACAAAAGTCTAGCCTTAATCGGTTGTTTTACCTGCGCGTCGTTATTATTAACATTGAATGATGTTCCATCAGAATGCACATTATATCTGGTCTATCTAAATTAAATACTTTTACTGTCTCCTTTTTAGAAAAATATTACTTTTAGTTGTTTAGTAGTCATATCTTTGGTAAAAATTGTTGAAGTTTTATTTGACTAAACATGTTACGAATATACAAGCGAGTTAAAGTACTTGTGATTCTCTTGGCGTTACTGTACTTATCATTATACATCTACAGGCTTATATATGTCATAAAACTCGATCACGACCGTATGAAATTACTAGAAACATTAACCAAAGATCCTATTTGCACAGCACATGGCAACATAGTTAACCGCCTTAACAGACTTGCAAAATATATTATTAAACTTAAACTTGATTTTGACTATCGTGACGACGAATCTGATAAAAGCAGCGAGCTGGAGAGTTACTACGACAATGTACAACAACTTATAATCGAAATTGAAACAATAACAAATATAAAGCACAAGAGAAGTAAAGAAAAACGCCTTGTCAAAAACAAGGTTTCTAGACCCAGCGTGGTGTGCCCTGAGATATATCTTGGGTCCACTTTTGGTTACCCGTTTTATTCTAAAGGATTTGAAACAACCAACTGTTCTAGCAAGGTTCCTATGGAGAGTCTAGTTACTTTAATATTTGATGAAGTACCCGTGGTAGTAAAAACAAATGAAGGAGAATTAATTGCCGATCAATCAATATATGTCGACCAACTGACAAAATTCATCAGTAGTGTCTCTGCGTTTTATCCTAAAGTAGCAAATTACTTCATGCTTAATATAACAGATAATCTATTGGATTCTTTAGAGAATAAAGTTAACAGAAAATTGGTGAAGTTTGTGCGGTTAAGAAACGTAACGAGAGGTCGGGCAATTCAAGATGTGATCGATGAAGTGAAAACACCTTATGTTCTCTTAGCTAATCATCTTACACAGTTCACAGAGCATATTGACCTAGAGAGGTTAGTTCGAGTGGCTTCGAGTAAAAGTTCAATTATAGCTGTTGGAGCAAGCTCTAGGAATCTCACTGGCCACTGGTCAAACAATTGTTACCGTCTACAGCTAAAGAACTATACGTTGGAATACAAACAAGGTTATCATCGATCTTTTAACGAGTGTTTAGTGTGTGATCATTTAGATGGCTCTTTCTTGGCGAAAACGTCCATATTAAAAACATTCAAATTTGATTCTTCATTGGATCACGGCATATACAAAGACTTATTTCTAAGAATCAAGTATCGTTTCTATAGTGACGGTTATAACCACAGAAGAGCTGGTTTCCATGTCAAAAACAAAACTGATAGCTCTAATGATAGTTACTACAGAGTCAACGGTTACCATAGTAACACCAACAAAGGTTCTAACGGTCATACTGGAAAAACGTATTACCATGGAAACATCTATGAACAATTAAGCCTTAATGGTTACCCTGGTAACCCAGTGGTGGTCAGTTGCCCGGATGTTCTGTTTCATGAGCAAACATATGACGTCCGTGATGAGCATCTTATCACGTTTGCAAGCAGACACTCGATCAGGAAAATAATAGAAGAGAGTGGCAAAGTGCGATGGTATGGATGTAAAAGAGACGTCAAACATCGAATAGGTAAGGCAAATAAGTGATATGAAAGAACTTAACAAAACGAATATACCATTTGTGATCAAAAGTTATGATCAACGACAACGTTGCCATCTTCAGGGGGGAGGGGAGGTTCATTCAGAAGGGAGTTATTGTCTATCGTGCTTGTCAGAGTTTTTTTTTTAAAGAGATACAATTTAAGGTAATTCCGTAGTTTTGCACTGCGCAAAGTTCTGCGCATGTTTCAAGATTTGTGGTTTTCGAACTTTTATCATGTTATCTAGTTAATTTATGTTTGAAAAGTATTTTATTTTGATGGGCTATAGTACATGCATTTTGGTCAAAAAACGGGCATTTCAAAATCCGAAGAATTGCGATATTTAACTCGACCTAGTCCTCTCTCGGAAAACCTGGTTTTTTTTTAACATCAAAATGACGATATTTTTCACAATATTTCGAAAACTAGCACGATGGCTTATGTTTTTTTATTTGATAAAGTTATTTGTTATGGTATAATATCAAATATATCTAAAATTGAGCTTAGGTCATCGGGCTAGATTTTGAGAAATTTCTAAAATACTTTGAGTTTAGGACTTTTTCGTACGGAGTTAGCAGTATTTTTATTGATGTGATCTGTTTCTTGATGACCATTTTGCTTTTATTTATAACAATATCAATAGGTGACCGCTGTGCGTTGAGACGTGGTCTCGCTGTCCCACCATGCTGTCTCGAGAACCTAGCCGACGCAGTCAAGTTTATTATGAACGAGTGTCTCCGGAATAACATCATTTGCGAGCTTCAAGAGGGAACACTTCTGGGCGCCGTGAAGTTTAACAAGGTGTTACCATGGGAACGAGATGCTGATATAACTTTTTTAACGTCGGATTACGACAAGCTGCTTAATATCAAACCATTGGTTTATAAAAGAGGCTATGTATGGCGGGATATCAGTGAGTATATCGAAATGAGAAGTAGCATATGATATATATAACACAGTTTGGCCGGTTAGTGTAAATGGGTCCCTTTCATTATATAGGGCATTTGCATTTGATTTTGTTCATGAAACTAGCCCACTTATATATGTTGATGTTTATGTATAGGCCATTTGGATTTGTTTGTGTTTATGTATAGGCCATTTGGATTTGTTTGTGATTAGGTATAGGCCATTTGGATTTGATTGTGTTCATGTATAGGCCTTTCACATCTGTTTGTGTTTGTGTTAGGCTCTCCTCGATGTTGTGTTGGCGATAAGATGGCAGGAGGTCAAATCGAAATTCTGGCGGACGGCTGGTCCATCCAAATGTATGGACAACATAGCATGGATTCGGAAAGGCTTGTAAACCAAGGTGTGCGACCAACGATTGTGCCGTTCTGTGGACAGTGGGTTAACGTGCCTGAAAATCCAGGAAAATATGTACGAAATAGGTTCGTATAAGCCATATTAAATAAGAATATATCAGGCAACTAGAGCTACTGCTTAGAACCTCCGTTCTTAATTTAGCTGAGAAGTGACTGGGTACGAGAATCGTACTACTGCTAGAGCGTATTTGAGCATTTAAATTTATTTGGATTTCAACTGAGCGATCACGGAACGACTCAATTCGACACTGACAACGTTGGGCTTTGCCTAACAAACCGTTTATTTAGGGTGCGGTCGCGGGAACTAGCCACACACCTCCGGCACAATAATCTAGACGTTATACACTGACTAAACCAGGATCAATATTTTTAAGCTTATCATTGCATATCGATTGCACTTCAGTGCTCTCACTTATAAACTCATATCTTTTTCTTATATTCGTTATCAACCATAGTGCAGACCATAATGAATTTGCTCTCATAATTCTCGAGTCACATTCTCGGATATCTCCGGCGAATCATCTACATACGCAAATAACACAGAAAACAAATTCGTGAGCAAGCAATCAATTCAAGAAACGTGCGTTTGCCATGTTGGTTGAATTGTCTTTTCCCTGAAGTTGACCCAAATATCACAAATAATCTTTGATGAAGCAATTGATAAGATGAATATTACTACTGTACCATCAACAAAGACCTACTTGATTAAAATCAGATTTTATCTCTAGGTATGGCAGGAATATATATCGGCACGCCGAACACTGGATTACTACTGGTCAAAAGTCGGGATGGACTTCATATGACACTAAAGAATTTTCTGTATGCCCTGTAAAAGGATTTCATGGCTGTTTAGATCAGTACAATATCGATGGATCTGTACAGTTTGAGAATTTATTTTGAGTCTCTTTTTACAAAGGGCAAGAGAGCTCCTGGCATAAATGAAAGTACACAAAGATGTAATAATGCTAATATTATATTAAATTACATTATATTACCAATATACGGACCACTATTTTAAGGCGCATAATGCCGCCACGAGGCTTAAAATCATGAGGAGTTAGTGATTAGTGTGAATTGTGGTAATGGTAAGGATTCTTTAACGTGTCTCCGTCTAATGATTAGAGAATGAAGCGAAGAGAGAAAAAAGCAGAGACAACTCAGATGCAGAAATTAAAAATGTCAACTAAGTCTTATAGAAAAAAATGTATTAAAATTATATTTATAGGGTAAATGATAAGTTACGGTCTATATATCAAAAGTCTACATTCAAACCTTTTTTTCATGACGTAAGTTGACTGAGTTTTACACTGCGCGTCTACAATCTTTGACATACCAACTTGGTGTACAATGAAATATTTGTCGGAATTTTTTAGCGATTTGATATTTGATCCCCTCCGATCCCCCATGTTTTAATGTTTATGTCATATTTTTCCAGATTCTATTTGAATGAAAATTGCATTGATACAGGGGAGTGTTGAGGGGAATATCTCAAGCTGAACAATGTGTAAAAATGACAAAACGTAAAAAGTGTTTTCTCCAAGATTGTAGCTATTGTCGGCTCTCAGCAGGTAGTTAATTAACTTCAACCAAATAAAATATCTAGCAATTAAAAATTAAAATAAATGAGGTCAGTCTTTCATTTGCTAATTCTATATACTAGCTATTTCCAACAATTTGAAACTATTACTTTCTTACTCAATTTGCATAGTCCGATCTTGTCCTAAAAATACAGCACAAAATGGCCCCAAAAATGTTACAATGATTAACAATACAAATATAAGCAAGAAATATGATCGCTAGTCAGCGATTCTTTTTCTCGACTTGTACTTTTTCACTTAAAACCAGTGAATTCTTGGAGTGCCCCTTAAATTAGTTAAACTGATTACTTTGGCTACTCGGAACATTTCGATATGTATTTTTTTTTTATTTGGAATGTTTTTGTGTGTTTCGGTAGTTCTTCATCAATTCGGAGTTGTTGACTCATCAACAGGTATTTAATTAAATTTCTAGACAGAAATGATCTGTTGATTTAATTGACCAAAACACCAGAACAACCAAACACTGAAGCAATGCTAAACTGGCTTGCATAAAATCAACTAATTGATAAAGTAAATATGCAAATCTCTTGATTTCTAGTATCGCTCTGATCATTTTAAACCGTTTTAATGATAATATATCTAAAAAGTAGCAATTCAATGACGGATCGAGGATTTTTTAAAGGAGGGGGACCAATGGGAATTTTCCAACTATTTTCGTTATATCCCTTGTTGGATTCTTATTAGCATTTTCTAGTACTTCATTCATCGCAGTTCATTTATGAGAATAAACACTTAAATGTATTCGGTTGATATCAATTGTTTTATTTCAGTAAATGAAATGCTTTTAAATTAGAAAAGAAGTAAAAAAATCATGACATTTGGGGGGACACCCCAGTCCCCCTCCCTGGATCCGCCCCTGTAATTAATAAAAATATCAAATGTCAAAAATCAAAATGTACAATGAGATTGCTTGCCGGATCTTTGTACTGAATCACATAGCATCGCTTACTACGTAAAACTGTCAATAAGATAATTGAATTGGCTGAATAAAAATTGTGAACAATATCATGATAAATATGTTTTAGGAAATATATGATTATTTGTCCACCCTTGAGCTTAATAAACCTCTAATAAATCTCGTGATTTTGTAATCCGTAGACGTACAACATATTTCAATTACAAAGAAAAACTGACAGAAGTCAAATTTAGAATAATAGGAATGTGAAGGTTTTAATTTTAATTAAAGACTTCAAGAAAGTTGATCGCTGGTTGTTGAGATTTAATTAAAAAAAATGTTTCATTTTATTAAGTTTTAAAAATTAATATATACTTGTTACAATATATAAAGTAATGTCAAACCCGGTCAGCCTCACTTTATTTCTGGTCATCTTCAGGTAAGATTCATTTATTTCCATTCTCTACTTTCTCATCCCCATAGTACTCTCTGATTTTCGAGGGTAATTATCATTATTGAAATCATTTGTATTTAAGGTTTCAGGGAACCCTAAAAATTGATGTCCACAAAAATGCTTATGGCGTGTTAAACTATTTTTTAATTTGAATAAGTGTTTTGTGATTTTCGACCGCTTTCCTGATTTCCCTATGTTCCAGGAACACGGGATTTCAATTGATTGTCTTAAAATTTAGCATCGCCAGTTGTAGCTTCATATATCGACACAAAAAGCCAAGGGTGTCTCAGTTTTTTGATATCTTGCCGCTTTTGTGAGTTATTTACCAATACCAATACCAGTTATTACCGATTTATGCCAAATAAACAAATGGCGCGTTTTCCAAATTCAAGAACGATTTTTTTTCAAGGAATTCATTAATCACAAAAAAAAAAAAAAAATCAAAAAAGACAGTTTTTGAGATAAGATTTTCCTCTTACTTTATGTAAAGTAATCCAGAGTTGTTCCTGGAATTCCACGATAAGAAACGGTCGAAAATCACAAAACACTTACATAAAAAATAACAATTAATTTTAACAAAACATTTTCTATACAATTGTAATTTACATTTATTAAGCTTTAAGAAAATAATAGTATAGCAGTATAATAGTCCGCGCCGCTATAAGACGTTTGGTGGACATCGATTTTTAGGGTCCACTGAGACTTTAAAACACAGTCAACTGATTTTATTTGCACCACAAAACCCTCACTAGTTTCACTTAATTTACGTTTTAGATTGAATAAAGTAAACTATGGCCAGTTTTCTCCAAAGATGGGCTTTTCTTCTGTGCACATGTCTCGTATTGCACGAGTTTGCGCCAGTCTACACTGCTCACATTTCCCATCATGCTCTGCGCAAACAATCTGAAAGTGATGATGAAGGTAATATCTTGTGAGATGTTTAATTCTTTTTATTATAATTGTATTTAAAGTTCATAGCAATACCTTCTTGACTGCACCAATTAAGGTAATTCTTTAGAATAAAGAGAAACGCTTTCAGAAAATAAATTAGAAAGGGGGATCACCGATTTCGTCTTTTTGCGCCATATGAAGTTAATCCATTTTGGTGGCGTGAGAACGTAAAGATGAAACCTTTTTTCCAAGCTTCTACTTAGTAAAAGACGCACAAATGTGATTTAGTTCGGTCACTTTTCACTCTCATTAAAGTGCGGACAAACTAACATAGCTCATGACTCAACAAAACTCTCGACCAATCACCGATGTTTTACCGCAGACAATCAAATAAAAATTGAGTAAACCACTAGTGTTGAGAAATGGGATAACAATTTTAGAAGTTTTTGATGAATTAGAGGTAATCTCTAGATCATGCCGTAAACTTACTTTCTTGTTTGTACTTTTTGTCTAGGTGGATCGAAGAGGGGTCTTATATTTGCTGGAATAAAGTATTTTGTAGGCGGAGGTTTAAAAGCAGTCAGTTTTGGTGCGAATCTTTACACGTTTAGTCTAACTGTAGACGGAATGATTAATAATTGCAACAATCAAGAACCTGGAATTGTTGATATCTTCAAAGAGATAAAAGATATGACAAATCAGTACGACGAAATTAGAAAGGACATTGAGGCTACATCGTGGAAAGGTACGAATTGAAACCTACTAATACGGTGTGAATTAAGGGTGTTAATACCTCGCAGGGGACTTATACCCACCTCAGGGTGAATCACTACATAAAACAAATAAAATAATTATAAATAAAATGATATCAACTAATGGCTAATGAAAAACAACACACTCCAAATTTGGTATGCAATTGGTAAAATCCAGTATCCCAAGCAAATACCAAGACCTTCACTGGGAAATGTATTTCTGAAATAAAATCTTGTCATTACAAATATGCTCATTTGATATCACCACTAATTTACGAAACGAAATTAAACGCAATATTATAGCAATGTCATCCCAATATTTCATTAAGTACTATATAAAACACGTCCTGCGAGTTTTTTTATATGACTTCAAAAACATTTATAAAACCAAATATTTCAAATAAAATTTTGAAAAATAAGCTAAAAAAGCTATAAAATTGACTATAGTGGTCATTCTGATCGTGCGCAGAATTTCTGATGTGTGTTGAATATGCGTCCCACATTTGATTCTGGTCCTTGAGAGTTCAAGGGGAACAAACTTTCTTAAACAGCAGGTTCAATTCCTTGAACCATGTTGGTCACATGATTGAACAGAGGTTGCTTCGTAGCATGCAAAGTAATCTCTGTCATTACTATTCAATGAATCTTTATATAAAGACTCTAGAGTCTTCATATAAAGATTCATTGAATACAAATGAGAGTATTTTATGTAATGTATAAAGAACGAAAGAGAGTGTTTTATCGGCTGATAAGGATTCGAGCCGAAGGCGAGAATCTTTAGCGCCGATAAAACACTCTCTTGAGTTCTTTATACTACTTATCAAACTGTTATAATTCATGATTCATACAGTTTTAGAATCTGAAAAAGCAAAATCTTATTTTATCGTTTTTAGTAAGGTCATAAATGCAATTAGTTGTAGGAACTTTCCAACAATACCTCATTATTATAATTGTGTCAGTTTCTGTAAAATTGAGAGAATTTAAAAGATGAAACAATAAATCAAAGTTTGAATGTGTTTCATTCATTAGATACAATAGGTAGCATGGTTATTGTAAATATATGAATCGAAATTAAAACTATCGAGGGAATTCAGTCTAATTAAATATTCACAATAGCGAAAGCTCAGTTTGTTGAAGCTTTTTAAGAATAAGAGACTGTTGTTAAAGCTAAAAAGCTAAGAGACTCAAAGTTAAAGAAATCTCTATTTGATAAAATGAGACGACGTTACAGAAAACCTAAGTGGACAAGTGAAGAAGCAGCGTGTCTGATCTCAAGTATTCCGAAGAATACGAAATACGTAACGAAATGGGCGGTCGGCATGTTTTGTGATTGGCAAAAGACCCGCAGTAATAAGAAAGCAGAATATGAAAGCACAAGCTTCAATTTTGGTGATATGAAATCTCTCCAAGACTGTGATACAAACCTGAAGGAAATGAAAGCAGACTCGTTAAATTTCTGGATGATAAAATTTGTGCAAGAAGTTGCTAAAAAGGATGAAGTAGTGAACCTGAATTCGGTAAAGCTAGTAATATCGTGTTTAATAACTGCACATTTAGTAATGTTACATTTAATTCTAAATAAGTAAGTATAATAATTAACTAATGTAATAGTAACTCAGTACTTTTTTCTATAGCATGTATGCATAGTTGAAAATTAAAAAAATATTTTGTCTTGCCTTTGTTGCTAGCAGCTTTTGATAAAGCATTAATGAATAAATCATTAGGTCTTTATCAAAAATGAAAAAATGATAAAGCATTAATGTTTTATTCATTAATGCTTTATCAGCACCGCACTCCCCTGAAAATATTCAAAGCCGCCCCCGACTTCTAGTTTGCTGTATCTTTACCTGGCACTAAAGATACCGTCACATGTTCAGATAACAGCACTACATTGGACTACAATCTTATGAATTATTAATGAGTTTGATAAGGGAACCTCATGCATGTGACCAATCATGAATTATTGATGATTTTTTGAGATATATTTATTCAGGACGTTTTGGACTTTTCTAGGTAATGTAGACCTTTTTACCAAATTTCGGATGTACTGATTTTTGTCCACGTAAGTGACATGCGCAAGGCTAGAGGGCTACGTACGTGTAAAAACTACATGCAAAAAAATACTATATTTAACGTGGTATAGTTACACCGAGTATTAAGCTAGTTTCCAGGTAGTCCATGAATGAAACGAAACATTGTTAAGAATCCCAGCTGGCTAGCTAGGGCACAAACCAGTTGGCTATTGTTTTCTTTTGTTTAATTAGTGCTATTTATTACTACATAGTGATGACTGTTGCACACAATTTGGTGTTTGCTCTCTATAGCTCACTAAATACTATTTGGTCTATTTTAAAGTCTTATCCTAAATGTTACAATATTCGAAATTTGTTTCATTAAGGTTTTTTGGCACATTGTTCCAAATTGTTGCTCCTCTATAACTAACTGAAAGAACGTTGACCAGTTGTTAGGCGGCACTTAGGTAGTTGTAGATAATGTTATTTTCTGGTCTGTAAGTTGTCAACATCATAACGGCAGGCTTCTTCATATGATTTACCAAGGCTCGTAACTTGCCTATTGCGCATGCTCTGATCAAGACCATGATCATTATCCCACATGCCTTAGTGCGTCAACTTACTTTCCACTCTCTCTCTCATGCTTAACATTCTTGTTATTTTTTGTTATAGCCTGCAAAACACAAACCCGTGCCAAGGCAGCCTTTGATAGCTACAAGTTTACTCGTGAGCTGTTTAAGTATCTTGATGACGAGCATAAACTGGTTTTGGAGACAATCAGTGCAGAAGCAAGACTTGTTCTTAATGCCTTTGATCACAACATAACGGTAAGTTACTTGAAAACGCCCTGGCCGGCGGGGCGTACGTTCAATCTCCGTGAATATATGGGCAAACCTTTTAAAGTTACCCATGTATAAAGCCCTGACTTCATAACAACGACATCAGAAACTTGAAAAGCTTATAAAAATTGCTTATAAAAAAGATCTAACTAGCTCATGCAACATTTTTGACTTCACCTTATTTCAGGAGGGAGGGGTGACTCTTTTGTATGCAAATGAGCCGCTCTCCAGGGTCATCGCTACCACCGATGTAACAACGCTACGCTTGACCGGCTTCTAGTAAATTATCGTGCATGTATTCGCCATCGTTCCCCAGCTTTACATTGACTAAAAAACTGCTCGAAATTAAAGTGAGGTCAAAGAGGCTATTATTGTGGTTCAAGAGAGTATGAGATAAGAGGGCTTATCCCCGGGCCCATCAGTGGCTCTACTCGTCATGCTATTCTTAGAAACTTGTTAACAATCTCCGCACATTTGCCTTGAGATGATTTGAGGGTGCGACCGCGACTCCTGCAATCTGGCCAATGACATTCCGTTTCCGAAATAACTTTAGTTTAAAAGTAGAATGAAAAGATCCCCTGATAAGTGTAAAGTCCAACACGTGGGATAAGTTAGAGTGCAATTATTTTCCGATTGAAATTATTTCTTGTGATTTTTAGTCCGTTTTACTTTCTTTGAACATTCTCGGGATCAACCGGTTTTGTTCGGGCCGGGAAATATTTTATTTTCTCTCTCAAACACTAAACAAATATACCTCTTAATAAACAAGTTTTATAATGCATTTTCTATGCTTTCATTTGGTATATATTTCATCTACTGACATGGTCTCGTACTTCTCATCAGTTCATTTTCAGCTCGTTCACTCCTCTGTATTTCTTTATCGACATTTCTACCTCAAGATAATTATAGATTTACTCTGATTGATGCTGTTGCATTATTTACTTTGTATTAATTTGGAGTCAATTTTGCTTTTTCATTTTTCATTTTTATAAAATCATCTGAGACAATAGAAATTTTCAAAAAAAGACTAAAAACGTTTTTGTTCAATAATTAATAGACACTGTTTTAACAAATATTTTTATGTTGATTCTGACTACATATATATATATATATATCTTTATCTATTTCTATTAATTTAAATTTTTATTATATAATACTTAATTTCAGTTGTAATTTTGTTTTTATTGTTAGTATTTTTTCCACATTTGTAAAAAGCATTGAGATTTTTAAATGCGTTTTTAAGAATTAAATTATTATTATTATTATTATTTTAATGCATTTTCCAGCTCTTTCCCTTCGACATTTCCTGTCCAATTTTTTTTTTCTTCACTTAATTCCGTTTTCTTTTTCGTATTTCTCCTTTTATGGCCTTCCTCTTTCTCAGCTCCTTCTTTTTGTTATACACTTTTTATTTCTTTTTAGAGAAGTCAAACTGATTCAGATTTTTCCTATGTAGTTATATCTAGAAAGGTTCAACGCATCTGGAGAAGCCGTTGATGCAGCGAAAGTAGAAGAAAAATATGGTTCGGATTTGGAAAATGGATTAACTCTTGCATATACTGGATTTCAACTGGCTGTACCTGTTTTCAAAACAATCTGGAGAAAATATTTGAAGAACACCTATATGGGAAAGAAGATTTCAGAAGTATGTCGAAACATTCTAGTCCTATATATATATATTCACAATTTTTTACTACATCCGATAACTCATATCAAACAATTACTGTCGTTCGTTGGGGTTCCTGTGTAATTTTGATTTTTTGGGATTCCTGTTCTTCTAAACAATTCACTGCAATCTCTGTACGTTTTCATCGAATTTTTCCGTGAATTGGTTATGGATGCGAACGACAGTTTTCTTAAGATGATTGTTTGATATGGTACACGATGACTGTAAAAAATTCTGAGATGAATACTTTGTACATGTTGGTTATGATTATCAATTCCTTTCTTTTCATTTTTCAGATTGGAAAAAGATTAAAAGTAAGATTCTTTGGTAAGACAAAAAAAGCAAAAGATGCCTTGAAAAGAATAACGTCTTCTGGCTTTCTAGGCAGGGCAATCAATTTTATCAAAACTAAATTGCAAGGCATATCTAACAGAGCTACCTCAAGATTTGGCAAAGCCTTGAGCAAGCTTAAAAGTGTTAAAGGAGGCATCAAGCTGGTGGGTAAAGCATTGGATACAGGTTTGTGCCAGAGTTATACACTTTTTTACCATCGAGTTATGGATGCACGCGGGAGGTTGCTAAGCACGAAAAAAAGCGTAATGAGCTGCACGACGCGTACAACTGAAAAAACTGACTAGCGCGCACTGTTACACCTCCCCCCCACCCCCATCAGAGCGCGCGTAAGATCGAAACTTTTTATTTGAAAATAAAATTGACGACAGCGTACGCGAGCGTGCACCATCCTGAAATGGTTCATAGACAGGAACCAATCATAGATCGCGTAATAATGTTAAAAATCTAAATGTACTACGTGACGCGTGACGATCGACACAAAAATTGCCTCTGTGACAAGATAGGCGAACACGGGAAAAGAATGCAACATTCTGTTTGGGCTTATATAAGGTTTTCATATGGTAGACCCTAGTAGAGTTTATTTTTTTATTATTAATATTTCTTAATTTGATATGCCTGCTCCGTACAAAATAAGACATCTTATATTATTCAAATTCAATTTTATCGGAATTTATTATATACTTGAGATACTACGCACGTTTTCATTGGTGGAGAAGCGTGCTTTATAAGTGAACAAAGCACGCGACATCATTTTTTGTAACGCGCGCTCTGATTGGTCAATTGACCAGAACGTGCACAACCGCTCCTGTCAGGGTGAAAAATGGCTGAAGTGGAAAGTTTTTATCGCCTAAAATGAAAGGAAAGCGTGCTTTTTAGCAAATATTGAATGGAAATAACTTTTCTTTAAGTAGAAAAATATTATAATAAATGTATATTTTGCTAAAAAAGACTTGAGCTTTACTTATTTTTTACTTTTTTTCTGCTCTTTTGAGCCCGACTGTTTTGGTGTTTGAGTTTAGTTTCTCGATCGAGCAATTCACTTCGCTTACGGCTCGTTCTTCTCCCATCACTTGCTTTCAGCTCGTTCTTCTCCCATCACTTCTTTCGTGCTCTCGTCACTTTCCATCGTGTTCTCTTACTGAGCAAAGCACGCTCAAGCCTCTTCTATTTGATAAATACTCTGCGACAATGATTTTGTTTTTGAAATGATTGTATTCATATACCTGGAGTCATACATGGTTTTGAAAAACATGTTAAACAAGCTTCATTATAAATTAAATTATTAGTAATGACCATAGAACAAAAGAGACCACAAAGACGAGTTTGGACCTTTTTGTGCTAAAAACATGTGCAATCAGTCATATTTATTTAAAACGTGTTCAAGGCTGCCAACAGAACATTTACTTGGTTTGACCGATGACAATTAGTACACTTGGGAAGGGGTAGGAGTTTAATCAGTTCAAGTGACGGAGGTGGCCTATTGAACGCCATTGAACTCACGGAAATGTGCGCTTTATAAATATATTTATTATTATTTATTATTATTTGGTATTTCCTCATGAAGGGGAGATAAATAATGCTAATATTCACTCACATACTCAAACGGACAACATATTGGCTACGCAGATATACTACAGTAGCGACAAAAATGCAATATCCACATGGTCAAAGGAAAGCTGTTACGCCACAAAATGTAATAACTTGCACAAAATGTAAGACTAACAAAAACTGTAATAAAGACATGTGATAACGGACACAAAATGTAGCAAAAGTCTTAACACAACTGTTGTTATAGAAACACCGACGCTCCACACACTAGTATTTTACTAGTTTTTGACATCAAGAAGATTTTGTTTTCATTGTTTCATCACATTTTATAATGACATGAAAATTTGAAAGAAATGAAAGCCAAAAAAAGCATTTTTTTTTTTTCTTTCTTTAGCACTATCAGTTTGGTTTGCTATTGAAAAAAGTAAACAATGCAAAGGAAAGCTCGCTGAAGCTCAGCAGAGCAAAAAAGACATGACACGAGAACTAGAAAACATCAAGAACATCCAGAAAGATATGAACAATGGTTATGAACAAGTCCAAGAGGTGAATTATAGTTAATTAATTGATTAATTAATTAATTAATATCATTTTATATTATTTATTTGTGCACTATAGTTAATCGTTGCAACGTGCTTTTAAATGTGATATATTTCAGGCTTGGCTGGATATCTGGAACACTACAACTGAGAGCGATCTACTAGAACTTTTGAAAAAAACCAAGGAAATGGTTCTTGAGGACTATTTTTTAAAAGCAGAAGATGAAAAGCAGGACCTTGCACAAAGAATAGATGTGAGCAGAATTCAATACTGAATATTACCTTAGTGAAGACTTCAAGGATTTTTGAGAATCACTTATATTTATTAGAAAAAATCGAAAACTCATAGTTTCAATATTATCTAATAACTCTTCTAATTTAGGAGATTAATTTTCTTTCATATTCACTATCCCTAAATCGATGTACGATTTAATACGCACATTTTTGCACGCTCAGTTGACATGATCTTGTTTTATTTTAGAGATATCTTGAGGTGGCTGAGATGGATCCTACGGACGAAAGCTCAGAAATTGGGCTCACTACAGCACAAGAAGCTTTAAACGAGAGGCTTAATCTAGTTAAAGTTACTTTTGGATGCTTCAGGAAAAAAGGCGAGTACATTTGTTACACATTTGTGTCCCTGTGTATATAGTAACTTAAGTCCGGAACACACGAGGGAGCCTGCTCCTGAAACACGCTCCTGCATCATGCTCCGGAGCATGGAAATCTCTCTCGTCTCTACCAACGATTGCACGCGAACAAATCGTTGGTACACACAAGGGCGCTTTGCTCCGGGAACATGTTGCGGGAGCACGATCTCTCGCGTGTACCGTACTTTAAGGTGCTCCGAAATGACATGAATTGGAAATCATTACTAGAGGCAGATCCAGGATTGTTCCCAGAAAGGGGTGCATCATCTTCTTGAGGGGGTACACTGCCCAGTAAACATAAATTACTAAAGTTTTTTTTATAAAACAAGACTCGAAATCCTTCGAACAGGGGGTGCGCACTCCCTGCACTCCTACCACAGATTCGTCACTGATTACAGTTGTGAAACAGCTGTGATACGGCAGACAGTTCGAATGTTGCTTAGGCCATGTCCAGACTAGACCGGGTACATTTGAAACCACATTCGATTCGGATTCAGGAGGACCGGATTAGCTATAATATTTCGATGTATGTAATTTAATGCTTATATATTGCGCATTTCACATAACATCTCAATGCGTGGTTTACGGAAATGCATGTCAGCACGTAAAATGGATAAGAAGACCCAACAATGGTAGATGACACCGTAGGAGCAGCGGGTCTCTGAATTCCTGCTTGTTCAGAGCAAGTCCCTGGGCTGGGTTGTTCGAGGCCTGATTAGTGCTAACTCTGGGTTAAATCTTAAGAAAACCTATGGAGTTAACCCTGGATTAGCACTAATCGAGCTTTGAACAACCGGCCCCTGTTTTTTCATGGGTAATTTACAGTAACCAAATTCGGTGAAAACTTGCAAAGATTGAAGCGAATGACTACATCAAGCAGACTTGAATATTGAGTATATGTCAGGTTAAACTTGCAAAATCCACAGGAACCCTGCACGAAAGAACGACCAAAAAAGCTTGATATGGACAAAAAAAAATTGAATATTCAGGAGCATGTAACCTCTAGACGTTTCAATCCCCTTGTATTTGTTTAGGTAGCTTGTTTAATGTCGTAAGAGACTCTTGTGCACGTGGCGATAATCCGTTTCTATGGATCTATGACAATGCTCAGAGCACATCAGATGATAAGGACGAAGACAAATGCGCTTACAGAACCGGGGAACAATATATTTCGGTGAGTGTTGCTTGAGCAAATATACTATTTCAAAAAACTTCGTTGAGTGAAATAAAGGAATACCTGATTCCGGATGTAGATTTCATAACCCAAAGGTACTCTGGGCTTTCAATAATGATAACAAATAAACAGTAATTTAATTTCAATCAGCGTCAATGTCTCAAGTGAAGATCTTTGATGGTCGATAAAATGGTAAATATGTAATCTCCTGTAGCTATTCATTCAAAAGACTTATACCAACACATATAAGATGACATCCGAAATCCAGAATCCGTCATTCCCACCGACAATGTTTTTTTTAAAAAAATAGGTGTATAAGTCAATTTTTAGTTAAAAAATTACTTTCAGTGCGCATGCGATTTTATCTCGAATTCCTCACTTTCTTTTGTGTTTTGAAAGACAAAAGAAGGCAAAACAAAAGATTCGGGATAAAATTGCATGCGCACTGATATCAGTTTGTTAACTATGAAATGATATCTACCTCAAACGTCCAAACCATAGCTTGTAAAGGGCCGCTTAATTTTGTCAATGCTCTTTTTATTCTTTGAATAAAAATCTATTAAAAATCATTCATTTTCATAATCGTTAGGCATAACATACAATATTGTCCAATAGGATTTAGCTTTTTTATTGTTATATGTGCTAAAAATTGTTTTTGCGCTCAGGAGAGCCATTCCTTCTGCTGGCTTATGAACTTGCGTCCATTTCTTCATTTCAGGTGGAGAAAATGCGTGAAGGATGGGATGCATGGGTAGAAAGGAATGGGACGAAGTCTAGCACCTGTATGATGAACAACAAGATGCACGTGGATGATATCAAGAAAGAAATGTACGGCAACCAAGATCCCAAAGCAGAGGAAATCGTCAAAACATTTCTTTCGTCTGATAAATGGCAGCAAGGTGGGAGTTTAGTTAAGGGCGCGGGAAAATCTGTCCTGCAATGACAGGCCAGACATCCCTTTATTTTCGTGTAGTAGTATTAATAGTACTGACCCACTGCTATACTATATTAAGTAATACCGTGGCTCTCAGGGATATTAGAGATTAAATGTCGCCAACTATAGCTAGTCTCGGCAAGTCCTAGTTTGTGCTTAAGAGCATGGACAAAAGCTTGGATTACCCAGAGTTAATAAGGTTGTATCTTAGCAATAGAAGTCTGCCAACTAGATGTAGAAACGTTGTAGAAACTTTGTTGGTGTACTTGAAAAAGTTCGTGAAAAATATTCAAGTAGCCAATTGTAATGTAATTTGCCTTTTCGAGTATGCAACGAGATTTACTCTGGAAAATATAACTCAAATTTACATTATGTTTTGATCTAGGAATACCTGAAGTAGAAGAAATAATCAAAAAGATACAAAGAGAAAATCCTGATATTGCAAACCAATTGAAAGAACAAGAGGTATTCATGGTATGTAATGCCTTGAAAAACAACTCGGTGAAAGAAACTCAGAATTTACTTAATATGATGCTTGGGAAAAATTTCACCATTGACCAGATTAAAGAAGCGGCAAAAAAATGTGGTAAGTATAGCTTGATGTACACATAGTTCTATCGACAACAGCTCCCTTGTATATATACCTATATGCTATTCAATTCATTTTATTCAATAACCTAAAATACTACGGCAAATTAAAAACTGGGTGCTAACTAGAAGACACAACAGTGAACTTAGCCCTCAGAATCATCTTGTTTTCAATGAATAATAATAATAATGATGATGATATAATATTTATAAAGCGCAAATACAAATCTGTTCTAAGCGCTATCAAATAAAATGGACAAGCACGAAATAAACTAATGACAACAGTTGTAAACATCAATTACAAGGAATAAGCTGATTTAAACTAGACACTCAGAGAGTGCTTACTCGGGGTACTTGCAAGGAGAGATTTGTAAATTTGAGGCATTGAAAAATCTTTCGTATAATAGCATCTTAGCGTCATTGAACATTCGTGGCATCTATCGTGGTAAATATTTTCGGGGTTAGTTTATAATTTCTATGTTGTGCAAGTACTGATTTGAAGGTAAAATGTTGGAGTATATTTTTTCTTGAATTTCTGCGTTGCAAGCGCAAAATTCTCATGGATTTGAAATACACAAAGCATGCAGAAAAAGATATTTATGTTTACTAGATCAGCTGAAGAAGTTATTGCATGCCGGTGTTTGATATACACTACATCCCTACTTAAAGTAAACTTACAATAATTATTTTGATGATTGAAATTTTTGTTAGTATGAGATATATGTGTGAAAAAAACCGTGTCTCCGATTTTTGACTTATGCCCTCGTTGCGAAGATATCTGTTTCTAAAGTTAAAAATCGCATTTTTTGACAATTTTTATACAAATCACTCAATATCTCTTGAACGAGGCAAAAAATCAAAAATCGGAGACACGGTTTTTTAGTTCAATCTTTCGTCTTTACGACTACAATAAGTGTGTTTTGATCGGATAAATTTCTGCTGTACTGTGACTTTTTGAAAAAACGGAGTATAAATTTATATTTTCACCACTTACTAAAAAAAAAAATGAAAAATTGTCAATATTTTCTTACACAGTTGTTTTCATCAACTATTCAGCTTTCAGATGATATATAAATCATAGAAATCGGTTGCATATTTTGCGCCCTATACGAGGAAAAGCGAACAGTGGTCATTAGGGTCCCCTGATACCTTAAGAAACTCAGGCACTAGACAGATAATTATATATTCAATTCATCCTACAATGTACCTAATTCATAACCAATTTTTAATTGACTGGGACTTTTCAATTAGGTTTCTTATGTTCAGACACATGCACACTAAAACCAGATAAACAGAAATGCGGGTACGAACTTGCCAGAATCCTGGGAACCGACGCTAGCGATGAAAGTCGCGGGATCGGAGCAAGAAATTCAGATCAGGGCAGGATCCCATCCAATGACAAAAATATCCCATTTAACCACTCCGCTTTTAGGCAGTTATGGCATTCACTCTTTTTGCTTTCTAGATACATAAAGACCTAAGGATCTGTTCCCGGAAAGCTTCAAAAAGACAGTAAAAGCAAATTAGACAGTAAAAACCAGCAATAAAACGAGATAGTAATAACATAACACGCATTTTTAAGCAAAATGTGCGTTGCATACAATGTGTAAAAAATATCACATAAAATAAAAAAGAGCATTACAAATCTAACATCTATGGGGTTGAATTGGTTGATTTTACTGACAAGAATACATTTGTACCAGAGATTATGAGATAACTGATCTTATCTCAACCCCGTCAGGAGCTCTACTCGTATTTTCAGAAACTTGTAAAATATCTCCGCACACTTGTCTTGAGATGTGTTGACGATGCGACCGCGGCTCCTGCAATCTGGTCAATCACGTTCCGTTCCCGAAATAACTTCAATTTAAAAATAAAATGAAAAGATCTTATGATTAGTGTAAGTCCCAATACGAGGGATAAGCTCTCTTATCTCATATTCTCTTGATTTGTATCATTATATTACGCGAAAATATAGTGAGAGGTCCAAAATATATCGAATTATGAAACCACAGAACTGGGCTGTACAAAGCATATAAAAGAAGACTTTCATGGATGGCTGTTTACCAGTGTAAATCGTTTCGGTGCACCAAATTGTACATATAGTTTATTGGCAAGAAATTACCCTGCAGTGTACTTAAAGCACTCTCTATTATGTAAAAGTTAACAAAGAGCAAACCATTAGAAAAATGAGCTCCACACAGCGTTGCTTTCAAATTCAGACAGGGCGATCAAGGCTATCGTTTAAGCGCCGTCAGTAAGATCCTATACGATGATAAGAGGTGGGTAAAGTGTGTAACAATTGCCCTACGTCACTCTCACGTCACGTGATCAAAATAATCTTCAGCAATCTACTGCTCAAACGCAAGGGATCATGGTCGTCAGACGTGGTCAAATTCACCGAAAACTGTTGTAAAATACGTAATATACAGAAATAAGGTAAACCTAGTCATTTATTCATTAAGTCATTTATTCATTTACTACCAATTATCAAAATTGTTGATCAATCAATCAATCAAAAATGACTATAGAAAGCAAACAAATAAATGAATGAATGAATGAATGAATAAATCCATTTAATTAATCAAGAAGTGAGGGATAATTGTGACGCCCACTAAAACTGATCAGCGCTTTCAAATACCATTAAGATATACCTCATTTGAAAGCTGACATTGAGTAGACTTAACTACATCAATTTCATTCAAAGGGTTATAACCAATTTAACCTGGAGGCTGCGAGTTTGAACCCTCAGCCGTACCATCCAAGGTCTAAATAATTGAGGAGAATAGATCTTTCGTCTTCTCCGATAAGGACGATAAATCGAAGGTCACATCTCGTCACACTTCACATTAATTTTACTTTTTTTCTTGATTTCGGTTGAGAATGAATAAAAAACTGTGCAATGCAGCGACTGATTCAGCCTCAAAACCAAACAAAGAAATAAAACAATAGGCCTACTCGCCAGCCTTTTGAATAACTATAGCCTGGCTGGTTTGGATATAATCGCTCAAGATCGCCGGGTAATAATAATGATAATGATAATGAATTTATAAAGCGCTTATACAGGTCAGTTCTAAACGCTCAAGGAACATAAATAAACACACAAACAAGTAAACAAACATACGAACAAACAAACATACACAATAATACAAACATTACATTTTAAAGGCTAGCTTAAATAAAAATGTAGCTGAAAATGATGTCAGCGATCGTTAGCGATTATATGGAAATACTTTTCAGCGATCGAAACACAAGAGAACATCCTGATAGCGATTGTGAGCGATCCTCGCATCAGTTTTTTCAGCAATACGCCGATCATAAGCGATTAAATGGAAACCAGGCTTAAGCCAGGGAGAATAGACATCACGTTTTATCTGCACGGTATCGTAATGCAATTTTGCGAAATCTGTTGATCAAAAAACATCGTCAAAAATGTTCATTGTCCATGTTTTACGAAAAAGACAAGTTTTGCCATTTTATTTTTAAATTCGACTTATTCTTCAACGGACCGAAGCGTGAACCATAGCGAGTAGACATGACCTCACAAAAGGAACCCTGACGTAATCGAATTCGATTTTTTTTGTTATCCACACCTCCCCCACAAGTGAGTTTTTGGTATTCAATGATGACCGGTTTGCTATGGTTCGCGCTTCGGTGAATTGGAGAATTGGTCGAATTTCCAAAGAAAAACGACAAATCTTTAGGCGACCTCGCTTTTCATGTTATATGTAATAGTGGAAAAAAAATGAAAAAATAATTTATGGAAAAATGAATGGTAAAGATAGTGATAACAATTGCATGTGTTTAATGTTTGTACTCTACACTACATTTTATTGCTTAATAAAGTCAATCAATGGAACTATTGACTATAAAAATCGTTTAAACAGACATTTAGAGTGATAAAAAAAACAAGCATTAGAAAGTTAAGCCAGAAGCTTGCCTTTCCTGAAGATTACCAGATCGAACTGTTGTGATAGCGATCCGATGGCTACATAAACACCAGGTGGTTATTATAATTTTTTTAGACTTAATTAACTTTCTAATTATATTATATCACTGTGACTGCATTACCATGATGTCTTTAATCCTTTTTTTTTTTCTCGTTTAGTGATTAGTCAGTATTTGTTTCGCACAACTAAGAAAAAAAATCATGCCCTTTTTGACTATTAAAGCCAAAATGTGGCTCAGTATCCTTCTCAATATAATTTTTGATACTATGGGGCTTTACCTGGTTTTTAATGAAAATTAATATGGTCTGTTCCTACATAATAAACTTAATCAACTAGTCAAATTAAAGTGCAAATTAATCAAAACTTTGAGTTAACCTAGCTTCCTTAGAGTGTTGCTCAATGGCGCATAAGGCCATTTGTTTCATAATACCTTTCATTTCATTTCATTTATTTGACATTGCTAATTTTAATTTCAATTCTGTTTTTGTAAAAAAAAAACAGGACTTGTTTGACAGTGAGGAGACTCCAACCCATATCAAACTTATTGTCGCAAAAGCCCCTTTGAAGTCACTAGTGTCACGCTCCACTTCAGACTCCATATAAACACCGTATAAATTCCATAAAATTTTCAGCATATTGCCGTTTTACTCAAAACCCTCTGAAATAACAACATTTTTACCACGGTGATCAAATATTAAACTATTATAGCTGTCATATTGTATAGTTTTCAAGCCATTACGGCAAACTTTTCGTGGGGCAATTTAGATTTGCAAACAGAGGACTTTTAGTGCTTTTACAAGAGAAATTGACCTCTGTGACCCAGTTGCGTTACGAAACGTCACTTTACGCCCTAATAACCATGCTCAGGTCCATTTTTACCGCACAAATCGAATTCTATATAACATTTCCTGTATTTTGACATATAAATTGTCTATTTTTCGACAAAATTCGATGGGGGCAAATAGCAAGAGAAGATGGAGCTCTTTGCCGTATTTATAACCATCTTTCCTGTGTCGGTGTAGGCAATAGCAGAGGACTTTGTAGCCGGCAATGGCGATTCTTCGCAGTCAAATCGCAAAATTCCAATGTTTACATGCAGTATCGACAAGTAACATCTATAACTTACTTATAATAACTTTTTGTGTTATAATGTCCAAATAAGCTTCGACAGAATTTATATTGATAGTTTGAGCAAATATTCCACAATATGGGGAATAAGTTTGATATGCGAGACCACGTTGTGTTTTTTTTCAACTCTTAAAAGTTGAATCATTTAAGTGAATTGAATAGAAATATTATTTTGATCACTCAATGTATTTAAATTGAATCGTAGTTTATCAGAAGGTTTGAAACAGTAGAAATTTAGCTCAGAAAATAAAAATAAAAATAATGCCAAGTGGTCCCGGTTGGAGTGTTTGCACTGTAAGTGTCCGTAGTTCAGTTTCTTATGACATCTGATTAAGAAATTTGATTTTTCATCTCGACCAACAGAACGCCAACACTCGCAAGACCGTATTGACAACATGGACATGGTTCGATCGTCTTAAAAAATAGTTATTTTCTTATCACTTTTAAACAACAAATGCAATTCTATTTGGTGGTAAATAGCACTAATTAAACAAAAGAAAATAATATATAGAGTGCAAACACTAAATGTGTGCAACAGTTGTCACTATTAGTAGTAAATAGCGCTAATTAAACAAAAGAAAACAATAGAGTACAAACACTAAATGTGTGCAACAGTTGTCACTATTTAGTAGTAAATAGCACTAAAAAAGAAAACAATAGAATTAGCATAAAAAGCACTATTTAGTGGTGTTTATGTTGCACACTTTTAGTTTGTGCACACTAAAATAGCATTATTCTGGGGTATTTGAGTACACTTTCTAGTAATGAACACAAAGATGTAATAATGGTAATATTATATTTTATTACATTATATTACCAATATACGGACCACTATTTTAAGGCGCATTTTGCCGCCACGAGGCTTAAAATCATGAGGAGTTAGTGATTAGTGTGAATTAGCATGATCAGTCCACACACACATGGAATTCCCTACTCTTTTTGAACAATGGTAAGGATTCTTTAACATGTCTCCGTCTAATTAATGCAGATTAGAGAATGAAGCGAAGAGAGAAAAAAAGCAGAGACGATTCAGATGCAGAAATTAAAAATGTCAACTAAGTCTTATAGAAAAAATGTATTAAAATTATATTTAGAGGGTAAATGATAAGTTACGGTCTATATATCTAAAGTCTACTTTCAAACCTTTTTTTCATGACGTAAGTTGACTGAGTTTTAGACTGCGCGTCTACAATCTTTGACAAACCAACTTGGTGTACAGTGAAATATTTGTCGGAATTTTTTAGCAATTTGATATTTGATCCCCTCCGATCCCCCATGTTTTAATGTTTATGTCATATTTTTTTTATTTTTCCAGCTTGTATTTGAAGGAAAATTGCATTGATACAGGGGAGTGTTGAGGGGAATATCTCAAGCTGAAAAATGTGTAAAAATGACAAAACGTAAAAAGTGTTTTGTCTAAGATTGTAGCTATTGTCGGCTCTCAGCAGGTAGTTAATTAACTTCAACCAAATAAAATATCTAGCAATTAAAAATTAAAATAAATGAGGTCAGTCTTTCATTTGCTAATTCTATATACTAGCTATTTCCAACAATTTGAAACTATTACTTTCTTACTCAATTTGCATAGTCCGATCTTGTCCTAAAAATACTGCACAAAATGGCCCCCAAAAATGTTACAATGATTAACAATACAAATATAAGCAAGAAATATGATCGCTAGTCAGCGATTCTTTTTCTCAACTTGTACTTTTTCACTTAAAACCAGTGAATTCTTGGAGTGCCCCTTAAATTAGTTAAACTGATTACTTTGGCTACTCGGAACATTTCGATATGTATTTTTTTTTATTTGGAATGTTTTTTGTGTGTTTCGGTAGTTCTTCATCAATTCGGAGTTGTTGACTCATCAACAGGTATTTAATTAAATTTTTGGACAGAAATGATCTGTCGAGGGTGCTATTTAATTGACCAAAACACCAGAACAACGAAACACTGAAGCAGTGCTAAACAGGTTTGCATAAAATCAACTAATTGAAAAAGTAAATATGCAAATCTCTTGATTTTAGTATCACTCTGGTCATTTTAGACCGTTTTAATGATAATATATATCAACAGTAGCAATTCAATGACGGATCGAGGATTTTTTTAAGGAGGGGGACCAATGGGAATTTTCCAACTATTTTCGTTATATCCCTTTTTGGATTCTTATTAGCATTTTCTAGTACGTCATTCATCGCAGTTCAATTATGAGAATAAACACTTAAATGTATTCGGTTGATATCAATTGTTTTATTTCAGTAAATGAAATGCTTTTAAATTAGAAAAGAAGTAAAAAAATCATTACATTTATTTTGAGGGGGGGTGGGGGGTGGGGGCAAGTCACCTCAGTCCTCCTCCCTGGACCCGCCCCTGTAATTAAAAAAATCAAAATGTACAATGAGATTGCTTGTCGGATCTTTGTACTGAATCACATACCATCGCTTACCACGTAAAACTGTCAATAAGATAATTGAATTGGCTGAATAAAAATTGTGAACAATATCATGATAAATATGTTTTAGGAGATATATGATTATTTGTCTACCCTTGAGCTTAATAAACTTCTAATAAATCTCGTGATTTTGTAATCCGTAAAATTTCAATTACAAAGAAAAACTGACAGTATGTCAAATTTAGAATAATAGGAATGTAGAGGTTTTAATTAAAGAATTCAAGAAAGTTGATCGCTGGTTGTTGAGATTTAATTTAAAAAAAAATGTTTCATTTTATTAAGTTTTAAAAATTAATAAATACTTGTTACAATATATAAAGTAATGTCAAACCTGGCTAGCCACACTTTATTTCTGGTCATCTTCAGGTAAGATTCATTTATCTCAATTCTCTACTTTCTCATCCCATAGTACTCTCTGATTTTCGAGGGTAATTATCATTATTGAAATCATTTGTATTTAAGGTGTCATTGAACCCTAAAAATTGATTTGAACCACAAAAATGCTTATAGCGTGTTAAACTATTTTTTGAATAAGTGTTTTGTGATTTTCGACCGCTTTCGTGATTTCCCTATGTTCCAGGAACACGGGATTTCAATTGATTGTCTTAAAATTTAGCATCGCCAGTTGTAGCTTCATATATCGACACAAAAAGCCAAGGGTGTCTCAGTTTTTTGAAATCTTGCCGCTTTTGTGAGTTATTTACCAATACCAATTACCGATTTATGACAAAAAAAAAAAAGGCGCGTTTTCCAAATTCAAAAACGATTTTTTTTCAAGGAATTCATTAATCAAAAAAAAAAAAAAAAAAAAAATCAAAAAAGACAGTTTTTGAGATAAGATTTTCCTCTTACTTTATGTAAAGTAATCCCGAGTTGTTCTTGGAATTTCATTTTTAGGGTCCACTGATACTTTAAAACAGAGTCAACTGATTTTATTTGCACCACAAAACCCTCACTTACTTCACTTAATTTAGGTTTTAGATTAGATAGAGTAAACCATGGCCAGTTTTCTCCAAAGATGGGCTTTTCTTCTGTGCACATGTCTCGTATTGCACGAGTTTGCGCCAGTCTACACTGCTCACATTTCCCATCATGCTCTGCGCAAACAATCTGAAAGTGATGATGAAGGTAATATCTTGTGAGATGTTTAATTCTTTTTATTATAATTGTATTTAAAGTTCATAGCACTACACTAATTAAGGTAATTCCTTAGAAATAAAGAGAAACGCTTTCAGAAAATAAGTTAATCCATTTTGGTGGCGTGAGAACGTAAAGATGAAACCTTTTTTCCAAGCTTAAACTCTCGAGCAATCACCGATGTTTTACCGCAGACAATCAATTTACGATAAAAATTGAGTAAACCACTAGTGTTGAGAAATGGGATCACAATTTTAGAAGTTTTTGATGAGTTAAATTAATCTCTAGATAATGCCGTAAACTTACTTTCTTGTTTGTACTTTTTTGTCTAGGTGGATCGAAGAGGGGTCTTATATTTGCTGGAATAAAGTATTTTGTAGGCGGAGGTTTAAAAGCAGTCAGTTTTGGTGCGAATCTTTACACGTTTAGTCTAACTGTAGACGGAATGATGAATAATTGCAACAATCAAGAACCTGGAATTGTTGATATCTTCGCAGAGATAAAAGATATGACAAATCAGTACGACGAAATTAGAAAGGACATTGAGGCTACATCGTGGAAAGGTACGAATTGAAACCTACTAATAAGGTGTTAATTAACGGTGTAAATACCTCGGTCGAGGGGACTTAGAGTCATTTTGTGTTTATACCCACCTCAGGGTGAATCACTACATAAAACAAATAAAATAAATATAAATAAAATGATATCAACTAATGCATGGCTAATGAAAAACAACACACTCCAAATTTGGTATGCAATTGGTAAAATCCAGTATCCCAAGCAAATACCAAGACCTTCATTGGGAAATGTATTTCTGAAATAAAATCTTGTCATTACAAATATTCACATTTGATATCAGTACTAATTTACGAAACGAAACGCAATATTATAGCAATATCATCCCAATATTTCATGAAGTACTATATTGTTATGTAAAGGTTTGCAGCCCTAATAGCGCACCTCTAATTATATTCACGCAACTATATGAGAGTTTTATTGTACTACGTTAAGCTATTGAAACTTTCTAGTCCGCAGATAAAAATGAGACATTGACCTTCTGACAAAAGGTTGAATCGTGCTAATATTAGGCATACCATTTATGGAATAGGTTTAAGCTATTTAGATTGACAGTTACTGAAACCCTTATAGACTATAATTTGAGATGTAAACTTTTAATGTAACTGATCAGAATAATAAGATGATAAGATAACTACTAGTAGACAACAACTAATAAAGAAGATCGTAAAGGATACTCTCACGCCTCAAGACCTAGATCCCCAGTTAACCATTTGGGCTGGTCCAACATTGGTGGAGAACCCTCTTATGGCTTATCGGTGTTGTATCCTTTATGTGAATAGTGTGATTTCTTGATTTTATACTTGTATCTCTGTGTTTGCCTTTGCCACACCTAATCACTTACACAATCACGATCACAACATTTAATGTAATCTAATTTACTTAACAACTTACATGCTTTTACATAAACTATATAGCCTTACTTTAAGTTGACTCTAGCTGGTCTATTCTGGAGTATATAATGAATTGTATAAACTTATGCGTACGCTGATACACGTTTTTTTGATTATAGAAAATGCTTGTATAGCTCAAGTTGCTGAAGCGCGCTTGAACAAAACAAGGCTTACATACATACAATACATTCAAACTACATTAGATAGTGTCACTAACATAAAAAGACATCAGCTTACTGAGGAACTATAGAACAGATAGCTAGAGGACATAGTAACAAATAGAGAAAGAAAATTATGCAATACAATATTGATATAGCATTGCTAACTTACACGACTACACAATAAATTAAGAACTCAATTTAGCTCAAGATAATTACTACGTTTAGCCCTCACGAATATATATGTTTACGTCTGTTTAGATATTGTTAATCAAGAATTGTCGAGGTTTTTATTTATTTCGAACCCTTCGAGCAAGCCAAAAAAAAGGAAGTATAGAAAAGACAAAAGTAAACAAAGAAAGGAACAAACGAAGAAAGTACTGAAGAAACAAAAACAAAGATAGCAGATAGAAAAAGATTAACCAGTGACCTGCAATCCCGATCTTGTATATTATATGTTCTTATTAAAATATTGAAACATTGCATTTTTATTAAAACAGTGAGAAGTCAAATGCGATCTCCTTATTGTAAAACCAAACGTTTGTAGTGAACATTAGCAACTCAATAACAGCATTCATCCGAGTATCCATTGAATTCAAATTCTCCGAACCGCAAAACTAGTCCAAACTAAAAACTTTAATTATAACCACAACTGTATATACAAGACTTGAGACAAGTCTTCGCACGAAAGGGAAGGAAAATTGAAGCGATAAGTTATAAACCGACAGAGGAAAAAAAAACAAACAAAGAATCAACCAATAAATAAAAACTGAACTACTGAAAAGAATTAGCGAAATAAAAAATAAAATCTAACTCGCAATGAATTTGCAAGCCATGTTTGAACTTCCCATTTTTTCAGGCAAGGAAAATGAAGATGTAAATAGTTTCATATCTCATTTCCAACGCCTAGCTGACATCCTTGAGTGGCCAAAAGAAAAACAATCTAAAATATTACCATTATGTCTCAGAGAAACAGCAAATGTCTGGTGTAATTCATTGCCTAACCTAAATCAAATGAGTATTGATGAATTGTTAACTGCGTTAAAGGATTATTTTTTATCTTCAGCAATTAAATATCGTTTAAGGCAAATGTTAAATGAGCGCACACAAAAAGAACACGAAACTGTAAGTTCATATTCCGTAGATATAATGAAACTTTGTAATTGCCTAAATGTACCATATAATGAGCGTATGACACATTTTATTACTGGCCTGAGACGTGATATAAAAGAAGCTGTAATTTTGCATGAACCAACCTCGTATCAAGAAGCAGAGAGCTTTGCCAAACTGAAAGAAGTTGTGTCAGATAACCCAATACAACTGAAAAGTAGCGATCTAGTTCTAGAAATTAAACAAGAGATTATCAAACAACTAAATGAAGAAGGAGTGACGACACCTAACAGTCATGTCGAAGGGCGATCAAGTAGTTGTAACTTTGAACACATATCAACGACACCAGAGAGATGCTATGGCGCCGCGGCACCAACAGTGCAGAGCGCCATGTATCGAACAGAACCAATACCAGATGTCCGAGAACTCATCCGCCAGGAAATAAGAAACCAGTTTGAAGATAGCAACATGTACCCAAGTAGAAATTGTTGCATCTACAGAAAGAAACGTTTGTACCAGAGACGTACAAGAACAGTTGTTGCATGTAACTATTGCAAGAAACCTGGTCACGTAATAGACCGATGTAGATACCTAAAGCGTAAAAACCAACGCATAAATCAGCGCCTATATAGTCAAGCAAACTACGTTAAAAACTTTGATGAACAAGATTGTGATTCAACAACAATCCAGGAGAATCTACCTCCATCTAAGACGCCATTACCAGAAAATGAAAAAGAGACACCCTTAAAAGAGGAAGGTATCATTGGCAACATGAATAGTGATGTTTGCGCGTTAACGAAGCTCAATGAAGATAGTGAGTACTTGCGAGAGGAAATCGAAGAAAGCGCCTCAACTGAAAGCGAAAAAGTAATTTCACTCGCCCCAACAACAGAAAAACAATTTGCCTTCGTAAGTTCAATAAGAGAAAGATTGTTTGCAGAATACCAAAAAGGTCAACGAACATTGGAGCGTGACAAAAAGTCGACCGACATAGAAATACATGACGCATCGTACACAACCAAGTCCAGCAATCAGGGCAATGAAATTGGAAATGAAAAACAGACAAATCAAAGCGACGAATTGAAAATACTACAGAAAACAGACGCATTAGAAGAAGAAGAAGAAGAAGAAGAAGTAGAAGACGAAAAAGAAGAAGAAGAAGAAGTAAAAGACGAAAAAGAAGAAGAAGAAGAAGAAGAAGAAGAAGTAGAAGACGAAAAAGAAGAAGAAGAAGACGAAGAAGAAGTAGAAGACGAAAAAGAAGAAGAAGAAGAAGAAGAAGAAGAAATAGAAGAAAAAGAAGATGATGATGACGAAGAAGTAGAAAATTGGAAAATTCTAAATGAAGCCAAGCCTCTATATCCCTGTATAAAAACTTTATATCCCTGTAGAAAAACTTTTAAACCATTTTATCCCTGTAGAAGAAGTTTAATAAATCATTAAATTTGTAAATTCTGACAGTTCTAAAATACAATTAACTTAAACGATAAAAGTTATTCAATTCTAAAATTTGTCCCCAGTTATCTAAAATAAACATTTTCAAAGAGAATCTTTTTTATGTGAAATCCAGCACAAATAATGATAATGATAATAAAAAAAAAACATATTATCAGAAATAATCGCGTTGAAGTACGCACTATTACACAACATGAACAATATTAGATAAGGTGGAAAACCAGGAAAGGAGAAGAAGAGGAAAAAAAAAAAAAAACAACAACAACAACAAAAAAGAAAACTCAGCATTATAAATTGAAAGCAACTGAAGACAAAAAGACACGATGCATCAGAACGGATAGTGAATAATTAAGTAGAAAAATTACGCATCTTTCAGCCGTACCAAGAGTTTTAAAACCTTGAGTCAATTAAACGGCCACTTAGAACTACTTCAATTCCGAAATTAAAAAAAAAAAAAGAAAGATAAAAATGATTTGTTAAAGCAGCCGTAACCATTTGTTCACAAACGAGCATTAAAAGAAAAATATCGCTATTTTAATCCCGTCCGAAGCCTTGAACAATATCAAGACCCACTTCCCCAATATGTAACGTAACATCTAAATGTCGGACAGATATAACGCTTTATTTGCTCGATATTTAGATACAGCAACCATTCAAAAGTACTGCATGACGAAAACAAAGTATTGAGAAATGTAACAAATATGGACACATATTTCAAATACGTTCCTTAGCTGCTACCGGAATAAAATTTCCGAAGAACAAGATACATACAACATGTATTTTTAGCGCATCCTTCCAGATCAATATGTAATCTGAGAAATTTACGAAATTCTTTTACAAAAAAGGATTAAAAGTCCTTGTAAAAAATACAAACAAAACATGTTTGGGTGAGTCGAGCTGCAATGTGCACTACGCGGTTCGACCCACCTAAACAGTGTTATCCAAAAAGATGAATACAAAGAAAAAGCAGCAAATACAAAATTATAAAGTGTCCACAAAAACCAATACTAATAAAAACCATGCAACAAAGTTTTGAATTCCAACAAACATAGTAAGTCAAAAAGTCTTTAAACTGAACAGACAAAAATTCATAAATCGCTTAAAAAGGTTAAGGCGCAAATTTTAAGATTAACTAATAAATCGAGTAACAATACAGTACCAGTTTCATAAGAATAAAAACCTTTAATAAGAAATGTGAAAAAATGGTCAAGTTTGCACACGGCTCTGCGCAAGTGTATGGTTATCAGTTGTCAATTACAGTTAAAGAAAAATTTCACAAAATCACAAGTGTCATAGACAACTAAGAATTTAACGGCAGAACGAAACAATTTGCACAAAACAGTAAAGGTTCTCCAAAGGGCTGGTTTCTGCAAAAGGGCCCTTTGCGGTCTCGAGCTCAGGATAATCTTTACGATTAAAATACGGACGGAAAAGGTTGCAGAACCTTGAATCACCGACCCTACACTGTTAAGCGATTTTTATTTTTTTTTATTATTTTTTTATTTTTATTCAAAGAAAGGCAAACTGATAGCCGTAACCACTTTTGAGCACTTGATAATAATCAGTTCCCAATAAAAATACATACTACATTTCGACATGTTATAACAATGGAAACAAATCTCAGATGCCTAAAAACACAAACTAAACTGCATGAGAGATATACACAATTTAACAAAAGATTGTTCAATTAACTGATCATATTTTCGTTAGAGAACAAATAGCGAAACATACGAATGAGGCAATGTCCTCAATTTTAAAAGACAGCTTAGAAGCTTAAATTATAATGAACAATAGAATGATAGTTTCCGTTCAATAAAGTGAAACAAGCAACAACAATAGAGATGAAACTAACAGGAAAAATGCTAAAGCAGAAAGACTGAGTAAAAGGTCCCTGAAAAACAAAAATGGCCGGAATATTTGCGGGAAAGTGAATTATATACATTATTATGCAGTGACGTTAAATAATACTCTCAAACCGTGCCGTTAAAAAACAAACAAACAAACAAACAAACAAACAAACAAACAAACGAACAAACAAAACAAACAAACAAAAAAGAAACAAACAAGCAAACAAATCAACAAACAAACAAAAGCTCAAGGTCACAGATTACAAGATATCTACCATCGCAGTCACCGCTCAAAACACAGGGAATGTGCACACGGGCTATGGTTTTGATTTTATAAAAATAAACCAGAAATAGTCGTGCAATAAAGATCGATGATAATAACTCTCCTAAAAGTGACATGCATGCACCGCAGTAACATCAACTTGCATCCAACTTTTTGCTGACTTCATCAGAGCAAAAAATCAGCGAAATTACTACAAACCACAACTCAAAACCCATTTCTATCGGCCGAATATATTGGATAGCTATTGCTTTGAATTCAGTCAAAAGTAAGAAACTTAGTATAACAAACAAAGAAGAATAAGATGAAACAATAGAAATGCTACATAACAACCTGTTATTGACAAGGGTGAAGAACTATTCAGGGTTAAATTATTTTACTTCATATAACACTAATTGATTTTGCGCATTGTGTATAAGGATTTTTTTTATATATCAGGAGGGAGGGGGTGACTCTATTGTATGCAAATGAGCCGCTCTCCAGAGTCATCGCTACCACCAACAAATCAACGCTACGCTTGACTGGCTTCTAGTAAGTTATCGCGTAGTCGCCATCGTCGCTCAGCCTTACCTTTACAAAAAAGCTCAAAAAGTAGGTCAAGGAAGCTATTGTGGTTTAATTTATTGTGATTGTGTCTCTTATTGTATATTCTAGTGTTAGTAGAGTGCAATTATTTTCCGATTCAAACTATTTCTTGTGATTTTTAGTCTGTTTTACTTTCGCGGGACGTTCTCGGGATCAAACGTTTTTGTTCGGGACGCGCAAAATGTCTTCAGAAATACTTAATTTTCTCTACCAAAAACTAAACAGATATACTTCTAAATAGGAGGTTTTATAAAGCATTTCCTAAGCTTTCATTTGATGTATATTTTACCTACTGACATGGTCTCGTACTTCTCATCAATCCTTTTATTTGCGGTTAGTTCATTTTCAGCCCACTTTACATGTTCACCTCACTCATTTCTTTATCGACATTTCCTCCCATAGTAATTTTAGATTTATTCTTATTGACGCTGTTGCATTATTTGCTTTGTATTATTTTTGAGTCAAAGAACTGCAAAAAGTTAACATGCAATATATGAAAAATTTGAGGGAAAAATGTTAACGGTATGTTTATGTATATGATTATGGAGAACCTTTGATAAACAAAGTAATGCAAACTGTTAAAACATTCTCCTTTGGATGAGTTTTTACTATATTTATCATTCTTAATACACTAAATACGGAAAGGGTCATAATTATGCATGTATGTCTTTCAAATAAGTCAGTTATTGGTCATTATTTACATTGTAAGCTTCTATGATGTAGTTTGTCCCACTTGTGTTTGTAAATCGCTATAGTGCTTTAGCTTTGATAAAATTTTTTTTTTTATAGAAATTTGGACTACAAGTATGAACAAAGAGGTCCATAATTATTTATAGTTGTTTAAACTTCGCAATGCATAGTACATGAATAAATGTCAAAAAATGATTTAAAATAACTCACATTTTAGTGATTAGCCTGTGCAAGCATATCTTTTTGATGGTATTGACTGCTGAGGTTATATCGTACTCTTGTGTTTAAGAAGATTGATGAGACGAACCGAGCGACCAACGCCATCCAAATTTTACAATCAGATAGAGAAACATATTAGCTATAAAACCTTCTATTTTGAACGAACAAAACCACTGTGTTCCATAGTAAGGACCATTTGCTTGTGCAAAATTGTGTCGTTAGATCGACGGCCGCCATTAATATTCAGACACAAGAAATTACTTTTAGCAACGTTTTATGTGTTATCCAAACAAAAAACATTAAATACATCATTACCAGTATGTGCTTTAATAGTTTCGAGACATGTTTCATCCAAAACTGTAAAGAAAGTGTAGTAAATCGCAAAAAAATGCAACAAAATATGGAAGCCTTCCTTGCCGCCATATGAAAAACTCAGTGAAGCGTGCGGTGGTAGCGATGAATAAATGTTGGTTGCCATGGGAGACAACCTCCCCCCCTGTTGTATATATAAATCACGCTCAGTTTTTGTTAACGTAAGATGTCCGTAGACATGAATTGATCCGGACGCAACCAATTAATTCTTGCTATCATTATCGTTACACATCCTACTAAACAAGTCAAAATTTTCCAGACATTACTTGTGTAGATTTTTATACGAAACTCGAATAATTCAACCATATACAAAATGCGCACAGCAGCTTAAAAAAGTAACCCTAAGCAGCCAACAGCAGTACGCCAAAATATGTAGCAATTTCAAAACGCATTGGGATATTGAATTAAATAAGTTTGATCAGAATACACAACTGAGAGAGACATAAATTAGATATCTGATAACATATAATATATGATAACAATAAAGTAAGTACTACGTAAAAACTAAAATTATACAGCTTATTTTTATCTAAGCCCTATCTAAAACAAGAAATAAAACATCAAACCTGTAGTTAGTATAAATATAGAGCATCTGAAGATAAACTAGTTTGTATTCAAACAAGTATTCAATTCATAAATAAATAGGATGAAAATACACAAAATCTAAAGTTGAATTATTTTACATCATTCAATTGCAAGGCGTATACAAAACTTAAAATGCATTTGATTATTTTGATGTTAAGACTACTTAAAATTGTTTTTGTTTTAATTTGTATAAGGAAACCCAAGCGTTAGAAACTGAACTAGGAAACAAAAACGTTAACCGGATTCGCTAATAATTCAGTGCAAGCCTACAAGCCTACAGAAAATATGACTGCTCACATTTCATTCGAAAGATTGTTTTCAAAAACACCACATGCACACAAGCGAAAAAGACAGTAAGTTCGACTTCAATTTTTTTTTTACGTAAAATAAAATAAAACGATGTTACAGTCATTAATTGTATTATATATAAGGTAATGATAAACAATATAGCCGGTCTGAGTGGAAGAAGTCCAGCCATTTATTTGCGCATCAATTGAAATATTGAAACAAGTTTACATGCTCGAACAACCGAATCATACCAACAAATACAAGAGTCGTTTCTAAGGCCAGGCTATCTGTACTAGATAAGAGGAACAGGTCCTTCAAACACATTTGTTAGACGTTGAAAATGAAATAGGTAAGAGGACTGAGTCTGTGAAGACCAGATTTTGGCTAAGATTTTATTCGAAGTTATTTTTTGTTGATCAAAAAAAAAAAGAAACTGAATCAGAGCTGTAAGAGACAACAATGTATAAAACAAAAGTATTTCGTCAGATTATAAATGAAAATGAAAATGGTGTTAATATTCATTAATGGTTTAAAATTGGATAATAAATTACTACTACGCAATCGCCTCAAATCAAGTTACAAACATCTCCTACTTCCAAACCATACCCTCTATTAACTTTGTTAACACTCACGATAGTACAACTCAGATGAAAATCAAAAAGAACGAACTAAGTTACAATACACAAACTCATGCAGGCCATTTAATCTTTTGCGACGTTTGCCACAGTTATCTAGTGAAACAATAACAACAACAACAACAACATCGACAACAACGACAACAACAACAACAACAGCAAGCAGTAAAGGGCATATGAATTTAGTGAGAAAATTTAGATAACAAATACTTCGTCATAATGAGGAAGCATGAACAGGCAGACATAACATTTCTAAAGAATTTGAAATGTCCCTTCCAAATCAAACGAGTCCAGTATTTTCATTGCCCCAATATTTGAATTTTGGTGAGGCACGCATAGCATAATCAACAGGCATATGTATCAGAATGTATCAGATAAGCAACAAAGTATTGTACACGAACAAAATGAACACCAGTTATTAACTAGAGTCAACCATCATATAAGCCAATACACTAGCTAAGAGCTAACTATAATAAGACAATTCCACACCTTGCACTAAATTTAACTACGCTAGAATGTAAAATTAACTGCTGATAAAAAAGCTTATTATATGTGCTAACATTACTACACGTACACCATTGTGGTGGTGGCTTTGGTTTCATGGTGGGCTGGTGTGAAGTCGAGTCATGCACACTTTCACAACTATCCAGTATGAATAAAATGGAGGGCTATGAACTATATACACCCACAACGAAGAATTGATCAAAGACAAGAGTGCTGTGGTATAACATGAAACAATTTACCAATTGCTCAAACAGCCAACTCATTGGAAAAGAATCTATAAAATAGTTCTGCAGAAACCAAAAATGAAGAGCAAAAGAAAACTCATGGTTTGTCAAACAAGTGTAAAATCGAACTGGTGAACTAAAGTAATTCAAACGTTATAAGATGGTTATAATGAGAAAAGGATATAGTAGAACAGAAAAAATACGACAATAAAAACTGATGGCACAAGGCATAAAAAGCCAACTCAAATCTAAAAAAAGTACTTTGAAAGCTGACGAAAAGAAAATTTACGGAAACTAACAACAGCTACACAACAGCTACACTTTAGCGATGTAAAATACACTGCGTCAACACATGAAGCTGTCAAGTCAAGTGCGAACAACATAAAAGACTAAGACAAAAGAATATAATAATAAAAAAAAAAAAAAACAATTTAATTTATCCTGATGCTTAATAAGATACAAAAAATGTTAAAAAACGAAAGTTAAAAATTCTTACACATTTAGAGATTTTTGCTAACTTAAATATTAAGGTGCACCAGGAGATGCACCAGCTAAGGAGGGGCGTATGTTATGTAAAGGTTTGCAGCCCTAATAGCGCACCTCTAATTATATTCACGCAACTATATGAGAGTTTTATTGTACTACGTTAAGCTATTGAAACTTTCTAGTCCGCAGATAAAAATGAGACATTGACCTTCTGACAAAAGGTTGAATCGTGCTAATATTAGGCATACCATTTATGGAATAGGTTTAAGCTATTTAGATTGACAGTTACTGAAACCCTTATAGACTATAATTTGAGATGTAAACTTTTAATGTAACTGATCAGAATAATAAGATGATAAGATAACTACTAGTAGACAACAACTAATAAAGAAGATCGTAAAGGATACTCTCACGCCTCAAGACCTAGATCCCCAGTTAACCATTTGGGCTGGTCCAACAATATAAAACACGTCCTCCGAGTTTTTTATATGACTTCAAAAACATTTATAAAACCAAATATTTCAAATAAAATTTTGAAAAATAAGCTAAAAAAGTTATAAAATTGACTATAGTGGTCATTCTGATCGTGCGCAGAATTTCTGATGTGTGTTGAATATGCGTCCCACATATGATTCTGGTCCTTGAGAGTTCAAGGGGAACAAACTTTCTTAAACAACAGGTTCAATTCCTTGGACCATGTTGGTCACATGATTCAACAGAGGTTGCTTCGTAGCATGCAAAGTAATATCTGTCATTACTATTCAATGTACCTTTATATAAAGACTCTAGCGTCTTTATAAAAAGATTCATTGAATACAAATGAGAGTATTTTAAGGGAACCTCATGCGTGTGACCAATCATGAATTATTAATGATTTTTTTAGATATATTTATTCAGAAAGTTTTGGACTTTTCTAGGTAATCTAGACCTTAATTACCAAATTTCGGATGTACTGATTTTTGTCCACGTAAGTGACATGCGCAAAGCTAGAGGGCTACGTACGTGTAAAAACTACTAAGCTAGTTTCCAGGTAGTCCACGAATGAAACGAAACATTGTTAAGAATCCCAGCTGGCTAGCTAGGACACAAACCTGTTGGCTATTGTTTTCTTTTGTTTAATTAGTGCTATTTACTACTACATAGTGATGACTGTTGCACTCAATTTGGTGTTTGCACTCTATAGCTCACTAAATACTATTCGGTCTATTTTAAAGTCTTTTCCTAAATGTTACAATATTCGAAATTTGTTTCATTAAGGTTTTTTGGCACATTGTTCCAAATTGTTGCTCCTCTGTAACTAACTGAAATAGCATCGACCAGTTGTTAGGCGGCACTTAGGTAGTTGTAGATAATGTTATTTTCTGGTCTGTAAGTTGTCAACATCATAACGGCAGGCTTCTTCATATGATTTACCAAGGCTCGTAACTTTACTATTACGCATGCTCTGATCAAGACCATGATCATTATCCCACACGCCGTCAACTTACCTTCCACTCTCTCTCATGCTTATTATTCTTGTTATTTTTTTGTCATAGCCTGCAAAACACAAACCCGTGCCAAGGCAGCCTTTGATAGCTACAAGTTTACTCGTGAGCTGTTTACGTATCTTGATAGCGAGCATACACTGGTTTTGCAGACAATCAGTGCAGAAGCAAGACTTGTTCTTAATGCCTTTGATCACAACATAACGGTAAGTTACTTGAAAACGCCCTGGCCGGCGGGGCGTACGTTCAATCTCAGTGAATATATGGGTAAACCTTTTAAAGTTACCCATGTATAAAGCCCTGACTTCATAACAACGACATCAGAAACTTTAAAAGCTTTATAAAATTACTTATAAAAAAGATCTAACTAGCTCATACAACAGTTTTGACTTCACCTTATTTCAGAAGGGAGGGAGTGACTCTTTTGTATGCAAACTAGACGCATAACTGCGTGAACTCGGGCTTCTCTTTGTACTTTGTGACAGGATAGTTAGAAGAATAATTTATTGTTAGTTAAACTTTGAAACACGGAGATATTGAAAAGAAATACCCTTAAACTTGTAGACACTGTTTAGGGATGGACTATTAGAAAAGTGATGGGATTTTTTTCTTCCTGCTGAATTTTTTTCAATTTAAACTCATCGGCACTGACTTCATTTCATTAGGCTAGTGAGAATTTTTCATCCAGGCCCTGTCATCAAACTTGTCACCTTACATTCACTTTTTTAATCTTTTTTCCTTGAGCCGCATGAAAGGATACTTTGAACTGATTCAGACAATACTCTGTCTATAGTACAATTATGTAGACCTTAAGTAATCTCTAATCCACCAACTGTTTTGGTAACCTTTTGGTGTTGTTCAAATTTATATTCGCATTATAAATTATTTGTTTGTCCCTATCTTTATTATTGTAAAATGTGTTTGAATTCCAATAGCTAAATAGCCTGCATTGCATCCGGACAAATTGTCATTATACCGGATGCAACTCAGGCTGATAGCTACATGGTGACATTCAATATTGAATATCAAATACAGTAAATCCCCAGATTAGCACTGGTGTAGTCATTAAAACAGTTTACATTTATATGCACACCTTTCAGTTCATATGCAACATCATGCATGCTTTAAAAATAATTAATTAGTTCCTGTAATTATTATAATATATATTCCTTAAATACACAAACACCTCGAGTGTAGTTTCTACATTATAGATCTCTTGTATGAGTGTCAAATATGTTAAATCCTTTATTACCGTGACAATATGTAGCAATTCCAATATAAGTATAAAACTAGTGTAATTATCTGATATAAAGACTGAAATGTCCTTTATAATTAATGAATTAAAGCAGTTATATCCAGTTCTATTGTAATCAGTTGATTTATATTTCCTGAAAAACTCTTACCACAGTGTTGTCCTACATTTTGTCCAAAATCATCTCCTTGACGTTATCGTGGTGATAACAGGATTTTTTTTTCAACATCGGTGAATAGCTTTGATTGGCAATAATTGATAAGTTGTGTTTGCTTCTCAGTACCTTTGTAAAACGAATAAACTTTAACATTCCACTGTTAAGATAATAATAAAGTATAGAAGACTTAGATATCTATGAACTTTATTCGCAATAAAATTCAGCACTTGAGTCGTTTGTACGGTCACAGTTTTGATGAGATTTAAAAGTTTTGCTATTTGTGTAGATAGGTAGACAGTTCTCGATAAATAGTTCACGATAAATGTTTCTAGGTATAGTGTTCAAGATAAATAGTCTCGACTCGCTCGTACTGAGGTGTTCTCTCATCATGTTAACTAGTTCCGAAAACGCTCGACATCTTTTACCGAACGAGTGCGCACTTGTGTGTAGCTTGAGCTTATTTCACAACAAAATTAGAGCCATAATCTGCCAACTTCTGCACTGATCCTGTGGCTGTAGAAGACTGCTGCTTCACGTGCTTAGTGCCCTTATATAAGCGCATGCGCAGTTTAGCCTGCTTTTTGTGTAAGTCCACAAAAAATAACGAAGGGCATTTTATACCTCGTGCCTTCCTACGGAAGCCCGAGTGATGAGCCGCTCTCCAGAGTCATCACTACCACCGATAACAAGGCATTATTTTACCTGCGCATGCGCTGAACTGCTGAGCCAAACAATTGTATGGCGGGCTCCTCACAGGAATGACGCACACAAAGCCTATATTGGTCTATATTGTCAAAATGGCGCTTGTTGTGTAATATTTTTTTTTACTACCGCTTGTTGTTCTTGCCTTCTTTTACAGATGTAAAAAAACATTGTACAATATAAGCGTTAATTTCATTTCTTTAATATTTAATTCATTGACATTAACAAATAAACAACCATTGAATATTTATTCCAGCGATTTGAATCAGAAGTCATTGAATCAGTAGGCCAGAATGTCAGTGACAGGTCAGTTTGAAGCGGTTTGAAGCAATGTTTTGGTCTCTTTGCCGAATTTTCCCAGTTGTTCTCACCTAATAACATAAAAGTGTACATAACATAGATAAGAGAACAAGTTCGAGAATTCATGTTATGACACAAAATTAAATATTCATGAACAACAATATTCAAGGCGAATTTAAACTTCGGACCATTGTAATGTCAGATCACTGATTTTGCAAAGCAATAAATGGGATTGTAGCACACGAATCGGGAAGATAGAATTTAGAGCTGCAAGGCTATAATATTCTCTTGATTTGAAAATGGAACCGATATTCTGTCTGCCGCTAAAACCACCATCAATAATATTTCACTTGAAAACCCTAATTAGCCAAATTTTGCCAACAATAAGTTTCACATCACAATGATAAGGATGAAATTAGGGTCTCATCAGTAGAAATAACTCAGTGGTTGTTGCCCTCCAATAAGAGAATTTTCCCTTTTGATATAAGCTATAATTACCTCAGTGCACAATATCGAGAGATTTCAAACCAAAGCAAAATCCAATTCGGATAATCCGATTTCAAAACACATCATGAAATAAAAACATATTTATCATACAATTACCTAAATTTATTGATTAGAACCATGTCTTTTAGTTAAAGTGATGAAACAACAGCTCTTCTCAGGCAAAAACAAGCAACAAATGGCGAAGATTCTTCGCACATGTTCGCAGAATGCTATTACTTTGACTCCGTTTAGCGAGCCATCATCAATCTAATATTGAACGACTGGAACTTAAGCAATAACCTTAAAGTTATTTAAAACTATATTGGACTTTTCTATGCTCCAAAATGTTCCAAAGGTGGAAAAAAATCCATCGGCATACCAAGCAGTTATGAAATCCGACAGCGAACGCTATGAGGATGAGGTCTCAAAAGTCAATTTCGCGCATGCGCAGGTAAAATAATGCCTTGTTACCACCGATATATAACAACGCTACGCTTGACCGGCTTCTAGTAAATTATCGTGTATTCGCCATCGTTCTCCAGCTTTACATTGACTAAAAAAGCTCAAAATTAAAGTGAGGTCAAGGAGGCTATTGTTGTGGTTCAAGAGAGTATGAGGTAAGAGGGCTTATCCCCGGGCCCATCAGTGGCTCTACTCGTCATGCTATTCTTAGAAACTTGTTAATAATCTCCGCCACATTTGACTCCTGCAATCTGGACAATGACATTCCGTTCCCGAAATAACTTAAGTTTAAAATTAGAATGAAAAGATCCCCTGATAAGTGTAAAGTCCAACACGGGGGATAAGTTCTTTTATCTCATACTCTCTTGTGTGGTTTAATTAATTATGATTTTTTTTTTGTATGTTCTTGTGTTAGTAGAGTGCAATTATTTTCCAATTGAAATTATTTCTTGTGATTTTAAGTCTGTTTTACTTTCTTGGAACATTCTCGGGATCAACCGTTTTTGTTCGGGCCGGGAAATATTTTATTTTCTCTTTCAAAAACTAAACAGATATACCTCTTAATAAACAAGTTTTATAATGCATTTTCTATGCTTTCATTTGGTATATATTTCATCTACTGACATGGTCTCGTACTTCTCATCAATCGTTATATTGGCGGTTAGCTCATTTTCAGCTCGTTCACTCCTCTGTATTTCTTTATCGACATTTCTACCTCAAGATACTTATAGATTTACTCTGATTGATGCTGTTGCATTATTTACTTTGTATTAATTTAGAGTCAATTTTGCTTTTTCATTTTTTTAATGCATTTTTCAAGCTCTTTCCCTTCGGCATTTAATTCCTGTCCAATTTTTTTTCATTTTCCCTTAATTCCGTCTTCTTTTTCGTATTTCTCCTTTTCTGGCCTTCCTCTTTCTCAGCTCCTTCTTTTTGTTATACACTTTTTATTTCTAGAGAAAAGTCAAACTGATTCAGATTTTTCCTATGCAGCTATATCTAGAAAAGTTCAACGCATCTGGAGAAGCCGTTGATGCAGCGAAAGTAGAAGAAAAATATGGTTCGGATTTGGAAAATGGACTAACTCTTGCATATACTGGATTTCAAATGGCTGTACCTGTTTTCAAAACAATCTGGAGAAAATATTTGAAGAACCCCTATATTGGAAAGAAGATTTCAGAAGTATGTCGAAACATTCTAGTCCTATATTCAAACAATCACCATTATCTATGTTCACAATTTTTTACTATACATCCGATGACTCATATCAAACAATTACTGTCGTTCGTTGGGCTTCCTGTGTAATTTTGATTTTTGGGGATTTCTGTCCTTCTAAACAATTCACTGCAATCTCTGTACGTTTTCATCGAATTTTTCCGTGAATTGGTTATGGATGCGAACGACAGTTTTCTTAAGATGATTGTTTGATATGGTACACGATGACTGTAAAAAATTCTGAGATGAATACTTTGTACATGTTGGTTATGATTATCAATTCCTTCCTTTTCATTTTTCAGATTGGAAAAAGATTAAAAGTAAGATTCTTTGGTAAGACAAAAAAAGCAAAAGATGCCTTGAAAAGAATAACGTCTTCTGGCTTTCTAGGCAGGGCAATAAATTTTATCAAAACTAAATTGCAAGGCATATCTAACAGAGCTACCTCAAGATTTGGCAAAGCCTTGAGTAAGCTTAAAAGTGTTAAAGGAGGCATCAAGCTGGTGGGTAAAGCTTTGGATACAGGTTTGTGCCCGAGTTATACGCTTTTTTACTATCGAGTTATGGATGCACGCGGGAGGCTGCTAAGCACAAAAAAAAAGCGTAATGAGCTGCACGACGCGTACAACGGAAAAACTGACTAGTGCGCGCACTGTTACATCCCCCAGTCAGAGCGCGCGTAAGTTCGAAACTTTTTGTTTGAAAATAAAATTTACGACAGCGTGCGCGAGCGTGCACCATCCTGAAATGGTTCATAGACAGGAACCAATCATAGAGCGCGTAATAACTTATCTATGTTAAAAATCTAAATGTACTGCGTGACGCGTGACGATCGACACAAAAATTGTCTCTGTGACGAGATAGGCGAGCACGGGAAAAGAATGGAACATTCTTTTTGGGCTTATATAAAGTGTTCATATGGTAGACTCTAGTAGAGTTTATTTTTTATTATTACTTATTAATTTGATATGCCTGCTCCGTACAAAATAAGCAATCTTATATTATTTAAATTCAATTTTATCGGAATTTATTATATACTTGAGATCCTACGCACGTTTTCATTGGTCGACAAGTGTGCTTTATAAGTGAACAAAGCACGCTGACGACATCATTTTTTGTAACGCTCTGAATGGTCAATTGACCAGAACGTGCACAGCCAATCCTGTCAGGGGGAAAAATGACTGAAGTTCACAAGGGGAAAGTTTTTATCGCCTAAAAAGAAAGGAAAGCGTGCTTTTTAGCAAATATTGAATGGAAATTACTTTTCTGTAAGTAGAAAAATATTATAATAAATGTATATCACAGGGAAAAAATCGTGATTCCCAAAATGGGTTTATTTTGGGTTTTGGTTGGGAAAATGCTACAAAATCCAACATTGGGTTCAAAATTGGGATTACCAAAATGGGTTTATTTTGGGTTATTGTTGGGAAAGTGCTACAAAAACCAAGAAAAACCCATTCTGGGAATCGCAAATATTTTCCTGTGTATTTGGCTAATTAAAAAAAGACTTGAGCTTCACTTATTTTTAACTTTTTTCTGCTGTTTTGAGCCCGACTGTTTTGGTGTTTGAGTTTACTTTCTCGATCAAGCAATGCACTTGTATGCGAAACAAAGCACAAACGATCAAGTTTTTAGAAAAGCTGAATGAAAATGGACATATATATGTAAAATAACCTTGCTGTCAATGTTATTATTTTTGATAAGTTGATTTTGCTTCCAGTTTTGACTTTTTCGGTTCAAAATCATCGTGATTTCCTTAGATCTTTTGATGTAGGTTTTCTTTGTCATTCAGCTTTTAGCAATTTACCGGAAAATTAAAAGCAAGTATATAATAAATCAAATAGAAGAGGATTGAGCGTGCTTTGTTCAGTAATAGAACACTCTGAAAAGTGAAGAGAGCACTCAAGAAGTGAGGAGAAGAACTCGCTTTCAGTTCGTTCTTCTCCCATCACTTCTTTCGTGCTCTCGTCACTTTCCATCGTGTTCTATTACTGAACAAAGCACGCTCAAGCCTCATCTATTTGATAAATATTCGGTGACAATGATTTTGTTTTTGAAATGATTGTATTCATATACCTGGAGTCATGCATGGGAGTGGTTTTGAAAAACATGTGAAACAAGCTTCATTATAATTTAATTTATTAGTAATGACCATAGAACAAAAGAGACCACAAAGATGAGTTTGGACCTTTTTTGTGCTAAAAACATGTGCAATCAGTCATATTTATTTAAAACGTGTTACCTTGGTTTGACCGATGCCAATTCTTACCAAGTACACTTGGGAAGGGGTAATAGTTTAGTCAGTTCAAGTGACGGAGTTGGCCTATTTGGTATTTCCTCATGAAGGGGAGATAGAAAAATGCTAATATTCATTCACATACTCAAACGGACAACATATTGGCTACGCAGATATACTACAGTGGCGACAAAAATGCAATATCCATCAGGTCAAAGGAAAGATGTTACGCCACAAAATGTAATAACTAGCACAAAATGTAATACTAACAAAAACTGTAATAAAGACATGTAATAACGGACACAAAATGTAGCAAACTTCTTAACACAACTGTTGTTATAGAAACACCGTCCGACGCTGCACACACTAGTATTTTACTAGTTTTTGACATCAAGAAGATTTTGTTTTCATTGTTTCATCACATTTTATGACATGAAAATTTGAAAGAAATAAAAGCCAAAAAAGCATTTTTTTTCTTTCTTTAGCACTATCAGTTTGGTTTGCTATTGAAAAAAGTAAACAATGCAAAGGAAAGCTCGCTGAAGCTCAGCAGAGTCAAAAAGACATGGCACGAGAATTAGAAAACATCAAGAACATCCAGAAAGATATGAACAATGGTTATGAACAAGTCCAAGAGGTGAATTATAGTTAATTAATTGATTAATTAATTAATTTATATTATTTCATATTATTTATTTGTGCACTATAGTTAATCGTTGCAACGTGCTTTTAAATGTGATATATTTCAGGCTTGGCTGGATATCTGGAACACTACAACTGAGAGCGATCTACTAGAACTTTTGAAAAAAACCAAGGAAATGGTTCTTGAGGGGTACTTTTTAAAACCAGAAGATGAAAAGCAGGACCTTGCACAAAGAATAGATGTGAGCAGAATTCAATACTGAATATTACCTTAGTGAAGACTTCAAGGATTTTTGAGAATCACTTATATTTACTAGAAAAAATCGAAAACTCATAGTTTCAATATTATCTAATATCTCTTCTAATTTAGGAGATTAATTTTTTTTCATATTCACTATCCCTACATCGATCTACGATCTAATACACACATTTTTGCACGCTCAGTTGACATGATCTTGTTTTATTTTAGAGATATCTTGAGGTGGCTGAGATGGATCCTACGGATGAAAGCTCAGAAATTGGGCTCACCACAGCACAAGAAGCTTTAAACGAGAGGCTTAATCTAGTTAAAGTTACTTTTGGATGCTTCAGGAAAAAAGGCGAGTACATTTGTTACACATTTGTGTCCCTGTGTATATAGTAACTTAAGTCCGGTACACACGAGGGAGCTTGCTTCTGAAACACGCTCCTGCAGCATGCTCCCGGAGCATGCAAAGCTCTCTTGTCTCTACCAACGATTGCACGCGAACAAATCGTTGGTACACACAAGGGCGCTTTGCTCCGGGAACATGTTGCGGGAGCAAGATCTCTCGTGTGTACCGGCCTTTAAGGTGCTCCGAAATGAAGTAGTTATCGCATGAATTGGAAATCATTACTAGAGGCAGATCCAGGATTGTTCCCAGAAGGGGTTGCATCATCTTCTTGAGGGGGTACACTTCCCAGTAAACAAAAATTACTAAGGTTACTTTGGATTTTTTTTTATAAAACAAGACTCGAAATCCTTTGAACAGGGGGTGCGCACTACCTGCACTCCTACCACAGATTCGTCACTGATTACAGTTGTGAAACAGCTGTGATACGGCAGAGGGTTCGAATGTTGTTTAGGCCATGTCCAAACTAGACCATGTACATTTGAAAACACATTCGATTCGGATTCAAACGGACCGGATTAGCTATAATATTTCGATGTAATGTAATTTAATGCTTATATATTGCGCATTTCACATAACGTCTCAATGCGTGGTTCACGGAAATGCAGGTCAGCACGTAAAATGGATAGGAAGACCCAACAATGGTAGATGACACCGTAGGAGCAGCGGGTCTCTGAATTCCTGCTTGTTCAGGGCAAGTCCCTGGGCTGGGTTGTTCGAAGCCCGATTAGTGCTAATCCTGGATTAAATCTTAAGAAAACCTATGGAGTTAACCCTGGATTAGCACTAAACGATCTTTGAACAACCGGCCCCTGTTCTTTAATGGGTAATTTACAGTCATAAATTGTGACCAAATTCGGTGAAAACTTGCAAAGATTGAAGCGAATGACTACATCAAGCAGACTTGAATATTGAGTATATGCCAGGTTAAACTTGCAAAATCCACAGGAACCCTGCACGAACGAACGACCAAAAAAGCTTGATATGGACAAAAAAAATTGAATATTCAGGAGCATGTAACCTCTAGACGTTTCAATCCACTTATATTTGTTTAGGTAGCTTGTTTAATGTCGTAAGAGACTCTTGTGCACGTGGTGCTAATCCGTTTCTATGGATCTATGAAAATGCTAAGAGAATATCAGATGATAAGGACGAAGACAAATGCGCTTACAGAACCGGGGAAAAATATATTTCGGTGAGTGTTGCTTGAGCAAATATACTATTTCAAAAAACTTCGTTGAGTGAAATAAAGGAATACCTGATTCCGGATGTAGATTTCATAACCCAAAGGTACTCTGGGCTTTCAATAATGATAACAAATAAACAGTAATTTAATTTCAATCAGCGTCAATGTCTCAAGTGAAGATCTTTGATGGTCGATAAAATGGTAAATATGTAATCTCCTGTAGCTATTCATTAAAAAGATTTATACTAACACATATAACATGAGATCCGAAATCAAGAATCCGTCATTCCCACCGACAATGTTTTTTTTTTAAATAGGTGCATGACTCAATTCTTAGTTAAAAAATTACTTTCAGAGCGCATGCGATTTTATCCCGAATTCCTCACTTTCTTTTGTGTTTTGAAAGACAAAAGAAGGCAAAACAAAAGATTCGGGATAAAATTTCATGCGCACTGATAGCAGTTTGTTAACTATGAAATGATCTCTACCTCAAACGTCCAACTTGGACGTTTGAGGGAGAGATCACCCCCATATCTTGTAAAGGGTCGCTTAATTTTGTCAATGCTCTTTTTATTCTTTGAATAAAAATCTATTAAAAATTATTCATTTTCATAATCGTTAGGCCTAACATACAATATTGTCCAATAGGATATAGCTTTTTTTATTGTTCTATGTGCTCAAAAAATTGTTTTTGCGCTCAGTAGAGCTATTCCTTGTGCTTGCTTATTAACTTGCGTCCATTTGTTCTTTTCAGCTGGAGAAAATGCGTGAAGGATGGAATGCATGGGTAGAAAATAATGGGACGAAGTCTAGCACCTGTATGATGAACAACGAAATGCACGTGAATAATATCAAGGAACAAATGTACACCAACCAAGATCCCAAAGCAGAGGAAATCGTCAAAACACTTCTTTCGTCTGATGAATGGCAGCAAGGTGGGAGTTTAGTTAAGGGCGCGGGGATCTGTCCTGCAATGCACAGGCCATACATCCCTTTACTTTCTTGTAGTAGTATAGTAGGGACCCCCTGCTATACTATAATAAGTCATACCATGGCTCTCATTGATATTAGAGATTAAATGTCGCCAACTATAGCTAGTCTCGGCAAGTCCTAGTTTGTGCTTAAGAGCATGGACAAAAGCTGGGATTACCCAGAGTTAATAAGGTTGTATCTTAGCAATAGAATGTAGAAACGTTTTAACTTTGTTGGTGTACTTGAAAAAGATCGTGAAAAATATTCAAGTAGCCAATTGTAATGTGAATTGCCTTTTCGAGTATGCAACGAGATTTACTCTGGAAAATATAACTCAAATTTACATTATGTTTTGATATAGGAATACCTGAAGTAGAAGAAATAATCAAAAAGATACAAAGAGAAAATCCTGATATTGCAAACCAATTGACACAACAAGAGGTAACCATGGTATGTAATGCCTTGAAAAACAACTCGGTGAAAAAAACTCAAGAGTTACTTAATACGATCCTTGCGAAAAATTTCACCATTGACCAGATTAAAGAAGCGGCAAAAAAATGTGGTAAGTATAGTTTGATGTACACCTAGTTCTATCGACAACAGTTCCCTTGTATATATACCTGTATTGCTATTCAATTCATTTTATTCAACAACCTAAAATACTACGGCAAATTAAAAACTGGGTGCTAACTAGAAGACACAACAGTGAACTTAGCCCTCAGACTTATCTTGTTTTCACTGAATACTATTTTTTATAAAAATAGCGCGCAGTCAAAAACTCGGGCACTGGACAGATAATTACATATTCATCCTACAATGTACCTAATTAATAACCAATCTTTAATTGTCTGGGACTTTTCAATCACTTGCGTATCGACAATCAGGTTTCATATGTTCAGACACATGCACACTAAAACCAGATAAACAGAAATGCGGATACGAACTTGCCAGAACCCTGGGAACCGACGCTAGCGATGAAAGTCGCGGGATCGGAGCAAGAAATTCAGATCAGGGCAGGATCACATCCAATGACAAAAATATCCCATTTAACCACTCCGCTTTTAGGCAGTTATGGCATTCACTCTTTTTGCTTTCTAGATACATAAAGACCTAAGGATCTGTTCCCGGAAAGCTTCAAAAAGACAGTAAAAGCACATTAGACAGTAAAAACCAGCAATAAAACGAGATAGTAATAACATAACACGCATTTTTAAGCAAAATGTGCGTTGCATACAATGTGTAAAAATATCACATAAAATAAAATAGAGCATTACAAAACCTAACGGACATCTGTGAGGTTGAATTGGTTGATTTTACTGACATGAATACATTTGTACCAGAGATTATGAGATAACTGATCTTATCTCAACCCCGTCAGGAGCTCTACTCGTCGTGCTATTTTCAGAAACTTGTAAAATATCTCCGCACTCTTGTCTTGAGATGTGTTGACGATGCGACCGCGGCTCCTGCAATCTGGTCAATCACGTTCCGTTCCCGAAATAACTTCAATTTAAAAATAAAATGAAAAGATCTTATGATTAGTGTAAGTCCCAATGCGAGGGATAAGTTCTCTTATCTCATATTCTCTTGATTTGTATCATTATATTACGCGAAAATATAGTGAGAGCTCCAAAATATATTGAATTATGAAACCACAGAACTGGGCTGTACAAAGCATATAAAAGAAGACTTTCATGGATGGCTGTTTACCAGTGTAAATCGTTTCGGTGCACCAAATTGTACATATAGTTTATTGGCAAGAAATTACCCTACAGTGTACTTAAAGCACTCTCTATTATGTAAAAGTTAACAAAGAGCAAACCATTAGAAAAATGAGCTCCACACAGCGTTGCTTTCAAATTCAGACAGGGCGATCAAGGCTATCGTTTAAGCGCCGTCAGTAAGATCCAAGGTCTAAATAATTGAGGAGAATAGATTTTTCGTCTTCTCCGATAAGGACGATAAATCGGAGGTCACATCTCGTCACACTTCACATTAAGTTTACTTTTTTTTTTGATTTCGGTTGAGAATGAATAAAAAACTGTGCAATGCAGGGACCGATTCCGCCTCAAAACCAAACAAAGAAATAAAACAATAGGCTTACTCGCCAGCCTTTTGAATAACTATAGCCTGGCTGGTTTGGATAGAATCGCTCAAGATCGCCGGGTAATAATAATGATAATGATAATGAATTTATAAAGCGCTTATACAGGTCAGTTCTAAACGCTCAAGGAACATAAATAAACACACAAACAAGTAAACAAACATACGAACAAACAAACAGACACAATAATACAAACATTACATTTTAAAGGCTAGCTTAAATAAAAATGTAGCTGAAAATGATGTCAGCGATCGTTAGCGATTATATGGAAATACTTTTCAGCGATCGAAACACAAGAGAACATCCTGATAGCGATTGTGAGCGATCCTCGCATCAGTTTTTTAAGCGCCGTCAGTAAGATCCTATACGATGATAACAGGTGGGTAAAGTGTGTAACAATTGCCCTACGTCACTCTCACGTCACGTGATCAAAATAATCTTCAGCAATCTACTGCTCAAACGCAAGGGATCATGGTCGTCAGACGGGGTCAAATTCACCGAAAATTGTTGTAAAATCCGTAATATACAGAAATAAGGTAAACCTAGTCATTTATTCATTAAGTCATTTATTCATTCACTAGTACTACCAATTATCAAAATTGTTGATCAATCAATCAATCAAAAATGACTATAGAAAGCAAACAAATAAATGAATTAATGAATGAATGAATAAATCCATTTAATTAATCAAGAAGTGAGGGATAATTGTGACGCCCACTAAAACTGATCAGCGCTTTCAAATACCATTAAGATATACCTCATTTGAAAGCTGACATTGAGTAGACTTAACTACATCAATTTCATTCAAAGGGTTATAACCAATTTAACCTGGAGTTTGAACCCTCAGCCGGACCATCCAAGGTCTAAATAATTGAGGAGAATAGATTTTTCGTCTTCTCTGATAAGAGGTCACATCTCGTCACACTTCACATTAAGTTTACTTTTTTTCTTGATTTCGGTTGATAATGAATAAAAAACTGTGCAATGCAGCGACCGATTCCGCTTATACAGGTCAGTTCTAAGCGCTCAAGGAACATAAATAAACACACAAACAAGTAAACAAACATACGAACAAACAAACATACACAATAATACAAACATTACATATTAAATAAAAATGTAGCTGAAAATGATGTCATCGATCGTTAGCGATTATATGGAAATACTTTTCAGCGATCGAAACACAAGAGAACATCCTGATAGCGATTGTGAGCGATCCTCGCATCAGTTTTTTCAGCAATACGCCGATCATGAGCGATTAAATGGAAACCAGGCTTAAGCCAGGGAGAATAGACATCACGTTTTATCTGCACGGTGTCGTAATGCAATTTTGCGAAATCTGTTGATCAAAAAATATCGTCAAAAATGTTCATTGTCCATGTTTTACGAAAAAGACAAGTTTTGCCATTTTATTTTTAAATTCGACTTATTCTTCAACGGACCGCAGCGTGAACCATAGCGAGTGGACATGACCTCACAAAAGGAACCCTGATGTAATCAAATTCGATTTTTTTTGTTATCAACACCTCCCACACAAGGGAGTTTTTGGTACTCAATGATAACCTGTTTTCTATGGTTCGCGCTTCGGTGAATTGGAGAATTGGTCGAATTTCCAAAGAAAAACGACAAATCTTTAGGCGACCTCGCTTTTCATGTTATATGTAATAGTGGAAAAAAAAAACATAAAAAATTTATTGAAAAATATTGAATAGTAAAGATAGAATTGCATTTGTTGTTTAAAAGTGATAAGAAAACAACTATTCTTTAAGACGATCGGCGTTGCTCTCGACCCATGTCTATAATGTCAATGCGGTCTTGTCAATGTTGGCGTTCTGTTGGTCGAGATGAAAAATCAAATGCCTCAGATGTCATAAGAAACTAATCTACAGATACTTACATGTCAAATAAGTCCTGTTTTTTTTTTTACAAAAACATGGCATGCTTGAAATTAAGATTAGCAATATCAAATAAATGAAATGAAATGAAAGGTATTATGAAACAAATGGCCTTATGCGCCATCGACCAACACTCTAAGGAAGCTAGGTTAACTGAAAATTTTGTTTAATTTGCACTTTGATATGACTAGTTGATTAAGTTAATTATGTAGGAACAGACCATATTAATTTTCATTTAAAAACCTTGGACTTAAATTTCATGTAATGTCCCATAATATCAAAAATTATATCGAGAAGGACACTGAACCACATTTTGGCTTTAATAGTCAAACAGGGCATGATTTTTTTTCTTAGTTGAGCAAAACAAACACTCACTAATCACTAAACGAGAAAGAATCGAAAGGATTAAAGACATAATGACAATGCAGTCACAGTGATAAAATATAATTAGAAAGTTAATTAAGTTTTAAACATTTATAATAACCAGCTGGTGTTTATGTAGCCATCGGCTCGCTATCACAACAGATCGATCTGGTAATCTTCAGAAAAGGTAAGCTTCTCGCTTAATTTTCTAATGTTTGTTTTTTTATCATTCTAAATGTCTGTTAAAACGATTTTTATAGTCAATAGTTCCATTGATTGACTTTATTAAGCAATAAAATGTTGTGTAGAGTACAAACACTAAAGACATGCAATTGTTATCACTATTTGGTGGTAAATAGCACTAAATAAACAAAAACAACTACAATAGCATTAGCATAGAGTGCAAACAATAAAATAATTAAACAAAAGAAAACAACAGAATTAGCATAAAATAGCACTATTAAAGTGGTGTTTATGTTGCACATGTTTAGTTTGTGCACACTAAACTAGAATTATTCTGTGGTATTTGAGTTACGAGCACTCTTAGTGTTTGTACTCCATTATATGGTAGATATATTTAGTAGTGTTTGTACTCCATTATATTTTAGATATATTTAGTAGTGTTTGTACTCCATTATATGGTAGATATATTTAGTAGTGTTTGTACTCCATTTTATGGTAGATATATTTAGTAGTGTTTGTACTCCATTATATGGTAGATATATTTAGTAGTGCTTGTACTCCATTATATGGTAGATATATTTAGTAGTGCTTGTACTCCATTATATGGTAGATATATTTAGTAGTGTTTGTACTCCATTATATGGTAGATATATTTAGTAGTGTTTGTTCTTCATTATATGGTAGATATATTTAGGCCAATAAGCGACCTGCATGATGATGTAGAACTACGACTGCCAGAATGCTTGCCGACTTTCTTTTGAATCGGAATGAGTGCAAATGATTTTATTGATCTTCAAAGGGGTTAAAAATCACGATTCTGAACAAAACAAAAATTGAAAAAAATTGCAAAGAATGCAGGTAGTGTTAGCAAATAAGTCACATCGATACCTGCTGGTATCAATAGACATGAAGCGAAATGGCACGCCCTGTCTATATACCATAATAGTTTTGAAAATCGTTTCTTATATTCAAGTTTTATTTCATGTTTTCGACAATAGTGGAGCTATAATCCAAATTAATAAACGTATCAAACTATTACCATAAAAAGACTCTCTCGGTTGCATCTATAACAGTATTTGGTAATTTTACCTTATTTGCACGTAAATATGGATTATACTTTTTGTGATTTTCTACCATCTACTGGCACAATTCCCGGAAAAAAATAATTAAACTTACAGACAGATTGTGGCTAACAACTATAGGAAACCTACAACCTAAAGACAGGAAACACACAAAAAATCACACATTACTCCAACGAACGACAGCAATTTTTTTTATATGAAAAGCAATCTGAAAAGGATTCTGGTCTGAAGACGAGGGGAAAAGGTCATCATGACTATGGCTTATTAATGATGTGTATGAATTGCATTTGCTGTCAACTCCTACTTGTTTGACTTTATTTTCATTTTAGACAAGACAGTGTAAACCATGGCCAGTTTTCTTCAAAGGTTGGTGTTTCTTTTGTGCAATTTTTGAAAACTTTGAAGACGAACGTGGACTTTGGGGTGCACTGTTCCAATGCGTTTTTTCTCTTCTTCTTTAGACTTTGGTGACCTAAACGCTGGTTTCGCAAGCATGTTTTCATCCATGCAAGCGAAGTATCAGAACACCTTAATCAACCGAATAAGATACTGACAAAGTTTTGCATGATTAAATTGTTTTATCTTTGCTATTGCTGTCTAATTCCCAATGCGTTTTGTTTAGTTTCGTCGATATTGGACAAAACATTCATGAATTATTAATTCATTTTTTCAAGTTATTCAATAAACTCGCAGCACGTGTTTTATCACACTGCTGCTCGTTTATCATAGCGGAGCTCCGCGCGGGCCGAAGGCCCGCGCAAGCGGAGCACCATAATTAAGAAAATATGGTAAACCATCGAGCTCATTTCAGATCGACCACAGGAAGCCCGGAATTCCAAATTCCGTACAACGTCCGGCGTCCGTCCGTGTACTGCCGCGCAAAGTCGCTGACCAGTTTTTTTAGTGAACACACAAAAAAAAAACAAATCAAAATATCTTTTTTTGCAGTTTATATTTACTGAAAACTTTATAAAAATCTTATTTCTACTATGGGTAACGAAGAAAATGGTTAAGCTAAGCTGCTGCTAAAAGAGTTTTGACTGAGAAAGAGAAACAAAGACACCGAACTGAAAAAAGAAAAAAACTTACTATTACACGAAGAAAAGCCTCACATTCACTGACAAAGTGGGTAAAAGTCTCGTAACGATAATGTGAAGTCATGTAGAGCGCTGTTAAAATCCAAAGATGGAGATTTTACAAGTTGATAGTTCTATTTTCTTTTCTGGAAGAGTTTATTTGACAAGTTTGCATTATTATGCAAGATGGTAAAAAGACCATATTCTTCGAGTTCGTGGATTCTTTGTTGCATTTTTCAATCATTACTTATCGACTAATCTACTTTTAAAAGTAAATATGACGACGACAAAAAGTTCATAAAAACAAAAACAAAATAAACGTGCATTTGCAGCAATTCAAAAGAGGTGAAAAGCAAGACGAACACGACTCACGAAGATGATTTGACTCTGTTCATTTATCAATTTTCACGGGCAATTCAGAACACGGAAAGCTTTAGGATCAATGCAGATTTATCAACTATTTACAACGAAAAATAACTTTTCATACAAGATGTTTGTCAACAAAGTAGGACTGCCAGTTCAGGGAGTGGATGGAAATGCAAATTTAGCACAATGTGTGATCGAGCAACACGAGCTTGCCATCGCCGTTCAGTTGAGCTTTGTAAATTTTTTAGAGTCCGTGCAAATGTTTTTTGCCACTTTTAAAATTCTAAAAACATGAACAAGCTTATTGTAATCAGAACTGAGGACAAAAAGTCCAGTGGAAAAGTGACAGTACAGGACAAGAAACGTGGCGCCGGTATGTTTACATTTTTTGACGATCTTTAATGAATTTCTTTTTTACCATCCACATGAAAGCAGTATTGCAATATTTATATTTACTTCTTTTTGTAAAATATTTCTCCATCGTGGAGTTGTTTATGTGTGTGTGTGTTTTTTTATTTGATTCCTGTAATTCTTTGATTTGTTATTGAATGCAATAAAACGCTTGTGTGAATTCGTCATTGTACTCATCTGCAAGTTAAAATTTTAAAAGTTCATACTTGCTATTTTTTAAAGAGTTGCGTAGTATTCACATTTGATAATTAAAAATGCACAACCGTTTTAGATAGCTAGATTACCAATAAGTAATTCATTACACATTTCACCAGAAAAGTGAAAGTTTTGATAACATTTTTGCAAACGGGAAAGAGCGTGAAGCGAGAAGCGCGCGGGGATTTGTTTACAACTCAAAGAAGCCATGTTAATGCTCTTCTAACTTCTCATTTTTAATTGACAGGTGCTATTTTTACCTTGCATAACAACAGAAAGGAAGCCAAAAATATATATAGGGTCGGATAGTTCGCATTTTTGTACATATTTCTTGCGTATAATAAAATGTTGTCGCATGCATAAAGATTTGAATATTTCAATTGATTATATATGATTATTTGATCATAAAAAAAGAGAGAGAGAAAATTATTCTGACTTTTTTTTGCTATGTTATTTTCTTTTCATGATTATTTGAATGCATTAATTATTTGAATGCATTAATTCATTTATTTGTTTACTTTTTTATCTATAGTCATTTTGATTGATTAATTGATCAACAATTTGATAATTGGTAGTGAATGAACAAATGAATGAATGAATGATTGAATAAATAATTCATTTCATCAAATCGGAGCTCCGCTATTAGGTTTACCTAATTTTTATATTATTTGTTAGTTTGCGTAAAGTAGTCACTAGTTGTCCCTGCAATTCCTCTATAAGAGGCGGTTGAAAATCACAACACACTTATTTAAAAGAATTTATAAGAATTAATTTTAACAAAATATTTTTTTATAAAACTGTGATTTCCATTTATTAAGCTTTAAGGAAGTGTATACTTTTACAGTAGTAACTATAACAGGTTACGTGCTATAAGACGTTTGTTGGACATCGGTTTTCAGGGTTCCCTGATACGTTAATACTCAATCGATTTTATCTGCACCACAAAACACTCACTTGTTTCACTTCATTTACGTTTTAGGTTAGACAGAGCTAGTAAACCATGGCCAGTTTTCTCCAAAGATGGGCTTTTCTTCTGTGTGCATGTCTCGTATTGCAAGAGTTTTCGCCAGTCTACACGGCTCACATTTCCCATCAGGCTCTGCGCAAACAATCTGAAAGCGATGATAAAGGTAATATCTTATGAGATATTCAATTCTTGTTTATTTAATTGTATTTAAAGTTCTTAGCAATACCCCCTTGACTACACTAATTAAGGTAATTCTGTAGAACCACTTTCAGAAAATAAATTAAAAAGGGGGATCACCGACTTCGTTTTCTTGCGGCATGTGAAGTTAATGCATTTTAGTGGCGTGAGAACGTAAAGATGAAACCTTTTTTTCTAAGCTTATATCCAGTGAAAGACGCACAAATGTGATTTATTTAATTTTTATTAAATGTGATACATTTATCCCACTCATTAGAGTGCCGGCAAACTAATTTGGAACATCTCAACAAAACTGTCGACTAATCACCGATGCCTTACCGTAGATAATCAATTTGCGATGAAAATTGAGTAAACCACTAGTGTTGAGAAATGGGATAACAATTTTAGAAGGTTTTCATGAGTTAATGATCTCTAGATCATGCCGTAAACTAACTTTCTTGTTTGTCCTTTTTGTCTAGGTGGATCGAAAAGGAGTGGAATATTTACTGCAATAAAGTATTTTGTAGGCGGGAGTTTAAAAGCAGTCAGTTTTGGTGCGAATCTTTACACGTTTGGTGCAACTTTAGACGGAGTCATAAATAATTGCAACAATCAAGCACCTGGAATTGCTGATATCTTCAAGGAGATAAGAATTATGACGGATCAGCACAATGACATTAGAAAGGACATTGAGGCTACATCATGGAAAGGTACGAATTGAAACCTACTAATAAGGTGCGAATTAAGGGTGTTAATACCTCCGAGGGGACTTAGAGTCATTTTGTGTTTATACCCACCCTCGGGTAAATCACTACATAAAACAAGTAAAGTTAAAAAAAAAAATGATATCAACTAATGGCAAATGAAAAACAGTACACCCAAATTTGGTATGCAATTGATAAAATTCAGTATCCCGACAAGAAAATACCAAGAACTTCCTTGGGAAATATTTTTCTGAAATAAAATATTGTATTATAAATATTCGTTTTTGATACAACCACTAATTTACGAAACAAAACGTAATATTATGGCAGTAGCATTCCAAGATTTCTATATTTAACGTGGTAGTTAGATCGGACATTAAGCTAGTTTCCAGGTAGTCCACGAATGAAACAAAACATTATTAAGAATCACAGCTGGCTAGGAGACAAACCAGTTAGCAATTGTTTTATTTTGTTTAGTTAGTGCTATTTACTACTTAATTCGACATCTACATGAAATGCTCGTTTCTGATTAATTGATGACCTAGATTTTTTTAATCTGTGCAATAACACATGTGCTATTTATTAATTGCACGAATCCTTCCCGACATGCTTTGCGCATTTGTGTGCGTTTCTGTTTCTTTTCATAAAACGAATGACAATGGAGGACTACTTTGCTAGTTTTGAAAACTTGGACGACTTTTTTGACATTGAAGAGCCTGATTTTTCTATAGACTGGCTTGATAATGAACATGAAGCACATCAGTCAGATCAAGACACACAAAAAGCAGCTCATTTTTATAGTTTATTCTCTGAAAAGATTCATGCAATGAAGGAGAAGATTACCAACAAAAACACAGCAAAAACCACAAAAAAAACATGGATTAACACATATTTTGAATAAGCAAAGCAAAAACATCAAAGAGAAGGTATAGAGAATATACCACCGAGTGAACTTTTTTTGCTTTTGGAGCAGTTTTACGCCGAACTCCGAAAGAAAGATAAAACGGAGTACTAACAAGAAAGCCTCGCCTTCATTGACAGGTATCTAAAAGAAAAAAAACTAAACGCAATTTTAATTTTTGAATGTATTTAACATGTTAAGTATTTCATTTTTCCATACTTGATGAATTTTAATAAAGTTTTTGCAAAGAAAAATGTTTTGTTTACTTTGTTGTTAGCTGTTGGCGAAACTTTTTTCATCATAAACTCGCATTTTATGTAGATTTGTTATTAACAGGAAATTCCACCTATGTTCTTGAAGAATAAAATAAAAATTCTGCTTGCATTTGATGAAAAAGGGAAAATACCACTCGTGCTACGCACTCGTGGTATTAAGGTAATTCCGTAGTTTTGCACTGCGCACAGTTCTGCGCATATTTCGAATTTTAAAGTTTTACATTTCTTATCATCAATAGATACAGAGCTATGTCTGAGAAACACTTTAACGTTAAATTACGAACATATTTTTCAAGCGAAAAATTACGAATTTCTTTAAACTCGCCCCATTCCACTCTCGGAAAATTCTTGATATTATTGAAATTTGAGAATATTTCTCAAAATATCTCGCAAACCAATACGGGCACCTATCTTTTTTATTTTATAATATCATTTGAAATCATGTTTTTTAAAACATATGTGATCGATGACAAAATTCTTTGGCTAGATTTTTCGACATTTTGAGAAGTGTTTCGTTCAAAGCGTTAGTGAGGCCCGTAAAAATTTGAACATTTTGTTAATTTTTGCTTTATTTTTCTTCGCTGTTAAATTTTAGTGAAAATCTTTTGCTTTACATCGGTAGCCCAATGTATAAGCAGTACATTTAAGCACATTAAACATATTTGGTATTGACCAATCTCAGCCAAGAGATACTTTTATGTATGATGCCTATTTTTGAATGTTAGACGCTAAATTGACAAAAGTGGGTATACTTTAAAAATTTTTCTCGCGAAATCCAATACGGTGACCCCATTTTTTTATTTTATATTTTTGATGAAAAACTCAAAATTTTATGGCTAGTTCTATTACTACGGAATTACCTTAAGCCATTTTCATCAAATACGCGCGGTATTTTTCATTAATTCTTCTCGAACGGTGGAATTTCCTATACAAATAGTGACAACTGTTGCACACATGTAGTGTTTGCACTCTATTGTTTTCTTTTTTTTAATTAGTGCTATTTACTACTACATAGTGACAACTGTTGCACACATTTAGTGTTTGCACTCTATTGTTTTCTTTTGTTTAATTAGTGCTATTTACTACTAAATAGTGACAACTGTTGCACACATTTAGTGTTTGTACTCTATTGTTTTCTTTTGTTTAATTAGTGCTATTTACTACTAAATAGTGACAACTGTTGCACACATTTAGTGTTTGCACTCTATTGTTTTCTTTTGTTTAATTAGTGCTATTTACTACTAAATAGTGACAACTGCTGCACACATTTAGTGTTTGCACTCTATTGTTTTCTTTTGTTTAATTAGTGCTATTTACTACTAAATAGTGACAACTGTTGCTCACATTTAGTGTTTGTACTCTATTGTTTTCTTTTGTTTAATTAGTGCTATTTACTACTAAATAGTGACAACTGTTGCTCACATTTAGTGTTTGTACTCTATTGTTTTCTTTTGTTTAATTAGTGCTATTTACTACTAAATAGTGACAACTGTTGCACACATTTAGTGTTTGCACTCTATTGTTTTCTTTTGTTTAATTAGTGTTATTTACTACTAATAGTGACAACTGTTGCACACATTTAGTGTTTGCACTCTATTGTTTTCTTTTGTTTAATTAGTGCTATTTACTACTAAATAGTGACAACTGTTGCACACATTTAGTGTTTATACTCTATTGTTTTCTTTTGTTTAATTAGTGCTATTTACTACTAAATAGTGACAACTGTTGCACACATTTAGTGTTTGCACTCTATAGTTTACTAAATACTATTTGGTCTATTTATAAATGTTACAATGTTCGAAAAGTGTAGACCGGGATACTTTGCGCTCCTCGACTGCTTGGGAGCCATTTTCGTGATGATGGAAATTAAATTGATTGGGATGTTTGATTATAGTCCATTTTCATCGTTCATCTCCATGAATGTTATTATAATCAAGTACTCTCATTTTCTAGAACGATTATCAGTTAATAATCTTAGCGTCATATTTTATCAACTGAGTTCGTCGGAAAGATTATTTTATAGATAATCACTCAGGCACACTGACAGCATTCGTTGATATAATGCTCTTTTATATCCACTGTCTGCCTTAGTATTTGTAGCACCCTTTCCACCGATTTTTGGGTAATTCTTGATTTTGGCCTGTATGTTGTAGCCGACGAAAATCCCTTTCCTAAGATGTTTTATTCGTTCTAAATGCGCGAAACCGTCATGACACAAATTTATTTATGGGCAATTGTGTGCGATGATGGCGAATGGACCGAAGAAACAAAGACTACATTTGACGTGGAAGAGTTAGTCTGACTAGCTCGACTTATATCGTTCGTTTTCGTATGTGAAGGAGTCCAAATGGCTCATTGTGAGTTTGCAGAATAGTTCTTCGATCATAGTCGCTACTGTTAGACGAAAGAATTTCACGGGAATTCTCATTGTCATCCTCCATAAGCTATAAGCTACAAGCATTCACGGCGTCATAATCAACATATCACATCAATGATTCAATATGTTTCATTCCATAATTAGTTGTTTAGTTCACAAGAAAGCTGAATATATTATAAAAGATCGATGAAAACACTCACCAGCGGGGATCTGACAGCTTCGTAACATGTTTCAACTCGTGACTATTGTATATTTTAATCAGAAAGCGACTTTGACAATAGATGTTTTCAAAACATAAACAAACGGCTGCAAAGCATCCCGGTCTATACTGGGCCTTTAAGATATTTTGGCAGATTTTTCCAAATTTGTGCTCTGTAACTGAAAGAGCGTTGACCAGTTGTTAGGTGGCACTTAGATAGTTGTAGATAATGTGATTTTCAAGTCTAAATATAAGTTTTCAACGTCCTAACGGCAGTCTTTTTCAGATGATTTACTAAGGCTCGTAACTTTCCTAGTACGCATGCTCTGATCATGACCATGATCATGATCATTATCCCACATGGCTTAGTGCGTCAACTTACCTTCCACTCTCTTTCATGCTTAATGTGCTTGTTATTTTTTTATAGCCTGTAAAACACAGACCCGTAGCGAGGCAGCTTTTGATAGCTACAAGTTTACTCGTGAGCTGTTTCAGTATCTTGATGACGAGCATACGAAGGTTTTGCAGACGATCAGCTGTGAAGCAAGACTTATTCTTAATGCCTTTGACCACAACATAACGGTAAGATACTTGAAAACGCCCTTGCTGGCGGGACTTACGTTCAATCTCCGTAAATGGGCAAACCGCCTTTTAAAGTTACCCAGTAAAAAGCCTTGACTTCATAACAACGACATCAGAAACTTGAAAAGCTTATAAAAAAATTGCTTATAAAAAAGATTTAACAAACTCATGCAACATTTTTGATTTTACCTTATTTCAGGAGGGAGGGAGAACTCTTTTGTATGCAAATGAGCCGCTCTCCAGACTCAACGCTATCACCGACATATCAACGCTACGCTTGACCGGCTTCAAGTAAATTATCGTTAAAAAAATTGTTGGAGTCAATTTTGTGAAAATTGGTTCTGAATCGGATTGGGTATTGTTCCGCGTTATGTGGTAAAAACATACTTCTTATCCATAGCCCTTATCTTCGTGAAAAACGCGATTATTTCCAAATCGTATAGTGAACTGGCTTAAGCATATCTTAAAAAAATTCTGACCTGAAATCGGTGATAATTAAAAAAATTTGTGACGGTAAATATCATTTTCATAGTGATTGCTAATTATAACCAAAAATCGTGTTCAAAGTTAACGGCTTCATAACTTCAAATTTCTCAATTGAAATTTCTTTAAAATCACTGTGCAGTTAGCGAATATGTTGAATATTACGCTTCTGAATTTTGACATGATTCTATAGCAACTTTTTGAAAATAAATTAAAAAAACTGTTTTCCAGGATTTCCTCATGATTTGCATAAATCAATACTGATCACCACAAAAGTCTCAAGATATCCTCCACAACTATTAAGCAACTGTGTATATCAAAATATTATTTAGAAATAAGAAAAGCAAGATAGCTTTTCGCCGTTGTTTTCTTAGGTCGGTAGGCTTTTTGAGAAACTGTCTCCAAATACCTTAAAGTGCCTATCACCCTTCAGAGTGGACCAATTTAGTAAAATTGTAGACATCGAGAGCTTTCAAATGATATAAATGATAAGTGATTTTGATAAAAGCAGGCCGAGATATTTAGGGTTTTAAAAGCTGTATTTTGGGTTTCCTGTGTTACTTTGACAGATGCAAAACTAGGTCGAGTGATGTCATACTGTACCTGGGCACATGCGCAGTGGTTTACATATCTCTCATCACATTATACTTGTCATTCAACACTACATATAAAATTGAAATCGACACCCAAACAACATAAGTTATTTGATAGGGTACGTCCTTGTTGTGTTGGAAATTGTTGGCAAATCAAAAGAGTTCCGTGTGGTACAGTATGTCATCACTCGACCCAGATCCCCATTCCCGGCAAGGGCGAGGTCACTTCAAACTTTAAAATCGATAAAATATTCGCGTTTGCTCCAAAATCAATTCTAACAACGAAAATCGTTTTCCTGCAGTCTCCAGATTACTCAATTTTTTTTATTGTTCTAGGGGTGATAGGCACTTTAAAAACATTTTCTTCCTTATACTGACATGGTCTCGTACTTCTCATCATTATGAATCTGAATATGTACATTTTTCTCAAAATTGTAAATTGTGATTTTATAAATTTAATTGTCAATTGTAATTATGATTGCACAAATAAAATTGTATTGAGTTGTACTGACATGGTCATCAATACAATGTACTTTTATTTGCGGTTAGTTCATTTTCAGCTCGTTTACCTAACTGCATTTCTTCATCGAAATTTCCAACCCACAATAATTATAGATTTACTCTTTTTAATGCTGTTGCATTATTTGCTCCGTATTGATTTTGAGTCAAATTTCATTTTTTGAAACACTTTTTCCAGCTCTTTCCCTCTTTTGCTTACCTGAATATTTTTTTCTTCTCGCCGTAATCCCGTCTTCTTTTTCGTATTTCTCATTTTCGGCTCTCATCCTTCCTTGCTCCTTCTCTTTGTTATACACTTTTTATTTCTTTTAAGAGAAGTCAAACTGATTCAGATTTTTCCTATGCAGCTATATCTAGAAAAGTTCAACGCATCTGGAGAAGCCGTTGATGCAGCGCAAGTAGAAGAAAAATATGGTTCGGATTTGGAAAATGGACTAACTCTTGCATATACTGGATTTCAAGTAGCTGTACCTGTTTTCAAAAGAGTCTGGAAAAAATATTTGAAGAACACCTATATGGGAAAGAAGATTTCAGAAGTATGTCAAAACATTCTAGTCCTACATTCAAACAATCACCATAATCCATGTTTAACATTTTTACCACATCTGATGACTGTAAAAAATTCTGAGATGAATACTTTGTGCCTGTGCAGTGGTTATTATTATCAATTCCTTCCTGTTTATTTTTCAGATTGGTAAAAGATTAAATGTAAGATTCTTTGGTAGGACAAAAAAAGCACAAGATGCCTTGAAAAGAATATCGTCTTCTGGCTTTCTAGGCAAGACAATAAATTTTATCAAAACTGAATTGCAAGCTATATCTAAAAGAGCTGGCAATAGATTTGGCAAAGCCTTGCGCAAGATTGGTAATGTTAAAGCAGGCATCAAGCTTATGGGTAAAGGTTTGGATGCAGGTTTGTGCCCGAGTTACTTTTTTACCATCGAGTTATGGATGCACTCGGGAGGTTGATAAGCAGGAAAAAAAAGCGTAATGAGTTGCATGACGCGTAGAGCTTAGCAGCCTCCCAAGTGCATACATAACTCTATGGATGCACAGGTACTTATGATCCATTGCTTTTATAACAAAGATAATTTTTCTAAATAATAAAAACTATCACTTTTTACTTTTTTTGTAGCGCGCGTACAACGGAAAAACATTGCGTTGACAGCGCGCGCACTGTTAAATCCCAGAAACAGTGCGCGCGTAAGATCGAAACTTTTTGTTTGAAAAATAAAATTGACGACAGCGTGCGCGAGCGTGCACCATCGTGAAATGGTTTACAAACTAGAACCAATCAATATAATAATATCTTATCTATGTTAAAAATCTAATTGTACTGCACGACGCGTGACGATCGACACAAAAATTGTCTCTGTAACGAGATAGGCGAACTCGGGAAAAGAATGAAACATTTCCTTGGTTTGAGCGCTGACAATTCTTACCAAGTGCACTTCATATCAAGGAATACACATGCAAGAGCTAATTGTCTGGGGAGGGGAGCCCTACTCCTTAATATACCATCAAAAGAAAGGAGGTTTAAAACGTGACGGAGGTGGCCTATTTGGTATTTCCTCATGAAACAGCGATAGAAAAGCTAATACTCACTCACTCAAACGGACAACATAGTGGCTACGCAGATATTAATACTACAGCAGCGACAAAAATGTAGCCTGTGAACATCCGTTCTCCCCCTCCCCCCTCCCCCCTACGTTGAAAAAATCGGTGAGAAAAGAATTGTCCTCAAAAACTTGAGGACGTCACGTGACCTCAGAACACGATTAGTGTCGCCAAATCACAGACGTTTTCTCCACGATTTTTTCCCCCGTAGGGAAGGGGGAAGGGTGAGAACGGATGTACACATAATAATAATAATAATAAATATCTTTATTGGGTTACAGATAAAGCTATTGCTTTTTTCCAATCTGGCCGCTAGTAAATAGTATTTTACAATATGATAAAAATTCGTATACATTAATTTCACTTCCTATAAACGTATGCGTAGTATGAATAATATTTAATACTTAATAATAACATATAACTACACATTATATAGGTTATATACATAGAATAAACGCACATTATTATTAAGCGAAACTATTAATATAATAAAACTATTGTACATAAATTATAGTTCAATCACATTAATAAAGTCTTTGGAGATTCAACTCCGTTGCAGTATCTAACCTACTAAGCAAATGCTTTGTAGTCTGGTGATGAAAAGAGTTAGTTTGACTTAGAGAAAGAGAACATAGACTATTCCAGATAGAAGGGGCAAGAAAAGAAAAGCGGCGCTTGCCAGCATTAGTTCTTGCTCTTGGTAGAGAAAGTTTTTCACTAGCAGATCTAGTTCCATACCTATGATTTGGACGTTTTAGCTTGGATGAGAGAGATTTCGGAGCTAGGTCATTGAGACATTTGAAGGTGGAAATGGCAAGCCTTAGCTTGAAAACGTCAGAGATAGGAAGAATGGCGAGTTTTTTGAATAAATTGATGGAGGGAGTCAAGCGATCAGCATTGAGTACCATTCTGGCAGCACGTTTTTGGGAGAGAAGAAGTTGTTGTAGTAGCTCAGACGAGCAGTTTCCCCACACTGAAAAACAGTACTCAAGAACAGGTCTAGCAATTGAGTTATATAAGAGTTTGGTGTGTTTCAGAGAAAGAAACGGTTTGGCCCTCCTGATAAATTCTATTTTGGTATTAAATTTCTTAATGGTTTTAGAGATATTCTCGTCCCATGAAAGAGTGGAATCGATGTATACTCCAAACAGTTTTTCACACTCTGATTTGCTAATGTTGCTGTCATAAACAGAAAGGTGTAGAGTATCAGTTAGAGAAGACAGCTTCCTCTTTGAGCCAATAATCATGCATTTGGTCTTTTTTGGGTGGATCACCATTTTGTTTTGGTCTGCCCACTTGGTTAATATGTTTGCTCCTTCTTGCAAGGCATCATTTATGTACGAGAGATTTGATGAGGTAGAAGTCAGAGTTGTGTCATCGACGTATAAGTGGGCCTTGCAAGATGTAATGGCTGAGGGAATGTCGTTGACATATATTAAGAAAAGGAGCGGTCCCAAACAGGAACCTTGTGGAATACCGCTGACCATGGGCAAGGTTTTTGATGATAAAGAACCTACAGAGACCATTTGTAACCTGTTCGTCATGTATGAAGTGAGTAAGTCATGCATCAGGCCTTTGATGCCATATGACTGGAGTTTTCCTAATAGTATATCATGGTTTACTAGATCAAAGGCTTTACGGAATTCAACTAGTAGTAGCCCTGTTAGCTGGCCTTTGTCAATGGCCTCAAGCCATTCGTCCGTCAGAGAAAGGAGTAGTGTTTCACAAGAGTGAAAAGGCCGAGATCCAAATTGAAATTCATTAAGGAGGTTGTTGTCACAAAAATAGGCAAGAATATGCATGCTGGTATACCTTTCAAAGATCTTTGCAAGTGGAGACAGTACTATGGCCAGAAATTGCAGACATTGAGCCCGCGATCGCAAAGCGGGGTTCCCCAATCGAACTACTTTGATATAACATTAAAAAATATATAAAATGTATGGGAGACGACAAGATTCATGTAAATAAAATCTTGGGGATGATTTTTTTTTTTCATTTTACCAAGTTTGTATTGAATTCTATATCTAATTGCTATTTCACACAAACTATAAAAAAGTCAAACTTGATGAACTTACTTTTCCTTTCCATGTCATTAATTTTGCCATTCGCTATCGCCGATCTTCCTAACATCTACCTTAGAATAGCCAGAAGTACCCATACTTTTTCACTTGGTTCCAAAAAATCCTTGATTATTTTTTAATTTGCCAAGTTCGATCTAAGTAGAGTAATGTTTCCTTTATTCGCTTTCGAAGAAATTTGAATTCTTTAGCATCGACAAAGTTTTCCATTTTTCACAATACCGAGTGTATCCTACTTCCCGAAGGCCAAGATGACTCACGGAATCGCCGCTTTTTTGGTGTGTAAAAGACATTTTTTGAGCGTGTTTGATACCAAAATAAACCTCTATAATGGAGCTTACCTTTGCTGCAAGGATTTCTGGGATTACTTACAAAGGAGTCCCAAAATCAGTGACAAATGCCCGTGCACTTTTACTTCCGGTGAGATCAAATTTGGCGCGAATTTTCGAAAAAAAAGTAAAATGTCGGATCGGTTTGATTGTTATGATTTTGAAAAGCTACAAAGCACTTTAAGAATTGATTCTAACTGTGAAAAAGTATGGGTACTTCTGGCTATTCTAAGGTAGATGTTAGGAAGATCGGCGATAGCGAATGGCAAAATTAATTGCATAGAAAGTCAAAGTAAGTCCATCAAGTTTGACTTTTTTATAGTTTGTGTGAAATAGCAATTAGATATAGAATTCAATACAAACTTGGCAAAATGAAAAAAAATTATCCCCAAGGTTTTATTTACATGAACCTTGTCGTCTCCCATACATTATATATATTTTTTAATGTAATATCAAAGTAGTTCGATTGGGGATCCCCGCTTTGCGATCGCGGGCTCAATGTCTGTAATTTCTGGCCATGTGAGATGGGACGATAGTTGTCAACATCATGTCTTGGTCCAGACTTGTGAACTGGAGTGATCTTGCTAACTTTCCACTGCTGTGGGAAAATCCCAGAAGTAATTGAAAGATTATAAATATAACGTAAAGATGGAATTATGTGTGGGCATGCATGCTTCAATAGTTTGACATTCATTGCATCAGCCCCTTTTGCTTTGTTATTAGGTAGATCATTGAGTTGCTTGATGAGGAATTCCTCAGTCATAAGTGGTATAGATACAAGAGGAGGAAATGGGGTTTGCAGACTTACAAATCGGTCGACAGAGAAAAGGGATTCCTGTCGCGTGTCTGAATGTAAAACTTCCCGGGATTTGGTTTCACTAAGTACTTTAGCTGCAACAGAAGAAAAATGGAGATTGAAAGCATTAACAATTTCATGTTTGTCAGTGAGGGTCTTATCATTCTGTGTTATGTTAGTTAATAAATTGCCTTGCTTACTGATACCTGCTGCATTTTTAAGTACTTGCCACAACTTGCCACTGTCCTTCCTGTTACTCTCAATCTGATCTGAATAGAAACTCCGCTTAGCACATCTAATTTGGTACGTTACCTGGCTCCTAAAGCTCTTGTACTCGCACCATTGCTCTCTATTCTTGGCTAACTTTTTGAGACGATTTCTAGTTCTAATACTGCTTAGCAATTCCCTAGATAACCATTGAGGTAATGATATAGATTTAACGCGTTTTTCACGTAAAGGGATGTGTGTATCAATAATATCATTGTATATCTTATACCACATATCTAAAGCATCCGATGGGTCATTGAAACATTCTATTGAAGACCATGGGACCTTTTTTAAGTCATCAAAAAATTTACATTTATCAAAGTTCTTAAATGTTCTGTATTTAATATGATGGTCTCGAAATAATGTGATGGTGAGAGTGTTCGTTTTTCATTCGTTGTTTTCGTAAAGGCTACAAAAATGTAATAACTAGCACGAAATGTGATACTAACAAAAAAAATGTAATAAAGACTGACAGTTAATGTAATACTGACACAAAATGAAATAACAATGGACACAAAGTGTAGCAAACTTCATAACACAACTGTTGTTATATGAAAACACCGACGCTTCACACACTAGTTGGTCTCGAGATATAACCACAAAGTAACTTTGCCAAGGATCTTTATTTGACTCGTTGACTTTTATACAATCCACATGATTAGACTATCCTTACGATGAATATTCGAAAATTAGTACTAACTTTACGATTCGATTTTCTAAACTTATATACTGAACGATTTGTTGCGATCTAACTGTGTGAGTGCTTGCCTTACTTAATATATACTAATTCTGTTTCTAAAATTAGTTACTTACAAAATGTCTATTTATAGTAAACTATTCTTAAAACTTCTAGATGTTTCTGCCAAGCAATGTTCTAGAAGCTTTCTAGAAATGTCCTCCAACTAATCTTTACTGCTTACAGTATTCTCTAGAATGTACTAGAATATCAACACTAATTATCTTTCTAACAATGTTCTCGCGAGTTCTAGATTGTACTAGATATTTCTTCTCATCACTAGTATTTCACTAGTTTTTGAAAATTTTCATTTTGTTTTCATCACATTTTATAATGACATGAAAATTTGAAAGAAATGAAAGCCAAAAAAGCATTTTTCTTTCTTTCTTTAGCACTATCAGTTTGGTTTGCTATTGAAAAAAGTCAACAATGCAAAGGAAAGCTCGCTGAAGCTCAGCAGAGCAAAACAGCAATGGCCCAAGAACTAGAAAACATCAAGCAAATCCAGAAAGACATGAACGATGGTTATGAACAAGTTAAAGAGGTGAATTATAGTTAATTAATCGATTAATTTATTTATTTTTATTATTTATCTGTGCACTCTTATAGTTAATCTTTGAAACGAGTTTTTAAATATGATATATTTCAGGCTTGGCTGGATATCTGGAACACTACAACTGAGAGCGATCTACTAGAACTTTTGAAAAAAACCAAAGAAATGGTTCTAGATGACTACTTTTTAAAAGCAGAAGATGAAAAGCAGGACCTTGTTCAACGAATTGATGTGAGCATAATCACAGAAGGGGACTGGACGTGTAGCGACATTACGTTTGATTCCTTGTTCCGGCCAATATTCGATTTTTTCGTCGAAATGCTTTTCTCAAAGAAAATCATAGCACTTTTTCTTCGTAAACGTTGTACAATAAGTAAACGACACATACATATTGACATGTAGAAAGAAAAATCTATTGTAAGCGCTGGTGAAATTTTAGTAATATTTGATTTGCAGCATCAGCGGCCATTTTGAATATAGCTCTGGGGCCGGTTGCTCAAAGCTCGATTAGTGCTAATCCAGGGTTAACTCTAAAGGCTGATTTACACGGTGCGATTTGTCGTATGCGATTTGTAGTATACGACTAGTCGTGAGGTTCAAAACCTTCTAAAACTAGTTGTAGGGCATTCTAAAACACGTTTTGGAGTGCGAGCGACTAGTTTTAGAAGTTACGACTAGTCGTATACTACAAATCGCATGCGACAAATCGCACCGTGTAAATCGGTCTTAAAGGTTTTCTTTAATAGATAATCACTGAGGCACACAGCATTCGTGGGTATAATGCAGGCAGCTGAGGGCGCAGCCCGAAGCTGCCTGCATTATATCCACGAATGCTGTGTGACGAAGTGATTATCTAGTATAATTATTGTTCTTATCGTTGCCTTATTCGTTTTCGTTATATTGACTATTAGGCGGAACTCGCTGCATTATTAAAAATAATGCTTTTAGCTAGAAGCATTATTTTTAATAATGCAGTTTGCTGTTTGTTGAAGTGTGACCTAATGCATTCGTTGAGATAATACTGAGTAAAAACAATGGGTTGTGATGAGAACAGTGATTATTAAGATTTAACCCAGGATTAGCGCTAATCGGGCTTTCAGCACCCCAGCCCTGAGTATCAAATATTGACGAAATATGGTACCAAAATTATGCTTATTAGTGTGAATATTTAGGATCATGGAACAATGCTACACGTTTCAATTCCCGATTACGTTTCTGATGTAAGTAGTATCGTTAAACATTTAAATCAGAGTTTAGTACTGAATATTACCTTTTGAAGTGAAGACTTCAAGGAGAATCACTTGTATTTTTTTGTAATCGAAAATTTATAGTTTTAATATTATCTAATATATCTTCTTATTTAGAAGATTTTGTTTAATACTCACTATCCCTACATCAATCTACTATTTAATACATACATATTTGCACGCTCAGTTGACATGATCTTGTTTTATTTTAGAGATATCTTGAAGTGGCTAAGATGGATCGTACGGACGAAAGCTCAGAAATTGCACTCAACACAGCACAAGAAGCTTTAAACCAGAGACTTAATCTTGTTAAAGTTACTTTGGGATGCTTCAGGAAAAAAGGCGAGTAAATTTGTTAGAAATTTGGGTCCTTGTTCCCATCCCCCAGATTCGTCACTGAGTACAGTTGTGAAACAGCTGCAATATGACAGACGATTCGAATGTTCTATCTGTAGGCCATGTCCAAACTGAGCTCAGTCTCCAGTCGTCAGGGGTTCGTGCGCCCGCAAAATTATCCCTGCTGACGCTGGGGGAATGGAATTAAAATCATGTCGCGCATGTCCGTGACGTATTTTGTAATTAGCATAAGAAAACGGAAGCAGAAGTGAATTTCGATAAAAATACGATAACACGATATACAGACTTGATTATAGCACTCATTTATTTTTATTCTTCAATACGAACAAGGCATTTTGCTCATCAAAGGCCGACAGATCTAAAGCGGCTTCAAGTTGTCACATTACCATTACTGTAACTTTCTAACAGTTCAACGTTCATAGACTAAATCAACTTAAATTATATAACAACATCGTGAACAACTACAAACTGATGAGTCATTATTTTATGTTAAAGTGAAACGATGACATAATTATAAAATTGGAGCAAATGATGTTTGTTAATGTTGACAAATGAGAGGTCAACTTCGCGAGTTGAAGCACGGGCTTTAGGATTCTCCTTGCTTCGAGAGTCGTGAGAAATGTTTAATAACAACCAAATACTCTTGTTGAATGCTAAAAAAACACTTCATAAATCACCTTATACTCACATTTAATTTGCGTGTTTTTATTCTTCCAAATACTAATATATTTAGCTGGTTTACAATCCCATTTCATAATTCGTTATAACTTATCGAACGAAAAAATCTGCTGAGCCTGAAATAAAATGTTTAATCTACTGTTAAGCATTGAACACAACATTGAACACGTATTTTCGTTCGCCATTTCGTTCAGAACGAATTTTAATTTATTTATTTATGCCCCTTGATTTTCGAGGGTCAACTTGCTGATTGGCTGAGAAGAATATTGTGAATCTCATGCGCTCAGCCGTTAGTGGGGAGAGTATCGCGGGCGCACGAATCCCTGACGGCTGGAGACTGAGCCCATGTCCAAACTAGACCAGGTAAATTTGTAAACACATCATTTACTAGCAGCGAGTCCCTGCTTATTCAGGATAATTCCCTGTTCTTTAACGGGTAAGGTGTTCAGGCAAGGTCTACAACAGCTTGTTCCCTTGAGTCTAGCCCGTAATTGCTCCGTACAAGAACTCCATGAGTTGCACTTCGAGAATCGTAAGCAGCATGCAGGCGAATGATATTTGATGCAAAACAGCAATTTGATGAAAAACGCTTTTAGAGCCATTTTGGGTCCGCTGTGTTTAAATGCTTCTCTTGAAAGTGGAGAAACTACACCCAAGCTTAAAAAGGGTGTCATTATTCACGCCCTTAAAATCTAGTCATTAGACAACGCGTCGTTGCTCAACTACGATATAGAATGTTAGCTTCTTATCCAAAGCAATTAAAAAAATAGTAGGAACTCGTCTTAATGCTTATCTAATGCCTAACTGGCTTAGTTATTTTCCAGTTATATCACAGTAATGAAACAGCTTTGACTCGTTTCCACCATGCCATCCATGTGATCTCTTAGTTTGTAAGGTTTTGGAAGCATGAAAAATATTATTTTATATATATTTTAGAAAGGCTTTTCCACATCAAACGTTTCTCTTAAAAAGTTGTCTTTCGTATCTATAAAAATATTTGGTAATCGTACCTTATTTGGTAATGCCCGTGGACTCTTTTCGGTTAATTTCTACTATTTACACTTATACATTATGACTAAATTCCATGAAAACTTACTAAGATTGAAGCGAAGGACTACATCAAACTGACTTGAATATTGAGTAGATCGACAAAACGAAAAAAAAGCTTGATATGGACAAAAAAATTGAATATTCAGGAGCATATAACCTCTAGACGTTTCAATCCCCTTGTATTTGTTTAGGTAGCTTGTTTAATGCCGTAAGAGACTCTTGTGCACGTGGCGATAATCCGTTTCTATGGATCTATCACAATGCTAAGAGCACAACAGCTGATGATGACGAAGACAAATGCGCTTACAGAACCGGGGAACAATATATTTCGGTGAGTAATGCTTGAGCAAATATACTATTTCAAAAAGCTTCGTTGAGGAAAATAAGTGTACTGTGGGCTTCCAATAATGATAACAAATAAACAGTAATTTAATTCCAATCAGGATCAATGTCTCAAGTGAAGATCTTTGATGGTCGATAGAATGGCGTATATGTATTTTCTGTAGCTATTCATTAAAAAGACTTATACCAACACATATAACATGACATCCAAAATCCAAAATCCGTTATTCTCACAGGCAATGTCTTTTTGAAATAGGCGAATAAGTCAATTCTTAGTTAAAAATTACTTTTAGTGCGCATGCGATTTTATCCCGAAATCCTTACTTTCTTTTTTATTTTGAAAGACAAAAGAAGGAAAAACAAAAGATTCGGGATAAAATTGCATGCGCACTGATAGCAGTTTGTTAACTATGAAATGATCTCTACCTCAAACGTCCTAAACATAGCTTGTAAAGGGTCGCTTAATTTTGTCAATGCTCTTTTTATTCTTTGAATAAAAATCTATTAAAAATTATTGATTTTCATAACAGTTAGGCCTAGCATACAGTATTGTACTGTAGCTTGTTTTATTGTTCTATGTGCTAAAAAATTGTTTTTGCGCTCAGTAGAGCCATTCCTTCTGCTGGCTTATGAACTTGCGTCCATTTGTTCTTTTCAGGTGGAGAAAATGCGTGAAGGATGGAATGCATGGGTAGAAAGGAATAAGACGAAGTCTAGCACCTGTATGATGAACAACGAGATGCACATGAAAGATATCAAGGAGCAACTGTACGGCAACCAAGACCCCAAAGCAGAGGAAATCGTCAAAACATTTCTTACGTCTGATAAATGGCAGCAAGGTGGGAGTTTAGTTAAGGGCGCGGGTGATCTCTCCTGCAATGCACAGGCCAGACATCCCTTTACTTTCTCGTAGTAGTAAAGTATGGACCCCCTGCTATACTATAATAAGTAATACCATGGCTCTCATTGATATTAGAGATTAAATGTCGCCAACTATAGCTAGTCTCCGTAAGTCCTAGTTTGTGCTTAAGAGCATGGACAAAAGCTGGGATTACCCAGAGTTAATAAGGTTGTATCTTAGCAATAGAAGTCTGCCAACTAGATGTAGAAACGTTGTAGAAACTTTGTTGGTGTACTTGAAAAAGATCTTGAAAAATATTCAAGTAGCCAATTGTAATGTGAATTGCCTTTTCGAGTATGCAACTCTTGCAAATATAACTCAAATTTACATTATGTTTTGATCTAGGAATACCTGAAGTAGAAGAAATAATCAAAAAGGTACAAATAGAAAATCCTGATATTGCAAATCAATTGAAACAAGAAGATGTATTCATGATATGTCAAAGCTTGAAAAGCAAATCGGTAGAGGAAACTCAAAAGTTACTTGAGATCTTTGGGAAAAATTTCACCATTGAGCAGATTAAAGAAGCGGCAAAAAAATGTGGTAAGTATAGTTTGATGTACACCTAGTTCTATTGATAACAGTTCCCTTGTATATATACCTATATGCTATTCAATTCATTTTATTCAATAACCTAAAATACTACGGCAAATTAAAAACTGGGTGCTAACTAGAAGACACAACAGTGAACTTAGCCCTCAGACTCATCTTGGTTTCACTGAATACTATTTTTTATAAAAATAGCGCGCAGTCAAAAACTCGGGCACTGGACAGATAATTACATATTCATCCTACAATGTACCTAATTAATAACCAATCTTTAATTGTCTGGGACTTTTCAATCACTTGCGTATCGACAATCAGGTTTCATATGTTCAGACACATGCACACTAAAACCAGATAAACAGAAATGCGGATACGAACTTGCCAGAACCATGGGAGCCGCCGCTAGCGATGAAAGTCGCGGGATCGGAGCAAGAAATTCAGATCAGGGCAGAATCACATCCAATGACAAAAATATCCCATTTAACCACTCCGCTTTTAGGCAGTTATTGCATTCACTCTTTTTGCTTTCTAGATACATAAAGACCTAAGGATCTGTTCACGGAAAGCTTCAAAAAGACAGTAAAAGCAAATTAGACAGTAAAAACCAGCAATAAAACGAGATAGTAATAACATAACACGCATTTTTAAGCAAAAAGTGCGTTACATACAATGTGTAAAAATATCACATAAGATAATAAAGAGCATTACAAAACCTAACGGACATCTATGAGGTTGAATTGGTTGATTTTAATGACATGAATACATTTGTACAAGAGATTATGAGATAACTGATCTTATCTCAACCCCGTCAGGAGCTCTACTCGTATTTTCAGAAACTTGTAAAATATCTCCGCACTCTTGTCCTGACATGTGTTGACGATGCGACCGCGGCTCCTGCAATCTGGTCAATCACGTTCCGTTCCCGAAATAACTTCAATTTAAAAATAAAATGAAAAGATCTTATGATTAGTGTAAGTCCCAATGCGAGGGATAAGTTCTCTTATCTCATATTCTCTTGTATTTGTATCATTATATTACGCGAAAATATAGTGAGAGCTCCAAAATATATCGAATTATGAAACCACAGAACTGGGCTGTACAAAGCATATAAAAGAAGACTTTCATGGATGGCTGTTTGCTCGACTGATTTCTCCTATGAGTGTATCGTATAACTACCAGTGTAAATCGTTTCGGTGCACCAAATTGTACATATAGTTTATTGGCAAGAAATTACCCTGCAGTGTACTTAAAGCACTCTCTATTATGTAAAAGTTAACAAAGAGAAAACCATTAGAAAAATGAGCTCCACACAGCGTTGCTTTCAAATTCAGACATGGCGATCAAGGCTTTCGTTTAAGCGCCGTCAGTAAGATCCTATACGATGATAACAGGTGGGTAAAGTGTGTAACAATTGCCCTACGTCACTCTCACGTCACGTGATGAAAATAATCTTCAGCAATCTACTGCTCAAACGCAAGGGATCATGCTCGTCAGACGTGGTCAAATTCACCGAAAATTGTTGTAAAATCCGTACGTAATATACAGAAATAAGGTAAACCTAGTCATTTATTCATTAAGTCATTTATTCATTCACTAGTACTACCAATTATCAAAATTGTTGATCAATCAATCAATGAAAAATGACTTTAGAAAGCAAACAAATAAATGAATTAATGAATGAATGAATAAATCCATTTAATTAATCAAGAAGTGAGGGATAATTGTGACGCCCACTAAAACTGATCAGCGCTTTCAAATACCATTAAGATATACCTCATTTGAAAATGTAGCTGAAAATGATGTCAGCGATCGTTAGCGATTATATGGAAATACTTTTCAGCGATCGAAACACAAGAGAACATCCTGATAGCGATTGTGAGCGATCCTCGCATCAGTTTTTTCAGCAATACGCCGATCATGAGCGATTAAATGGAAACCAGGTTTAAGCCAGGGAGAATAGACATCACGTTTTATCTGCACGGTATCGTAATGCAATTTTGCGAAATCTCTTGATCAAAAAACATCGTCAAAAATGTTCATTGTCCATGTTTTACGAAAAAGACAAGTTTTGCCATTTTATTTTTAAATTCGACTTATTCTTCAACGGACCGAAGCGTGAACCATAGCGAGTAGACATGACCTCACAAAAGGAACCCTGACGTAATCGAATTCGATTTTTTTTGTTATCCACACCTCCCACACAAGGGAGTTTTTGGTACTCAATGATAACCTGTTTTCTATGGTTCGCGCTTCGGTGAATTGGAGAATTGGTCGAATTTCCAAAGAAAAACGACAAATCTTTAGGCGACCTCGCTTTTCATGTTATATGTAATAGTGGAAAAAAAAATGAAAAAATAATTTATTGAAAAATGAATGGTAAAAATAGTGATAACAATTGCATGTGTTTAATGTTTGTACTCTGCACAACATTCTATTGCTTAATAAAGTCAATCAATGGAACTATTCACTATAAGAATCGTGTAAACAGACATTTAGAGTGATAAAAAAATTAAGCCAGAAGCTTACCTTTCCTGAAGATTACCAGATCGAGCTGTTGTGATAGCGATCCGATGGCTACATAATTACCAGGTGGTTATTATAATTTTTTTAGACTTAATTAACTTTCTAATTATATTATATCACTGTGACTGCATTACCATGATGTCTTTAATCCTTTTTTTTTTTCTCGTTTAGTGATTAGTGAGTATTTGTTTCGCTCAACTAAGAAAAAAAAATCATGCCCTTTTTGACTATTAAAGCCAAAATGTGGCTCAGTATCCTTCTCAATATAATTTTTGATACTATGGGGCTTTACCTGGTTTTTAATGAAAATTAATATGGTCTATTCCTACATAATAAACTTAATCAACTAGTCAAATTAAAGTGCAAATTAATCAAAATTTTGAGTTAACCTAGCTTCCTTAGAGTGTTGCTCAATGGCGCATAAGGCCATTTGTTTCATAATACCTTTCATTTCATTTCATTTATTTGATATTGCTAATTTTAATTTCAATTCTGTTTTTGTAAAAAAAACAGGACTTGTTTGACAGTGAAGAGACTCCAACCGGGACCACGTTGTGTTTTTTTTCAACTCTTAAAAGTTGAATCCTTTAAGTGAATTGAATAGAAATATTATTTTGATTACTCAATGTATTTAAATTGAATCGTAGTTTATCAGAAGGTTTGAAACAGTAGAAATTTAGCTCAGAAAATAAAAATGAAAATAATGCCAAGTGGTCCCGGTTGGAGTGTTTGCACTGTAAGTGTCCGTAGTTCAGTTTTTTATGACATCTGATTAAGAAATTTGATTTTTCATCTCGACCAACAGAACGCCAACACTCGCAAGACCGTATTGACAACATGGACATGGTTCGATCGTCTTAAAAAGTAGTTATTTTCTTATCACTTTTAAACAACAAATGTAATTCTATTTGGTGCTAAATAGCACTAATTAAACAAAAGAAAACAATAGAGTGCAAACACTAAATGTGTGCAACAGTTGTCACTATTTAGTAGTAAATAGCACTAATTAAACAAAAGAAAACAATAGAATTAGCATAAAAAGCACTATTTAGTGGTGTTTATGTTGCACACTTTTAGTTTGTGCACACTAAAATAGCATTATTCTTGGGTATTTGAGTTACGAGCACTCTTAGTGTTTGTACTCCATTAAATGGTAGATATATTTAGTAGTGTTTGTACTCCATTTTATGGCAGATATATTTAGTAGTGTTTGTACTCCATTATATGGTAGATATATTTAGTAGTGTTTGTACTCCATTATATGGTAGATATATTTAGGGCAAAAAGCAACTTTCATGATGTTGAATACTACGACTGTCAGAATGCTTTGTCGACTTACTTTTCAACCGGAATGAGTGCAAATAATTTTATTAATCTTCAATGGGATTAAAAATTCGATTCTGAACAAAAGAAATAAGAAAAAAGAGATTTGAAAAGAATGCAGGTAATATTAGCAAATAAGTGACATCGATACCTGTTGGTATCAATAGACATGAAGCGAAATGACACGCCCCGTCTATATACCATAATAATTTTGAAAATCCTTTCATATATTCAATTTTTATTTAATATTTTCGAGAATAGTGGAGCTATAATCAAAATTAATAAACGTATCAAACTGTTACCATAAAAAGACTGTCGTTTGCATCTACTTAACCGTATTTGGTAATTTTACCTTATTTGGAGGTGACTATGGATTATACTTTTTGTGATTTTCTACCATCTACTGGCACAATTCCCGGAAAAAAAATTATGTAAACTTACAGACAGATTGTGGCTAACAACTGTAGGAAACCTACAGCCTAAAGACAGGAAACACACAAAAAATCACACATTACCCCAACGAACGACAGCAATTTTTTGATATGAAAAGCAATCTGAAAAGGATTCTGGTCTGAAGACGAGGGGAAAAGGTCATCATGACTATGGCGTATTAATGATGTGTATGAATTGCATTTGCTGTCAACTCCTACTTGTTTGGCTTTATTTTCATTTTAGACAAGACAGGATAAACCATGACCAGTTTTCTCCAAAGATTGGTATTTCTTTTGTGCAACATTTGACACCTTTGTAGACGAACGTGGACTTTGGGATGCACTTTTCCAATGCGTTTTTTCTCTTCTTCTTTAGACTTTGGTGACCTAAACGCTCGTTTCGCAAGCATGTTTTCATCCATGCAAGCAAAGTATCAGAACACCTTAATCGATTGAATAAGATACTGACAAAGTTTTGCATATTTAAATTTTTTTACCTTTGCTATTGCTGTCCAATTCCCATTTCGTCTTGTTTAGTTTCATCGATATTGAACAAAATAGTCATGACTTATTAATTCATTTTTTTTAAGTCATTCAATAAACTCGCAGCACGTGTTTTATCACACTGCTGCTCGTATATTATAGTTATTTTATACCTCCAGGGTCTTGACAAAATGACTGGGGTTTCGGGGTTGTTGACTCATCGACAGGTATTTAATTAAATTTCTAGACAGAAATGATCTGTTGATTTAATTGAACAAAACACCAGAACAACCAAACACTGAAGCAATGCTAAACTGGCTTGCATAAAATCAACTAATTGATAAAGTAAATATGCAAATCTCTTGATGTTTAATATCACTCTGATCATTGTAGACCGTGTTAATGGTAGTACATCTAAAAAGTAGCAATTAATAAAAATATAAATCAATGTATCTCAAAAATCACAATGTACAATGAGGCTGCTTGTGATCTTTGTACTGAATCGCATAACCATGCGTCCCTTAGTACGTAATACTATCAATAAGATAGTTGAATTGACTGAAGAAAAAATTTGTGAAAAATATCATAATAAATATGTTTTAGGAAATATTTGTCCACCCTTAAAATTAATAAACCTCTAATAAATCTTGTGATTTCGTAATCCGTAGACGTACAACATATTTCGATCACAAACGAAAAAGACAGTATGTCAAATTTAAGTTAATAGGAATGTGGAGGTTTTTATTTTTATTAAACAATCCAAGAAAGTTGATCGCTGGTTGTTGAGATTTTATTCAAAAAATGTTCTATTTTATTACGTTTTAAAAATTTATAAATACTTGTTACAATATATAAAGTAATGTCAAACCCAGTCAGCCTCACTTTATTTCTGGTCATCTTCAGGTAAGATTTATTTATCTCCATTCTTTACTTTCTCATCCCTATTGTACCTTCTGATTTCCGGAGATAATTATCATCATTGGAATAGAATTGAATGCAATTAAGCCTAATTCCGTAGTAATAAAATTAGCCATATAATTTTGATAAAACTTTCTATATTAAACCATATTGAGTTTTTCATCGAAAATATAAAATAAAAAAATGGGTTCACCGTATTGGATTTCGCGAGAAAATGTTTAAAAGTATACCCACTTTTGTCAATTTAGCGTCTAATATTCGAAAATGGGCATCGTTCATAAAAGTATCTCTTTACTGAGCATGGTCAATACCAAATATTTTGAATGTGCTTTAATGTGCTCCTTATACTTCGAGCTATCAATGTAAAGCAAAAGATTTGCACTAAAATTCAACAGCAAAGAGAAATAAAACAAAAATTAACAAAATGTTCGAATTTTTACGGGCCTCATCGATGTTTTGGACGAAACACTTTTCGAAATATCGAAAAATCTATCCATAGAATTTTGTCATCGATCATATATGTTTTAAAAAAATATGAATTCGATCAAATAATACTATGAAATAAAAAAAGATAGGTGCCCGTATTGGTTTGCGAGATATTTTGAAAAAAATTCAATAATATCAAGGCTTTTCCGAGTTTTGACTGGGGTGAGTGTAAAGAAATTCGTAATTTTTTGCTTGAAAATGTGAAAACTGTTCGTATTTTTTACGTTAAAGTGTTTCTCAGACATAATTCTGTATCTATTAATGATAAGAAATTAATGTAAAACTCTAAAATTCGAAATATGCGCAGAACTGCGCAGTGCAAAACTACGGAATTACCTTAAGGTAACAGGGGACCCTAAAAAATCGATGTCCACGCCTTGTAGCGTGCAAACTATCATAGTTACTACTTTTAATGCATACATTTTCTTAAAGCTTGATAGAGATTACAATGGTATAAAAACTATTTTGATAAAATTTTTATTTAAAAATTTAATTTATTTTTTTGATAAGTGTTTTGTGATTTTCGACCGCTTCCGTGATTTCCCTATGTTCCAGGAACACGGGATTTCAATTGATTATTGTGTTTAACATTTTGCATCGTCAGTTGTAGCTTCATATGTCGACACAGAAAGCCAAGGGTGTCTCCGTTTTGTGATATCTAGCTGCGTTTGTGAGTTATTGCCGATTTATGCACACAAAAAAAGACAAAAATAACGCTTTTCGAATTCAAAAACGAAAATCTTTGCAAAGAATGCGACACCGTTTTTGAGATAAGACTTTCCTCTAAACGATAATGTTATTAGTTAGTTTGCGTAAAGTAGTCACGAGTTGTCCCTGGAATTCCTCTCACTTATCTAAAAAAAATAAGAATTAATTTTAACAAAATATTTTTTTTTATAAAACTGTGATTTCTATTTATTAAGCTTTAAGGAAATGTATACTTTTACAGTAGTATCTATAATAGTTTGCGCGCTATAAGACGTTTGGTGGACATCGGTTCAGTTGGGGTCCCCTGATACCTTAATACACAATCGATTTTATTTGCACCACAAAACACTCACTTGTTTCACTTCATTTACGTTTTAGGTTAGCCAGAGCCAGTAAACCATGGCCAGTTTTCTCCAAAGATGGGCTTTTCTTCTGTGTGCATGTCTCGTATTGCATGAGTTTTCGCCAGTCTACATGGCTCACATTTCCCATCATGCTCTGCGCAAACAATCTGAAAGCGATGATAAAGGTAATATCTTATGAGATATTCAATTCGTGTTTGTTTAATTGTGTTTTTAAAAGAGGTGTTGCATGAGAAAGTCAAACAAAGTTGGAAATGAAAATTCAAAGCCCCCCCCTGAAACTTTGTGTGCTGACAGGTCCTCGGGGGGAATGAACAAATCGAGACATATTTCATCTCAAAACATTATGGTTGCCATGGAAACCGCCGCTGACCAAATTGTCCACGGGCTTATGTTTTCTGCAAAAAAATCAAGCCTTGCAGGGTGAAATATAGAGCTGTGCTACTCGCTCAAAATCTTCCCAATCAACTTAAAAGTTGGCAAGATGAAAGATCAATCTTAGTTCTGAACATATGTATAGTTTTTTTGTAAATTAGAGTGTTTTTAGAATTAGAGAAATTACGCTTTCTAACATTTTTGGTGATTGAATTTATATGTCAACTTAAGACCGTCTCTTGATAAAAATTAATGCAAATATAACACTAAGCACAGGTTTTACTCATTTGGTGGTTCCATAGAGTACAGGTATTGAGTTGAGCCAAAGAAAAAGACGTATTTGGATGGAAATAGAGACCAATTTTGAACGAATAATTTCGGTGTATTTATGAAGCAAAAATGTGCTGTTTTGTTTATACATTCGGCGAGGACAATTGCTAATTGCTATCCAACAAAAGGTCATCTGACTTTTAAAGAGTTCCAAGTACCTTGTTGCTGCACGATTGGATTAAAATAGCGAGAGATGGATCAGTTATTGAAGGCTGAATATTCGTTGCCATATGATGCAAATATATCATAAAGGGTAACCACATATGAATACGATTTCTCTTAAATTCCAAACTTAAAATGTCAAAAGGCAAAAGCAAACATAAAAACAGATAGTGATCCTCATTCTGGGTAAAAGAAATTGTTATTGGAAAACATTTTCAATTTAAATGATTTAGCTCAAAATATGCAAATTTTTTGATATTTTGAAATTTTGTATAAAAATCGTTGCATTTTTGTTGTTGTTTTATTTGAATGCCCAAATATCTATTATATGTTTTAGTTACCCTGTTATTCCAACTTTCTATTGACGGAGTTTTGTGTTCTAATTGTGAGTACTTTTGGAGAAATCGTACATAGAATGGATAGTGATTTTGTCATTTGTAAAAAGTGCCAACAGAGAGCCATGATAAGCGTAATTTCTCTAATTCTAAAAACACTCTAATTTACAAAAAAACTATACATATGTTCAGAACTAAGATTGATCTTTCATCTTGCCTACTTTCAAGTTGATTGGGAAGATTTTGAGCGAGTAGCAGAGCTCTATATTTCACCCTGCAAGGCTTGATTTTTTTTTTCAGAAAACATGAGCCCGTGGACAATTTGGTCAGCGGCAGTTTCCATGGCAACCATAATGTTTTGAGATGAAATATGTCTCGATTTGTTCATTCCCCCGGAGGACCTGTCAGCACACAAAGTTTCAGGGGGGGGGGGGGGGCTTTCAATTTTCATTTCCAGCTTTGTTTGACTTTCTCATGCAACACCTCTTAAAGTTCTTAAGGTAATTCCTTAGAAATAAAGAGAAACACTTTCTGAAAATAAATTAAAAAGGGGGATCACCGACTTCGTTTTCTTGCGTCATGTGAAGTCAATGAATTTTGGTGGCGTGAGAACGTAAAGATGAAACCTTTTTTTCCAAGCTTATACCCAGTGAAAGAGGCAGACATGTGATTTAGTTCGGCCATACATTCATCACACTCATGAGAGTGCCGGCAAACTAACTTGGATCATCTCAACAAAACTGTCGACCAATCACCGATGTTTTACCGCAGATAATTAATTTGTGATAAAGCTTGAGTAAACCACTAGTGTCAAGAAATAGGATAACAATTTTAGAAGGTCTTGATGAGTTAAGGATCTCTAGATAATGCCGTAAACTAACTTTCTTGTTTGTTCTTTTTGTCTAGATGGATCGAAGAGGGGTCTTATATTTTCTGGAATAAAGTATTTTATAGGCGGGAGTTTAAAAGCAGTCAGTTTTGGTGCGAATCTTTACACGTTTAGCGCAACTTTAGACGGAATCATAAATAATTGCAACAATCAAGCACCTGGAATTGCTGATATATTCAAAGATATAAGAATTATGACGGATCAGCACAAAGACATTAGAAAGGACATTGAGGCTACATCGTGGAAAGGTAAGAATTGAAACCAACTAATAAAGTGAGAAATGATATCAACTAATGGCAACTGAAAAAGAATACCACAAATTTGGTATGCCATTGGTAAAATCCAGTATCCCGCCAAGAAAATACCAAGAACTTCCCTGGGAAATATATTTCTGAAATAAAATCTTGTCATTATATAAATATTCGTCTTTGATATCACCAGAAATTTACGAAACAAAACGTAATATTATAGCAATACCATCCCAAGATTTCATTTAAATAAATTTATTCAGGAAGTTTTACTTTGGAATTTTTTTGGTAAGGTCGACCTTAATTACCAAATTTTGGATGTAATGATTTTTGTCCACGTAGGTGACCTGCGCAAAAAAAGTACTATATTTAACTTGGTAGTTAGATCGAATATTAAGCTACTTTCCAGGTAGTCCACGAATGAAACAAAAGAAGAATCCCAGCTGGCTAGGAGACAAACCAGTTGGCTATTGTTTTCTTTTGTTTAATTAGTGCTATTTACTACTTAATTCCACATCTACATAAAATGCTCGTTTCGGATTGTTTGATGACCTTGATTTTTTTTTTAAATCTGTGCAATTAATTAATAGCACATGTGCTATTTATTAATTGCACGAATCCTTTGCGCATTTGTGTGCGTTTGTGTTTCTTTTCTTAAAGCGAATGACAATGGAGGACTACTTTGCTAGTTTTGAAAACTTGGACGACTTTTTTGACATTGAAGAGCCAGATTTTTGTATAGACTGGCTTGATAATGAACATGAAGCACATCAGTCAGATCAAGGCACACAAGAAGCAGCGCGTTTTGATAGTTTATCCTCTGAAGAGATTCATGCAATGAAGGAAAAGAGTACAAACAGAAACACAGCAAAAACCACAAAAAAACATGGATTAACACATATTTTAAATAAGCGAAGCAAAAACATCAACGAGAAGATATACAGAACATACCACCGAGTGAACTTCATTTGCTTTTGGAGCAGTTTTACGCCGATCTCCGAAAGAAAGATAAAACGGAGTACGAACAAGAAAGCCTCGCCTCCATTGACAGGTATCTAAAAGAAAAGAAAAACTAAATGCAATTTCAATTTTTGAATGTATTTCACATATTAAATATTTCATTTTTCCGTACTTAATGATTTTTAATAAATTTTTTTGCAAAGAGAAATGTTTTGTTTACTTTGTTGTCAGCTGTTGGCGAAACGTTTTTCATCATAAACTCTCATTTTATGTAGATGTGCTATTAACAGGAAATCCCAAGTTCTTGAAGAATAAAATAAAAATTCCGCTTGCATTTGATGAAAAGGGGAGAATACCACTCGTGCTACGCACTCGTGGTATTAAGTCATTTTCATCAAATACGCGCGGTATTTTTCATTAATTTTTCTCGAACGATGGAATTTCCTATACAAATAGTGACAACTGTTGCTCACATTTAGTGTTTGCACTCTATTGTTTTCTTTTGTTTAATTAGTGCTATTTACTACTAAATAGTGACAACTGTTGCACACATTTAGTGTTTGCACTCTATTGTTTTCTTTTGTTTAATTAGTGCTATTTACTACTAAATAGTGACAACTGTTGCTCACATTTAGTGTTTGCACTCTATTGTTTTCTTTTGTTTAATTAGTGCTATTTCCTACTAAATAGTGACAACTGTTGCACACATTTAGTGTTTGCACTCTATTGTTTTCTTTTGTTTAATTAGTGCTATTTACTACTAAATAGTGACAACTGTTGCACACATTTAGTGTTTGCACTCTATTGTTTTCTTTTGTTTAATTAGTGCTATTTACTACTAAATAGTGACAACTGTTGCACACATTAAGTGTTTGCACTCTATTGTTTTCTTTTGTTTAATTAGTGCTATTTACTACTAAATAGTGACAACTGTTGCTCACATTTAGTGTTTGCACTCTATTGTTTTCTTTTGTTTAATTAGTGCTATTTACTACTAAATAGTGACATTTGTTGCACACATTTAGTGTTTGCACTCTATCTTTAATCTTTAATCAAATACTCCTATTTCAGTACGAAACTATACTAGGAGAGCTAAAATTATATATAAAATGATAATAGTACTATTAAAAACATATAAATATTATTTACATACTTGAATAAATTAATGATAATGAGTAATATTGAGCTAGTAATATGCATATTTCATAACAGATGTCCTAATATATATACTAATAAAATAATATTTTTTTAAAAAATAATAAAAATAAATATTAATTATATAAAATGTTGAAATAAACCAGAATATACCTATAAACATTACATAAAATTGTTACATTTGAAATATAAACATCGGAGGAATTTATGCTAATCTGACCTTATAGTTGAAAATGCATTAGATTTAAATAAGTCTATGTTTACAATGTCAGTGTTATTGAGTGGAATATTGTTCCATAATGGAATTGTTCTTGGGAAAAACGAGAATTTGTAAGTGTCATTATTTACTTTTACTTGTTTGTAAGGGCAGCAGTTTGAAGTTCTCAAAGGTCTGTAGTTTGGTTGAACATCTGAAGGAAATGAGATACCAACATGGCCCACATGAATTTTGTAGAACATTGAGGCCTGGGATAGGAGTCTGCGGTCGTGAAGTGATTCCCAGCCTAGACTTTCTATCATTGGAGTAACATGACTGAAGTGTGAATAGTCGTTAAAGACATATCGAGCTGCTCTTCGTTGAATGGATTCTATTTTGTCAATGTTCTGCTGCCTATATGGATTCCAAGCGCAAGACGCATACTCAAGTTTAGGTCTTACGAGAGTACAGTAGGCAGTCAGTGTCTTTAACTTTGTGGCTGCATTCAGTCAGGACTGGACTTAAAAGACCCAAGGGGGAGTTGACACTGTTGCAGATGTTGTCCACATGCTCATTCCAATTTAACGTGTTAGATATGGTAACTCCTAGGTATTTAGTGGAGGTTACTGTGGCAACGGGGGATCCATTTAAAGTATAACTGTACGGTGTTGGTATCTTTTTACACGTAATTCCCAGGTGGTAACATTTTTTTAAAGTTGAGTTGCCATGTATTGGCCCATAGTGCCAATTGGTCAAGGTAGTCCTGTAGAGATGTACAGTCACTAAGACTAGACATTTCTCTATAAAGTATACAGTCATCAGCAAAAAGGCGTAGCTTGGCGTTAATTGACTTATATATATCATTAATGTAGAGTAGGAATAAGGCTGGTCCCAATATAGAGCCTTGTGGTATACCAGATAAAACAGGCTTAGGGGAAGATTTTTTACCATTTATTGAGACTGACTGACAGCGGTTTGACAAGAAGGCCTTGATCCAGAGTAATAGATTTCCTCTGATGCCATAGCATGACAGCTTCAATAATAGTCGTTGATGAGGAACGGAGTCGAAAGCTTTTGAGAAATCTAACAACATAGCATCAGTCTGACTGCGTACATTAATGGTTTTAGCCCAGTCGTGTATAGTTGATATGAGTTGAGTTTCGCAAGAAAAACGCTGTCTGAAGCCATGTTGTTCGTCAATTAGAATCCTGTTTTTAGACAGATGATTAGCCATATGGCTGAGCACAACATGTTCCATTACTTTACAGCATATAGAAGTTAAGGAAATTGGTCTGTAGTTTGATGGAAGTGATTTATTGTATTTCTTGTGGATAGCAGTAACAAGGGCTTTGGTCCAATCTGAAGGGACCGTGTTAAGATTGAGGGATTGCTGGAAAATGAAGGCAAGCCATTCTGAAGCAGATTGTGATATCTCTGCTTGTAGTTTATCTGGGCCACATGCTTTCCTAGGATTAAGCTGAGATAACTGTTTCATAACTCCTTCAGTTGATATTTGTAGATCACCAATCGATAGTTATGGGGATGCAGGTATACTGGGTAGAGGTAGTTGTTCCTTTGTAAAGACAGAGGAGAAGTAGGAGTTTAGGGTTTCAGCTTTATCCTTATCAGTAACACTCACGCCTTGCTCGGTCTTTAGAGGTGGAATACCAATGTTCTCATATTTGTTTTGTTTAACGTTAGACCAGAACTTTTTTGGATTTTCTGTTGGGCTTTCACCGATGATATCATTTAAGGTAATTCCGTAGTAATAGAACTAGCCATAGAATTTTGATAAAACTTTCTACGGTAAAACATTTTGAGTATTTTGAGTTTTTGATCAAAAATATAAAATAAAAAAATAGGGTCACCGTATTGGATTTCGCGAGAAAATTTTTTAAAGTATACCCACTTTTGTTAATTTAGCGTCTAACATTTGAAAATGGGCATCATACATAAAAGTGTCTCTTGACTGAAATTGGTTAATACCAAATATTTTTAATATGCTTAAATGTGCTTTTTATGCATTGGGCTACCGATGTAAAGCAAAAGATTTTCACTAAAATTCAACAGCAAAGAGAAATAAAGCAAAAATTAACCAAATGTTCCAATTTTTACGGGCCTCATTAACGCTTTGAATGAAACACTTTTCGAGATATCGAAAAAACATGGTTTCAAATGATATTATGAAATAAAAAAGATAGGTGCCCGTATTAGTTTGCGAGATATTTTGAGAAATATTCTCAAATTTCAATAATATCAAGGATTTTCCGAGAGTGGAATGGGGCGAGTTTAAAGAAATGTAAAACTCTAAAATTCGAAAGATGCGCAGTACTGTGCGCAGTGCAAAACTACGGAATTACCTTAAGTATCGTCTATGAGATTATTTGATCAGATAAGAAACGGAGTTGCGTTGATGTTTGAAAGCTTTCCAGTGTTGTTGATCTTTTGTTCGAATAGCTTTTTTATGGAGTCGATACTTTTTGCGCATCTCACGTTTAATCTTGGGAGTAATCCATGGTAGGTTAAATTTTGTCTTGCCGGAAGACTTCTGGGGTATGAATTGAGCTATTCCACTAGTTACAGTATCTTTAAAAGAGGTCCAGTTATGTTCCACAGAATTTTTACTTGGGTTTGAAGCGAAGAAATCTGATAATGACTTGGTCATAAATTCATTTAAACCATCAAAGTCTGCTCTTTTTTAGATGTAGACTTTATGAGGAGGTTTGGTAAAACGAATGGGTTTTAGGTTGATTTCAAAGTTGACTATGAGATGATCACTTAGCCCAGATGAGGTGGATACGTTAGATACACTGTTAGGGGAAGCAGATAAAAGCAGATCGAGTGTTTTTCCTGATGCTGGTCTGGTTGGTAATTTAACATGCTGAGATAAAGAATAATCATTGAGGATATGCATAAATTTATTATGCTGAGATGCTGCACGCCGGGCACAAACAGCTCTAAAAGCGATTTTCATCAAATTGCTGTTTTGCAGCAAATATAATTCGCCTGCTTCTTACGATTTTAGAAGTGAAAACCGTTTTTGAATTGGATGACGGAAACATGAGTTATTGCCATTTTAAGGATAAAAATATTTCCCGCGAAAATTTCGCGGGAAAAATATTAAATAAAACCTTTGGAAAACACATCGCTTGGTAAAAATTTGTCATTTCTAAACTTTTTCTTGAAACTGTTGCTTATTTCAAAGGAGGAAAGAAGTACTTAAAATCCTATCGTTTTAGATTTTTGATTTTTGTCTTAGTATAACAGAAAAATAAATGTTAAAAAAGTATTAAATCACTATGACGTCAATGTGACGTCACAGCTTTTTATAAAAACCGTTTACGCGCGTCATTTCCAGGAGTTTGAACATTTTTCAAGGTAGAATTACTAACACTTATGTTTTTGATACAAAAACCCTAAAATTTCTTATCTCTTATTATTTATAATAAATATTTCTATCTCAAGTGACGTCATATTCGATGACGTCATCAAATTCCAAAAATCCCTTATATCTCCGCATCCAATAAACCAAATTTCACGAAACTTTCAAAAATGTCTTTGGGACCTTAAGGAATTATAGAATATACATCAAAAGCGTGTCTCACGATAAAATTGATTTTTTTCACGCGTCGTATCATTTTATTATGACGTCATAATGACGTCAAATAATTTACGAAAAATTTCAAAAAAAAAATTCCTTCATAGTGTTTCAATACCTGAAAGTTTCATAACACAATGATGAATATTTTTCAAGAAATATCAAAAAAATGCAAATTTGTGACATTTCAAGCTGCTGCTTTCTGGGCCCTTCATGCCCAGCGTGTGACGCAGGATTGGTTGTAGATGGAATATCAACGTTCCAATCGATGTCTCCCAAGTTGAAGTCACCGCCCATGATAATGCTGGAGTGATTACGAACTTTAGTAAAAACGTTGTTTATAGAATTACTCAAGTGATCAAGTAACTCTATAGTCGAGTTTGGTGGTCTATAAAATGATGAGATGTATAATGCTTTTCGATTTGCAATTTTCAGAGAAGACCAGAGAATTTCACAATTTTTTGCACCAAAATCGGTTTCTTCAATAAGCGCGAGATCTGATTTAATAGCTTGGAAAACTCCTCCGCCGAAAACGTTCCTATCTTTCCTAATTAAGAACTGTATATGAGGACAGAAAAATTGAATAAGTTGGAATATCTGGATTGAGTTTTGATTCAGTACCAAGTACGATGTCAGGATCATGAAGGTCAAATAGAGCTTTGAATTCAGTGGAATGTTTTGAACTTTTAAGACTGTTGCAGTTAATTATCATACCTTTAAGTTTTGTTTTCTTATTATGCTTCGGTGAACTCATCGCTTGATTTCTTGGAGGATTATTCATAGTAGTGTTTTCAACCACATTGTCGTATAGAATATCAAATGAGTTGGATAAAATCGAAGAATTAGTAGACCAGTCGAGAAGCGAAGTTGAAAAATTAGGGAGATCACATTTGGGACAAATCCACGAGCACGAGGAGTTGGCAAGTTGTTGGTATTCATAAATGTTACAATGTTCGAAATTTATTTCGGTAAGTACTTCATGTATGATTTGATTATAAAAACATGCATATAAACAAATCTACAAAAGAAAATATGAAAAGAGAAAACCAATAATATTATGTATAGATAATATAAATAAATATAGTACAAAAAAAAAACGAAGGACTACTTCACAAAAACTCTGAATAGCAATAAGACATATATGTGAGGAAATTATAATCTGGGCATACATGAAGTACTTACCTTTATTTCATTAAAGTCCCAGTGTAGACCAGGATGCTTTGCGCGCCTCGACTGCTTCGGAGCCATTTTCGTGATGATGGAAATTAAATTGATTGGAATGTTTGATTATAATCCATTTTCATCGTTCATCTCCATGAATGTTATTATAATTCAGTACTCTCATTTTCTAGAACGATTATCAGTTAATGATGTTAGCGTCATATTTTATCAACTGAGTTCGTCGGAAAGATTATTTTCAGATATTTAGCGGGGCTATAGTAAATGTCAAACTCAAATGAATCATTGCACACAATTCTGTGTCATATCATTATTTTTCTGTTTATATTGCTCTTTTATATCCACTGTCTGCCTTAATATTTGTAGCACTCTTTCCAGCGATTTTTGGGGAATTCTTGATATATTTTGGCCTGTATGTTGTAGCCGACGAAAATACCGAAAATCAACCCCAAATATTCTAAAGTTTTGAGACCTTCGTCTTCAGACATTTTGTGATATGGTAGCCAGGCCTTTATTAAATACAGGAAACCGAGCCATAAAGAGCAAGCATTCATTGACATCGACAAAAAATGGTCGAAAAAAGTGACCGGAGGAAAGTCGGAAATTTGAATTTGACCGTGAGAGGCCTGAGTACTATTTTTTTTGGGAGGGGGGGGGGGGGGGCATTTTACACGATTTATTCTATTTTTTTACTGGTTTTAGACATTTTAGTGGATTTATTATTTATAAGATGTATTTTTACCCTTTCCTGAGATGTTTTATTCGTTTTAAATGCGCGAAGCCGTCATGACACAAATTTATTTATGGGCAATTGTGTGCGATGATGGCGAGTGGACCGAAGAAACAAAGGCTACCTTTGACGTGGTCCAAGAGTTAGTCTGACTCGACTTATATCGTTCGTTTTCGTATGTGAAGGAGTCCAAAGGGCTCATAGTGAGTTTGCAGATTAGTTCTTCGATCATTGTCGCTACTGTTAGACGAAAGAATTTCACGGGAATTCTCATTGTCATCCTCCATAAGCTATATGCTACAAGCATTCACGGCGTGATAATCAACATCTCACATCAATGACTGAATGTTTTTAATTCCATAATTAGTTGTTTAGTTCACAAGAAAGCTGAATATATTATAAAAGATCTATGGAAACACTCACCAGCGGGAATCTGACAGCTTCATAACATGTTTCAACCCGTGGCTCTCGCGTATTTTAAACCAATCAGAAAGCAACTTTAACCATATATTTTTTCAAAACATAAACAAACGGCCACAAAGCGTCCCGGTCTATGCTGGGCTTTTAAGATCTTTTGTCAGATTGTTCCAAATTGTTGCTCCTCTGTAACTGAAAGAGCGTTGACCATTTGTTTGGCGCCACTTAGGTAGTTGTAGATATGTGATTTTCAAGTCTCCAATATGTTGTCAACGTCCTAACGGCAGTCTCCTTCAGATGATGTACTAAAGCTCGTAACTTTCTTAATACTCTGATCATGACTTTTGACATTATCCCACATGCCTTAGTGCGTCAACTTACCTTTCACTCTCTTTCATGCTTATTGTGTTTGTTATTTTCTGTTATAGCCTGTAAAACACAAACCCGTGCCCAGGCAGCCTTTGATAGCTACAAGTTTACTCGTGAGCTGTTTAAGTATCTTGATAACGAGCATAAACTGGTTTTGGAGAAAATCAGCGCAGAAGCAAGACTTGTTCTTAATGCCTTTGACCTCAACATAACGGTAAGTTACTTGAAAACGCCCTGGCCGGCGGGGCGTACGTTCAATCTCTGTAAATGGGCAAACCTTTTAAAGTTACGCAGTATAAAGCCCTGACTTCATAACAACGACATCAGAAACTTCAAAAGCTTATAAAAATTGCTTATAAAAGAGATTTAAGAAACTCATGCAACATTTTTGATTGTACCTTATTTCAGGAGGGAGGGAGTACTCTTTTGTATGCAAATGAGCCGCTCTCCAGACTCAACGCAATCACCGACATATCAACGATACGCTTGACCGGCTTCAAGTAAATTATCGTGTAGCCGCCATCGTCTCCAAGCTTTACTTTGACAAAAAAAGCTCAAAAGTGAGGTCAAGGAGGCTATTTTGGTTTAATTAATTGTGTGTGTCTTTTTTGTAGATTTTTCTGTTAGTAGAGTGCAATTATTTTCCGATTCAAAATATTCCTTGTGATTTTTAGTCTGTTTTATTTTCGCGGGACATTCTCGGGACGCGCAAAATGTCCTCAGAAATATTTTTTTTTCTCTCTCAAAAACTAAACAGAACATCTCTAAATAAAGAAGTATTATAAAGCATTTTCTACGATTTCATTTGGTATTTATTTCATCTACTGAGGTCTGGGCATCCAGGGGCCGGTTGTACGAATCCCAAATAAAGTTATCCACTGGATAAAGTTATCCACTCCATAGAATTTCTTTAGAATTTATCCGCTGGATAGGGATTTATCCTCAGAATAGCCCTATTCAGTCTTCGTACAACCGGCCCCTGACCTCTATAAAAAAAGACAAAAATTAATCAAATCTCATTGCTTGAATTCAGACACACATAAACAAATGGAATATAAAATGTACAATGACAAATTGAATAAATTAAAAGATGCAGCAAAAAAAAAAAAAAAAAAAAAAAAAAAGCATTCTACGTGTTACAATTTAAGATGTAGGAAATAACTGCTACACCGTTCTAATCAGCTCAATCTATATTTTACATCTGTTGTGTCAGACTTATTAGAAAAATCCCTCTGCACAAACAGACGCGTCAAGTTACATCAGTAATACATTTCAACACAGCTTTATGTTCCGAAGCATACTAACAAACGAATTACAAGATATAATAGACAATCTAGATATCCAGAAGTCATCAATTGGAATCCCAATTCCTTGTATTAAAACAACCTCAAAATTAATATGTAAGCCATTAGCAGAAATGTTTAACTAATCGCTTGTATACAGGTATTGTATCTGAAACCACAACAATGTGAAAGGTGACACCTGGTCCTAAAGGAGATACGACAGGCTAACTATAGACCCATATATGTACTTTCCAAATCGCTCAAATATTTGATAAACTTTTTTACCAACAATTACTTAATTATATCGAGAAATTAAACAACAAATTCTGAATGAATTTCAATTTGGTTTTAGAAAGAACATATCAACGTAACAGTCAATTATTGAAATTACGTACAGAGAACTTCAAAAAATCCATTGATAACAACATGTATACGTGCGGTATATTTTTAGATTTTGCTAAAGCATTCGACACCGTTAATCATAAAATATTACTTAACAAGCTACAACAATACGGAATTAGATGTGTTACGCTAGACTGGTTTACTAGCTACCTAGAAAACCGGAAACAATACGTAGAATTAAAAGTTAAATCAAATATACGACAAATAACTTGTGGAATTCCACAAGGGAGCACCCTAGGTCCTCTGTTCTTTCTGATTTACATCAATTATTTGCTATCATTCAGAATATTTGCGGACGACAAAACATTATTTGCTTCATCAAATAACATGTTAGAACTGGAACACTTAGTAAATCGCGAACTAGTTAAGGTATCAAACTGGTGTAATGCCAACAAATTATCAATTAACATTAGAAAAACTAAATTTATGATATCAAAATCGTCACGGAAACATTTGACAAATAATATTGATATTAAACTTTCAATTATGTAAATTCGTCCACCTATTGAAAGGGGTGATCATGTTAGGTTTCTGGGCGTACCGATAGATGAAAATCTCTCGTGGAAACACCAAATCTCATTTATTTGTTCTCGTCTTTTACGGAACGCAGGTATTTTTTAAAAACTTAGACATTATGTTTCTTTGGCACAAATGAAATCGATCTATTATAGCCTTGTTTACCCATACATAACGTACGCGATTGTTGCATGGGGAAGTGCATATAAAACCCATCTTAAAAAAGTAAAAGTCCAACAAAATCACATAATCAGAATAATATTCTCAAATTATTGTCAAATTAAATTCACTAAAATTCGTCCACCAGTGGCAGATAAAACAATTGCCGTCGATCTTTGACAATTATTTTGAATTTGCTAAAAACAAACACAGTTATAACACTAGGTATGCCGCGAATTAAAACCTTTACTAGCAAAAAATTAAAACAAACCTAGGAAAACAAACAATTAGTTCCGTGGCAACAGACATTTGGAAAAACTTTCCAAATGATATAAAAAACATTAACAAAACTTCCCTTTTTACTAAAAAAAGTCAAGACAAAGCCGACCTGATATTTAAAAACAAAAAATGTATGCATTTCTTCTTTTCTTCCTTATACTGACATGGTCTCGTTCTTCTCATCATTATGAATTTGAATATGTACATTTTTCTCAAAATTGTAAATTTATAAAATTAACTGTCAATTGTAAATTGTAATTATGATTGCACAAATAATATTGTATTGAGTTGTACTGACATGGTCTCATACTTTTCATCAATACAATGCACTTTTATTTGCGGTTAGTTCATTTTCAGCTCGTTTATCTAACTGCATTTCTTTATTGAAATTTCCAACCCACAATAATTATAGATTTACTCTTTTTAATGCTGTTGCATTATTTACTGTCAAATTTCATTTTTTGAAACACTTTTCCCAGCTCTTTCACTTCTTTTGCTGTCCCGAGTTTTTTCTTCTCCCCTTATTCCCGTCTTCTTTTTCGTATTTCTCATTTTCCGGCTGTCATCTTTCTGAGCTCCTTCTCTTTGTTATACACTTTTTATTTCTTTTAAGAGAAGTCAAACTGATTCAGATTTTTCCTATGTAGCAATATCTAGAAAGCTTCAACGCGTCTAGAGAAGCCGTTGATGCAGCGCAAGTAGACGAAAAATATGGTTCGGATTTGGAAAATGGACTAACTCTTGCGTATACTGGATTTCAAGTAGCTGTGCCTGTTTTCAAAAGAGTCTGGAAAAAATATTTGAAGAACACCTATGTGGGAAAGAAGATTTCAGAAGTATGTCAAAACATTCTAGTCCTACATTCAAACAATCACCATAATCCATGTTTAACATTTTTACCACATCTGATGACTGTAAAAAATTCTGAGATGAATACTTTGTGCCTGTGCAGTGGTTATGATTATCAATTCCTTCCTGTTTATTTTTCAGATTGGCCAAAAATTAAAATTAAGATTCTCTGGTAAGACAAAAAAAGCAAGAGATGCCTTGAAAAGAATATCGTCTTCTGGCTTTCTAGGCAAGGCAATACATTTTATCAAAACTAAATTGCAAGCTATATCTAAAAGAGCTGGCAATAGATTTGGCAAAGCTTTGAACAAGATTGGTTATGCGAAAGCAGGCATCAAGCTTGTGGGTAAAGGTTTGGATGCAGGTTTGTGCCCGAGTTACTTTTTTACCATCGAGTTATGGATGCACGCGGGAGGTTGCTAAGCACGAAAAAAAGCGTAATGAGTTGCACGACGCGTAGAGCTTAGCAACTTCGCAAGTGCATACATAACTCTATCGATGCACAACTAATTATGATCCATTGCTTTTACAACATAGATAATTTTTTCAAATAATAAAAGCTATCACTTTTTACTTTTTTTGTAGCGCGCGTACAATGGAAAAATAATGCGTTGACAGCGCACGCACTGTTACACTCCCCAATCAGAGCTCGCGTAAGATCAAAACTTTTTGTTTGAAAATAAAATTGACGACAGCGTGCGCGAGCGTGCACCATCGTGAAATGGTTCACAAACAAGAACCAATCATAGCGCGCGTAATAACTTTTCTATGTTAAAAATCTAAATGCACTGAGTGACGCGTGACGATCGACACAAGAATTGTCTCTGTGACGAGATAGGCGAACACAGGAAAAGAATGAAACATTTCCTTGGTTTGAGCGCCGACAATTCTTACCAAGTGCACTTCATATCAAGGAATAAACATACAAGAGCTAATTGTCTGGGGAGGGGAGCCCTACTCCTTAATATACCATCATAAGAAGGGAGGTTTAAAACATTCACGTGACGGATGTGGCCTATTTGGTATTTCCTCATGAAGGAGAGATAAAAAAGCTAATGCCCACTTACTCACTCAAACGGACAACATAGTGGCTACGCAGATATTAATACTACAGCAGCGACAAAAATGTAGCCTGTGAACATCCGTTCTCAGCCCGCCCCCCCCCCCCCCCACTCTCCTCCTACGTGGAAAAAATAGGGGAAAAAACGTCTCGTCTTCGTCTTGTAACACGACGATCTTCTGCGCTATAATATCTTCAGAGACTCGGACTTTTGTAGTATTTAGAATATAATTTCAGTAGTAAAGTAATCAAATGATAAACAAACACAAACACTTCTGATAAATATTTTGACTTCTCTGATGCACGTTAAACTTTCCTTGTCCAAATAAAAAATTGAGATCGCAAACTTTATGCAAAATTTCACAGCATAAAACGCATCGAATAATTGCGATTGACCATAATTTATTGACCATATTTTATTAAACAGGAAACGCAGCGACATACTCGATTAGTTGTTTCGCGTCAACTATGGATTTCTATCCAATCACAAGGCTTCAAATACAACTGCCAAGAAGAATTGTCCTCAAAATCTTGAGGACGTCACTTGACCTCAGAACACGATTAGTGTCGCCAAATCACAGACGTTTTCTCCACGATTTTTCCCCGTAGGGGGGGAAGGGTGAGAACGGATGTACACAGGCTACAAAAATGCAATATCCATCAGCTCAAAAAAAAGAGCTGTTACGCCACAAAATGTAATAACTAGCACAAAATGTAATACTAACCAAAAAAAAATGTAATAAAGACTGACAGTTAATGTAATACTGACACAAAATGAAATAACAATGGACACAAAGTGTAGCAAACTTCCTAACACAACTGTTATTATGAAAACACTGACGCTGCACCGACTAGTTGGTCTCGAGATATAACCACAAAGTAACTTTGCCAAGGATCTTTATTTGACTCGTTGACTTTTATACAATCCACATGATTAGACTATCCTAACGATGAATATTCGAAAATTAGTACTAATTTTACGATTCGATTTTCTAAACTTATATACTGAACGATTTGTTGCGATCTAACTGTGTGAGTGCTTGCCTTACTTAATATATACTAATTCTGTTTCTAAAATTAGTTACTTACATAATGTCTATTTATAGTAAATTATTCTTAAAACTTCTAGATGTTTCTGCTACGCGATGTTCTAGAAGCTTTCTAGAAATTTCCTCCAACTAATCTTTACAGTTTGCAGTATTCTCTAGAATGTACTAGAAATTATCGATCTTATCACTAAATATCTTTCTAACAATGTTCTCGCGAGTTCAAGATTGTACTAGATATTTCTTCTCATCACTAGTATTTCACTAGTTTTATACAAAAGAGGATTTTGTTTTCATTTTGTTTTCATCACATTTTATAATGACATTTTTTTTTTCTTTCTTAAGCACTATCAGTTTGGTTTGCTATTGAAAAAAGTCAACAATGCAAAAGAAAGCTCGCTGAAGCTCAGCAGAGCAAAGAAGCAATGACCCAAGAACTAGAAAACATCAAGAAAATCCAGAAAGACATGAACGATGGTTATGAACAAGTTAAAGAGGTGAAATATAGTTAATTAATCAATCAATTTATTTATTTTTATTATTTATCTGTGCACTCTTATAGTTAATCTTTGAAACGTGTTTTTAAATGGTATATATTTCAGGCTTGGCTGGATATCTGGAACACTACAACTGAGAGCGATCTACTAGAACTTTTGAAAAAAACCAAGGAAATGGTTCTTGATGACTATTTTTTAAAAGCAGAAGATGAAAAGCAGGACCTTGTTCAACGAATAGATGTAAGCAGAATCACACAAGGGGACTGGACGTGTAGCGACAGTATGTTTGGTTCCTTGTTCCGGAATATACGATTTTTTTCGTCAAAATGCTTTTTTCAAATAAAATCATGCCACTTCTTCTTCCTAAACGTTGTACAATAAGTAAACGACACATACATATTGACATGTAGAAAGAAAAATCTATTGTAAGCGCTAGTGAAATTTTAGTAATATTTAATTTCCAGCATCAGCGGCCATTTTGAATATAGCTCTGGGGCCGGTTGCTCAAAGCTCGATTAGTGCTAATCCAGGGTTAACTCTAAAGGCTGATTTACACGGTGCGATTTGTCGTATGCGATTTGTAGTATACGACTAGTCGTGAGGTTCAAAACCTTCTAAAACTAGTTGTAGGACATTCTAAAACACGTTTTAGTGCGCGTGTGACTAGTTTTAGAAGTTACGACTAGTCGTATACTACAAATCGCATGCGACAAATCGCACCGTGTAAATCGGTCTTAAAGGTTTTCTTAAGATTTAACCCAGGATTAGCGCTAATCGGGCTTTCAGCACCCCAGCCCTGAGTATCAAATATTGACGAAATATGGTACCAAAATTATGCTTATTAGTGTGAATATTTAGGATCATGGAACAATGCTACACGTTTCAATTCCCTTATGAATGAATGAATGGAATGAATAAACTTTATTTAAAGAAGGTTAAAAAAACACTTTACAAAAGTGCGCCAGTTTAGCCTAGCTAATCTTCCCACTGGGCCTTTATAAGTTTCTGATGTAAGTATTATCGTTAAACATTTAAAACAGAGTTTAATACTGAATATTACCTTGTGAAGTGAAGACTTCAAGAATTTTCGGAGAATCACTTGTATTTCTTTTTAATCGAAAATTCATAGTTTTAATATTATCTAATATATCTTCTAATTTAGAAGATTTTGTTTAATACTCACTACATCGATCTACTATTTAATGCACATGTTTTATTTTAGAGATATCTTGAAGTGGCTGAGATGGATCCTACGGACGAAAGCTCAGAAATTGCACTCAACACAGCACAAGAATCTTTAAACGAGAGGCTTAATCTTGTTAAGGTTACTTTGGGATGCTTCAGGATAAAAGGTGAGTAAATTTGCTAGAAATTTGGGTCCTTGTTCCCCTCCCCCAGATTCGTCACTGAGTACAGTTGTAAAACAGCTGCAATATGACAGACGATTCGAATGTTCTATCTGTAGGCCATTGTCGACTAAAGTTTCTGATACTGTACATGTTTATTCAATTACCGATACTTTTTTTCTGCTTAGTAGCGTACGCTTGCAGCAACAAGCCTGCAGTTCATGTACCCTGCGAGCAGATGAATTTGTTAACTCTCTCACAACGGAAGAAAGAAAAATTGTTCTTTCTTCCGTTGGGAGAGAGTTAAAAAATTCCTCTGCTCGCAGTGTATAATTCATGCGAACTGGCTTAGTTGTTTTCCAGTCGACGCACAAGTTATATCACAGTAATGAAACAGCTTTGACTCGTTTCCACCATGCCATCCAGTTGATCTCTTAGTTTGTAAGGTTTTGGAAGCATGAAAAATATGATTTTATATATTTGAGAAAGGCTTTTCCACATCAAACGTTTCTCTTAAAACGCTGGTAATATTTGGTAATCGTACCTTATTTGGTAATGCCTGTGGACTCTTTTCGGTGATTTTCTACTATTTACAGTTATAAATTATGACCAAATTCTATGAAAACTTACTAAGATTGAAGCGAAGGACTACATCAAACTGACTTGAATATTGAGTAGATCGACAAAACGAAAAAAAAGCTTGATATGGACAAAAAAAATTGAATATTCAATATTGAATATTGAATATTCAATCCCCTTGTATTTGTTTAGGTAGCTTGTTTAATGCCGTAAGAGACTCTTGTGCACGTGGCGATAATCCGTTTCTATGGATCTACGACAATGCTAAGAGCACAACAGCTGATGATGACGAAGACAAATGCGCTTACAGAACCGGGGAAAAATATATTTCGTTGAGTATAGTTTGAGCAAATGAACCTATTAAAAAAAGCTTCGTTGAGGAAAATAATAGAATACTGGATTCCGGATGTAGATTTCATGACCGAAAGGTACTCTGGGCTTCCAATAATGATAACAACTAAACAGTAATCTAGATCCAATCAGCGTCAATGTCTCAAGTTGAAGATCTCTGATGGTCGATAGAATGGCGTATATGTATTTTCTGTAGCTATTCATTAAAAAGACTTATACCAACACATATAACATGACATCCGAAATCCACAATCCGTTATTCTCACAGACAATGTCTTTTTGAAATAGGCGAATAAGTCAATTCTTAGTTAAAAATTACTTTTAGTGCGCATGCGATTTTATCCCGAAATCCTTACTTTCTTTTTTATTTTGAAAGACAAAAGAAGGAAAAACAAAAGATTCGGGATAAAATTGCATGCCCACTGATAGCAGTTTGTTAACTATGAAATGATCTCTACCTCAAACGTCCAAACCGTGGCTGCTAAAGTACCGCTTAATATCGCAGGGGTGGTGGAACAGTAATAGACGTAATGGGGGGGGGGGGAAGGGGGGGGGTGCACTATAATCCCCCACCCCTCTCTACCCCATCCCTAGAGCCCAGTTATCTCGCGTTTCCTTACGACACAGTGAACCAGCTCCTGCATCCAAGGCGGTTATGTATTATGGGTATTATTCCACGTAGCATCTAATTGGAAAACTTTATTACAAACCGGAATATCACAAAACAACTGTGTAAAAACATGCATTTAAAAATATCTTTTAACTAATATTTTGTTGGGGAGCCCAGTCCCCCAAAATATTTTGTGGGGAAGCCCGTGCAACATCCCCCCGGTCCCCCGGCTCCGTCGCCCCTGTATCGTAGAATAAAATATAGGATCTTTTATTGTTTTTTGTGCTAATAAAATTGTTTATGCGCTCAGTTAATTGAGCCATTCCTTGTGCTTGCTTATTAGCTTGCGTCCATTTGTTCTTTTCAGGCGGAGAAAATGCGTGAAGGATGGGATGCATGGGTAGAAAGGAATGGGACGAAGTTTAGCACCTGTATGATGAACAACGAGATGCACGTGAAAGAAATCAAGGAACAATTGTACGGTAACAAAGATCCCAAAGCAGAGGAAATCGTCAAAACATTTCTTTCGTCTGATAGATGGAGTGAAGGTAGGTTTTTTAGTGGCTCGAAATGTCCTGCACTACACAGGCCATATACTCCTTTACTTCCTAGTCGCAGTAAAGAAGAAACCACTACATTGCTACTCACAGTAATGAATGAGTAATGGGTGGCCGAGTGGTTAAGCCTCTCGCCTCTCACCGTTATGTTCCGCGTTCGAAACTTGGCTCGGGAGCTGGATTATGTGAGTAGAGTTTGTTATATAAGGTATTAAATCTCTCTCCTATAACACGAGGGTTCTCTAGTTTTCCTCTATCATTGAAAAATCAACTGAATGGAGAGACGTATGTAGAGTATATCCAGTGTAGGGGTAGTGAGTGTAGACGAGTCTAGTCGTGTATGTAGAGTATATCGAGTGTAGGGGTAGTGAGCGTGAATGAGTGATTCTAGTGGTGTATGTAGAGTATATCAAGACAGTGCAGGGGTAGTGAGTGTGAATGAGTCTACTGGTGTATGTAGAGTATATCAAGTGCAGGGGTAGTGAGTGTGAATGAGTCTAGTGGTGTATGTAGAGTATATCTAGTGTAGGGGTAGTGAGTGTAGACGAGTCTAGTCGTGTATGCAGAGTATATCGAGTGTAGGGGTAGTGAGTGTAAATGAGTCTAGTGGTGTATGTAGGGTATATCTAGTGTAGGGGTAGTGAGTGTAGACGAGTCTAGTCGTGTATGTAGAGTATATCTAGTGTAGGGGTAGTGAGTGTGAATGAGTGATTCTAGTGGTGTATGTAGAGTATATCAAGTGCAGGGGTAGTGAGTGTGAATGAGTCTACTGGTGTATGTAGAGTATATCAAGTGCAGGGGTAGTGAGTGTGAATGAGTCTAGTGGTGTATGTAGAGTATATCTAGTGTAGGGGTAGTGAGTGTAGACGAGTCTAGTCGTGTATGTAGAGTATATCTAGTGTAGGGGTAGTGAGTGTGAATGAGTCTACTGGTGTATGTAGAGTATATCAAGTGTAGGGGTAGTGAGTGTGAATGAGTCTACTGGTGTATGTAGAGTATATCAAGTGCAGGGGTAGTGAGTGTGAATGAGTCTAGTGGTGTATGTAGAGTATATCAAGTGCAGGGGTAGTGAGTGTGAATGAGTCTACTGGTGTATGTAGAGTATATCTAGTGTAGGGGTAGTGAGTGTAAATGAGTCTAGTGGTGTATGTAGAGTATATCTAGTGTAGGGGTAGTGAGTGTAGACGAGTCTAGTCGTGTATGTAGAGTATATCGAGTGTAGGGGTAGTGAGTGTAAATGAGTCTAGTGGTGTATGTAGAGTATATCTAGTGTAGGGGTAGTGAGTGTAGACGAGTCTAGTCGTGTATGTAGAGTATATCGAGTGTAGGGGTAGTGAGCGTGAATGAGTGATTCTAGTGGTGTATGTAGAGTATATCAAGACAGTGCAGGGGTAGTGAGTGTGAATGAGTCTACTGGTGTATGTAGAGTATATCAAGTGCAGGGGTAGTGAGTGTGAATGAGTCTAGTGGTGTATGTAGAGTATATCAAGTGCAGGGGTAGTGAGTGTGAATGAGTCTAGTGGTGTATGTAGAGTATATCTAGTGTAGGGGTAGTGAGTGTAGACGAGTCTAGTGGTGTATGTAGAGTATATCTAGTGCAGGGGTAGTGAGTGTAGACGAGTCTGGTCGTGTATGTACAGTATATCGAGTGTAGGGGTAGTGAGTGTGAATGAGTGATTCTTGTGGTGTATGTAGAGTATATCAAGTGCAGGGGTAGTGAGTGTGAATGAGTCTACTGGTGTATGTAGAGTATATCAAGTGCAGGGGTAGTGAGTGTGAATGAGTCTAGTGGTGTATGTAGAGTATATCAAGTGCAGGGGTAGTGAGTGTGAATGAGTCTACTGGTGTATGTAGAGTATATCAAGTGCAGGGGTAGTGAGTGTGAATGAGTCTAGTGGTGTATGTAGAGTATATCAAGTGCAGGGGTAGTGAGTGTGAATGAGTCTAGTGGTGTATGTAGAGTATATCAAGTGCAGGGGTAATGAGTGTAAATGAGTCTAGTGGTGTATGTAGAGTATATCAAGTGCAGGGGTAGTGAGTGTGAATGAGTCTAGTGGTGTATGTAGAGTATATCTAGTGTAGGGGTAGTGAGTGTAAATGAGTCTAGTGGTGTATGTAGAGTATATCTAGTGTAGGGGTAGTGAGTGTGAATGAGTCTAGTGGTGTATGTAGAGTATATCTAGTGTAGGGGTAGTGAGTTTAAATGAGTCTAGTGGTGCATGTAGAGTATATCTAGTGTAGGGGTAGTGAGTGTAAATGAGTCTAGTGGTGTATGTAGAGTATATCTAGTGTAGGGGTAGTGAGTGTAGACGAGTCTAGTCGTGTATGTAGAGTATGTCGAGTGTAGGGGTAGTGAGTGTGAATGAGTGATTCTAGTGGTGTATGTAGAGTATATCAAGTGCAGGGGTAGTCAGTGTGAATGAGTCTACTGGTGTATGTAGAGTATATCAAGTGCAGGGGTAGTGAGTGTGAATGAGTCTAGTGGTGTATGTAGAGTATATCTAGTGTAGGGGTAGTGAGTGTAGACGAGTCTAGTGGTGTATGTAGAGTATATCGAGTGTAGGGGTAGTGAGTATGAGCGAGTCTCGGAGACATTAGTACATTTCGTGCTACTCTCAAATCCGAGTTTAAACAAAAAAACGTTATGTCTTTAATAATTGTGCTTTCCTGGAAATGAAATTATAATGTATTTCTCGGTGCTTAGGAGAATGGACCAAAGCTGGGATAATCCAGACTTCGTTTTCTACTAGTAATAGTAATCCGCCAACTAGATGTAAAAATATGCATCTTTAAAACGTTTTATTTATCTTTTCATGTACATATGTGAGAAAGATTCAAGTAAAATTTCCTTTTGTAAGAAGCGAAACTAATATTTACGATTGGATTTTGAAAAAAAGGTAAACTTTACATTTATTTGTTGTTGTTTTTTTATCTAGGAATACCTGAGGTAAAAGAAATAATGACAAAGTTGCAAAGAGAAAATCCTAATATGGCAAACCAGTTGTCTCCAGAACAGGAAAAACAAGTCTGTGATTTTTTGAAAGAAGGGAGGAAGGAAGAAGACATTCTATGGTTTTTTAACTTTAGTGACACAAAATACACCATTGAACAGATTAAAGAAGCGGCAAAAAAATGTGGTAGGTACAGTTTACAAATTGTTTAAAAAAAAGTGGACTGAGAGAAAGCTCATTGAGAAATGCTGAATTGTAATGGTTTAACTTATTTGTAGCCTGTGAGAGCAATTGTGAGAAGGAAAACGTAGCAATTAAAAAATTTTAAGCTGACGCTGTCCCTTCTCTCGCATAAGACATTTGCAACTGCGCTATTAGGAATTTATTGCATTTGCTATTTTTGTTTCTAGATACTACCACATAAAGACCTAAAGATCTGTTCGCGGAAATCCTCAAAACGACAAGTACAGTTAAAGAAAACGATTGTAATAATAATGATATTGCTGATTTGGTACGCGCATTTCTAAACCAAACGCGTGTAATTACATAAATTGTGTAAACATAACATTGAGAATAAAACAAGCATTTCAAAACCTAACGAGTCATCTGTGAGGTTGAATTGGTTCATTTCTTTTCGTAAGATATGATTCAAGGTTCAATTTATGGTTTATTTTGTGACATCTAAAATATGTTCATGTATATAGTATATTATCCCTCCCAATGACTAATTAGCATTAAGGTATTGGAATGAGAGCCCTTGTCGAGGTTAAACGACAAGCGCATACGAGTGCTAAAAAATGTCGTTAAGAGGGATGGGCTGGGATGGAAGTTTGACATCTCGAAACTTGTTGAACTGACACATTTGCATAAGTTGCTTGTTCTTATATAATGCTATGACGTCATTGCACGGGATAATACATATTCATGAAGTGTGAATAGTTGCATTATCGTTATAGTCCGCTAACACCATGCACCATTCCTTTTCATGGAGGCCCCCAGCGACGAACATGCTGGGATCCCGAAAGCAGAGCTCTTTTACGCATTCGTCCTCCCCTTCTACTACTCTCTTAATATCAGCCCAAGTGTCACAAGCGTTATTCATCTTCCCTGAACCTGGACATGAGGTTCCTTCCACGTTCACCCATTGCACAGTTAGTGTCTTACGCTCCATTTCTATGTCATACGGGCAGACAATCATACTCTCAGAAGCGAATTTGTTCTGAAAATCAAAACGACAGAACATACTATCAATCCTGATCCAGTCGCACTTCACACAAACACGCTGCACACACGCGCGTACATAATGATTGAACCCTATATCCAGACTCAGAGAAGTTTACTACCAAAAGCTCGAAAATTCGAAGATACAAGGGCTTCCTTTATAGACAAACGCTTGCGGAGTCACCTCCCGGGCCAGCATACATAGGTATTACTAATAAGAGACCAGCAACGATTTGCATTTATAATGCATTCCAAACATAACATCTAGCTTATTTATTCTTCATTATCTTTTATTATTATTATTATTATTATTATTATTATTATTATTATTATTATTATTATTATTATTATTATTATTATTATTATTATTATTATTATTATTATTATTATTATTATTATCATTATTATTGACACTTTTATTGAATTTGGTTTCACATGATAAATAGTACAGCGGGACCAGTCCTAAGCTATACTATATAGTATTTTCAATTATGAATGTCCATTCAGCTTGCTTATTCCTTTCAATGTTCCTTTCAATGTGTCTATTTCCTATAAGTATAAAAGTTCTTAACTATTTCAACGTTTTGTGACAGGATCCATTTTTGGCTTTTCATTTTCAAGTACTTGGTCTCATCTTCGTTATTTTCTGTTAAATATTCGTTAAGATCATTCTTCAGGCTTTGATGGTATTCTGCTAGAAAGTCAAAAACTACATTAGCTTGGTTGACTTTGTAGCCTGGGTACTGGTGTTTCATACCCGCCCTCAGTTCCCTGTATTTATCCTGCTTATACTTCTGTCTATCTGCAATTAACCCTATACCACAAACAGTTCCCTCGATTAGTAGCCATGTCTTCTTCTCCTTATCCATTACTGCAATATCAACCTTGTTAGCGTTGTTCTCCGGCTTTGTCTCCATATAAAATTCAATGTTCCAATTTATTTTGGCTAGTGTGTTCTCTATGACCGGTATGGGTGGTCTTTGTTGGTACCAAGGTCTCTTGTGATCACTTTCTTCCTTCAAACCATAGGCTGAGAGTAGGTAGTGGTAGTAAGGTCTCAGCATTTTGTCGTGTCGTGAAGTGTAAAGAGACTGAGCTATATGTGAGCATGCACTCATTATATGGGTGACAGTCTCTTGCTTTTGAGAGCACATTCTGCAACTCATGTCTGTTATGTGTTGCTGCAACTTAGCCTTTTGATATGTTTTAGTTGGAAGGAGTTGCTGTCGTATGTTGGTATTTACACTGTATACGATGTCAGGTACGTTTCTCCATTTTTGTAGTAAATTGCATACGCCATAAGCCATTTCTTTGTCTTCGTGTTGTGTTGTTGTGAATGCGCCAAGCCATTTTTGATCTGTGATCTCCTTCATATAGATGCTGTTTTTTGCTTGAGTTAGGAATTCTGAGATGTGCTTTGGACTTGCCTGTTGGACTTCGATGGTTTTTTGCTCTTCATTTGTTAGAACTGTTTTAGTTTCTTCAAATTCTATGGTGACTCCAAGGTCTTTTGCGTATTTTGTTGCATCTTTAAATACATCTTTAAATACTGAAGTCCTTTAGCAATCTTCATCTCTTCAAATCTTTGTACTAGTTGAAGTCGTGGATCTTCATTTCTCATAAGGTAATTGGATACCTTAACTTTGGTGATCTTGTAAGTTGTTTCAATCTCTTTTAGACCTTGACCTCGCTGATAGATTGGTAAGTATACTAGCTTTGTTGACTCGCTGTTGTGCATCCCGCCATGCTCTTGAATTATCTTCCTGGTTTCTCGGTCTAGCTGTCTCAGGTCATTTAATCTCCATTCAACTGTCCACATGTGGTATTGAATAACTGGTACGGCAAATGTGTTGGTTGCTTTAATTTTTCTAGGTATAGATATATTTGAGGACCAAATAACACTCAGTCTCTTTAAATATTCTTTACTGACTTGATTAAATACTTCGTCATCTAATTGCGCAAAGTTCTCGAGCTTTCCTAGGAACTTGTAGTGATCTGTATCTTGTAATACATTGATGGAATCGTTCTCATTAAGAGTGAGGTTTTCGGATGGTACTAACTTTCCTCTATTTACTGTGACGGTTGCGCATTTGTCTAGTTCTCATTCCAGTCCAATGTCTCTAAACATGCTTTCCATTCGTCTTGTTTCGATCATAGCTTTAGTTGGCGTCTTGTGGTACGTCTTTAAGTCGTCTACGTACAGAAGATGTGTTAGTTTGTGTTGTGGTAGTTTTGTCAGAGTGTAGCCTTGGTTGTTTCTCAGTGACCATGAGATTGGGTTTAGAAACATGGTAAACAGTCTAACGCAAAATGAATCCCCTTGTAGTATTCCGCGATGTAGAGATATCGGGCCAATTTTTTCTTTCCCATCTTTAGTTGTAACCTCTAGAGTAATCTCCATTTCTTGATAATGTTCTTGATAAGGGATGTTAGCTTTGTTGGTAGTCCATGATGTTCTAGACACAGATCAAGCCATTTGTGTTACACAGAATCAAAGGCCTTTTTTACATCTACCCATACACAGGTGATGTTTTTCCTGTTAAATTGTGCGTCTTCTAGTATTGCTTTATCGATGAGGTTATCAATGCATCCCATAGATCCCTGCTTGCAGCCTTTTTGATCAATTTGCATAAGTTGATGTTTTATTTCGTGTTCTTTTAGTAATTCATCAATCACCGATTATTATTATTATTATTATTATTATTATTATTATTATTATTATTATTATTATTATTATTATTATTATTATTATTATTATTATTACATAGCTTGAAAAGTCATTATAAAAATGTAGTTTTTGTAAATCTATCAATCAGTGCGCTTGGTGTATTCGCAAACGATTCTGCAAATTTTATCAACATGTTAGAAGATCTTAATAACAACGAATGACTCCACATAATTAAGAAGTTAATGAATATTGCTATTAGATCGCCTTATTATATTTTCTGCTGCAGAAACAAAGAATGGAACAATCCAGAGTTATTGCAGTATTAGTGAAAATCGTTTTTCTCATGTTTTGAAATAGATTCAAGTAGCCAATTGTAAATTACCTATTATTAGTGAGATTTACAATTGTACTTAAGAGAGACTTTGCCTCAGAACCAGGCAGGCTTCCTATGAATCGTGATACACCCTACTGGACGGATTGCATTCATATTTGGCAGAGATATGTACCATAGTATGACTACTGATTGTGTGAAATATTTCAGAAAAATATTCAGTGGCGGAGAAATTATTGGGGCACGAAGAAATTTTCTGAAATGACCGAAAAAACTCGCTTAAAATATACACAAACTTTACGAAATATTTTCTCTGAAACTACAGCATATTTTCCAGTCAAAATTTGTAGAAATATACTCCATTGTCCTGGTGACACAACCATATTTAAAACTAGTCAAAAAAATATTTTTTTTGAGAAATTATGAGGTTTCACGTAAGGACAGTTGAAAATTGACATTTCGAGTGTGCTTCCTAAATTATTGAATATCATAGATCCGGCGGGTTTTTCGGACACAACTCAATAACAGTTCTAAACTTCTAATAATTATCCATGTAGTTGTGAAAAAAAAATTGTAAAGCAATTTTATATATTTGAAGTCACTATATCACGACCAAATGTCCAAAATTAACACCAAAACTCATATATTCCACCAGATTTGAAATACTCACTGTTTCTCTTGATGAAATATGTAAATACACAAGCTTTGATGTGGCTTTGAAGCTATCATCACGATCGATTACAATCGAATGAGACCACAAATCCTTGTTATTCTTTATCGTTTTGACCATCTTTATCGTTTGAAAATCTCTCATGGTAGACATTTTTAACGCAGAAATGTATCGAGGGTGAAAAAGTGTCGAAAAAAACGGAATCCATCTCGGTAATTGTATATTTTAAAAACAAAATATCAGCAATCTCCGGTTGCTCTCATGCAGCTCGTTACCAGTCCGCAAGATTTTCAACAACATAAATGCACAGGAAACCCATGCAGATACGATTTTGTGAAATGTTATAAAGGAAAAACATTTTTTATCGGTGTTCCATTTTAAAAAAGTCTTAAAGATATCATTGACTTATCAATTAATTCATTCATCCATTATGCTTTCATTTATTCAATCAATTATTCATTGATTCATTGATTTATCAATTCATTCATTCATTCATTCATCATACATGTATAAACTTATTTATTTGTTTCCATATTTCTTATTTATTGGTTTATTATTGCTCACTCATTTATTTCATAATACTTGCTTGTCTTGTGCGTGTGGTAGGGGGGCGGGCCGGGGGATGGCTAGTGGGGGGGGGGGGGGGAAGAAAGGGGTGGAGGGGAAGCGGATGGTAGGATATTTTATTTTATTCTGACTGGTTGTTGTTGTTTTTTTCGCCCTAATTTTTGTAATTTTTTTCGAATTTTTTGCCTTGCGTTTCTTTTTATTCCCGAACTGCACTAAAAGCTGAAGCTGGAGCTAACAACAGAACTTAACTGAAAACATAAAATGACAGAGCAGATAGTGTTCCAAAGCTAAGTAAGGAACGTTTATTTAGGATATGGAGTCGATTACTAGTAATTGGAAGATGTGCTACCACTAAACCGCGGCATAGCGAGCTATAACGAGTGTGTTATTCAATATTATTGAAAATAAGAGCCTAAGAAAGTCATGCTCAATCAAAAGCTTATTTGTGTGGTCTTCACAATGTTGGCTTTGAAACAACCGGCGCTGACGTAGATTGTAGCGTGAAGCTGTTCTGAGGACGACTTCCACTTCTTCTTCATTGTTCTCTTCGTGAATGGTAGTTCATGATGGTAGCTTTCCAAGCCTCTTCATTGCTGCTAACTTAGAAAAGTTGCTAGTAATCTGCTGAACAGTTAGCCATTCCCCCTTTCTAAAGACTTTCTTGTCGTTTGCATCACGCATTTGCGCAGATGTTTCTTGGGGCGTCACTTTTCTACCAGTTTCTTCTCCTACTATAAACTGTCCTAGGAGAAAGTCTCTCACTTTTTGGGAAAAGCGCTTTACTTGTTTGGATGTGGATAACGCCCATCCCTCGTCAACAGTATCACATGAAGTAGACGTCGTACCTTGTGTGGTTAGATTTACTGGGTTAATTGGCAGATTTAATCGATGTGCACTTTTGCGCCCATTTTCATCGCATTGTCATACTGCGATTCTTCGTACAGTTTGAAGGAATGTATCCCAACATCAAGGTGTAGCTCAAAATTACGCCGCTATTCATAAATCCATTCATTTATTCATTCATCCATAAATCCATTCATTTATTCATTCATTCATTCATTCATTCATTTGTTTATTCATTCGTTTGTTTATTTATTCATTCATTTATTCATTCATTCATTCATTCATTCATTCATTCATTCATATGTTCATTCATTCATTTTGTTTATTTCATTCATTTCATTTTATTACCTGCTTAGTCGAGTATTCCTGGGTAATTCTGTGGGTTTTTAAGAATTTCATACATATTCCTGAAATATTCCATGTAATGAATAATGAGCTGACGACATTTACTTGTTTTCAAATGTTTCAAATTGTTTGATATGTTTAATTCAGTACAATATACGTACCATGACCAATTTCACATAATATATGCCACGTCCTGTATATCTCTATGGACATTTTTTTAGACACACCCCTGACTGGCTTTTGCTTATGTATATAACTATGTGTTGGGTGTTTGCATGTTCGGCTTGGTCGCCATCCTAGTCTAAACTGACTTCGATGTTGAGGGCAAACATTCCAGCTCTCAAAAGGCAAAGTTCCCCATTCATTGACTCCTTCTTGGGATGATTTCTAGCAACCGCGTAAGTGGTCAGAAATGTTTTTTGTGCATGATTTGAGGGGTACTGAAATAGTATCTCCCTGTCTTCTAAAAACACCACTTTTTGAGGAAAAGTTACTAACCAAGCACACTGCCATAAATGAATAACGTTTTGAATTAGCTAGAGAGCGGAGTTGATTAAGGACGGACCATTAGATATTTGAGGGGGGGGTGGGGGGTGGGTTGGGCAATTTTTTTTGTGCAGGATATTTTTTTCCAATGTGATGGTTGTGCAGGATATTTTCTTCCTCTTTGCACGATATTTTGTATTTGTACATCTGCCGTGCACGATATTTTTTCTCTGTTTAAGGCTTTGCTCCCCCCCCCCCCTCCCCTCCGTCAAATATCTAATGGTCCGTCCCTTACGAAACCTTATGTAGTACTGTCTCGTTTGTCATAGTCGATTTCTAATTTATGCAAAATGTAAAAAGACGTGTCATGATATATTTCACACAGTCTAGCATTTTCGATTGAATTGAGACGTCGAAGGTTTAACAATTGTTATGGTCGACTTTGAAATGATTGAAAAAGATGGCAAATTGATCCGGAGACACAGGAGAAATTTTGAAGCATTCCTCATGTTTGCCGGCAACCAATTACAGTAATATGGTCACCAAAAACAACATTACGGTCCCTGTACGTGAGCTTATCGAATAATAAATAAATACTGCAAGAACTATTGATAAGAAATACCACGAACAAATTACCGAAAGCATAACCATCGTAATGACAAGCAAAAGAAGTTTATGAAGGTTTAAAGGTTAGTACATCTAAACTGAGTTTTCGTGTTTCATGAAAATTTGTGTTCGATCGACATCTTTGTAGTGGTATATATATCAACTATGCTTGAAACCACCCAGTTAAGATATATATATTATCTATAATTTTAACAATTGTGCCGGTTTCTAGGAAGATTAGTAAAATAAGGCTGATTTCAAAGCTCAATTTTTAGGAAATCTATCAGCATATCTTATATATTGCCGAAGTAATTAGTGTGTTGAAATGCATGTATTGTATGTGTTGCACTTGCATAGAAAAATCACTAGTTCCTCAGTCATTTCAATTTTGGTCATGCTTTTACTTTATCGGAACAAACGACCTTTTAATTAGTTTGGTTGTTGTTGTTCTTTAATCAAGCAGCTTCACTAAGACCAATTTTTGGGCCGGCGGGCAGTTTGATATGTGATTCTTCAGTACCCCAGCATATTCAGTCTTTTTCCAACTTTTTTAGACAAAAAAAAACTTTGATTAAATAGTATAGTATCATCATTCTGTCAAAGTATAGTCTTGTTCTAGCTGACTTTTGTAATCATTAATAAAATGGATGTAACTTAGACGTGAATTCTCGATGTAAAAGTTATATAAATAAATACCGATATATATATATATACGTTTGAGGCACGCATGGGAATTCGCTGTCAAATAGCTCAAGGCAAGGCTAAATTTATTCATTTTCCTTCCCTCTAAGCAGAAATTATCAGTTCTACATGATTTCTTAACAAATTTTCAACACGATGGCTTTTATAAATCGAACGAAAACAGGGACAAATTCAAATAAGGTAAAATATTTGTTTTCTGTTATGTCACGTGACATCGTCATATGCTAGAAAATTCATCTTTGTTTTCAGTTATTTTTCGCTTTAAAAACACAACTTTACAAACTTTTTTTTGCAGAAAATATTGTCCCAAAGTTATATCTAGACGAATATGATGCAAGTTTAAGAGAAATACCCGCCGGATAAGAGCAATAATTTTTTTTGTAAGGTCTATTTTAACGTTTTTTTCCAAAGTAAAAAAATAGTAGTTACTTGTGCTGTTACAAAACTTAGAAAATTTAACCTTATGCAAATTGAATTTACAGAACGTGCTTATTAAATAAATTTTGAAACATCTTGAAAATATGGATTCAAAACATTGATTTAAAAAGAAATAAGAATCATTTAAACTTAACGCTCATTTTTCAGTATTTTTGACCATTTTTCACCTGAAATATTCATATCCTTCTCACTAAAAAGTTTTTTACTGATGAGCCAAAAAAATTACCCCAAAGCATTTAGTTTATTAAGTTGTACAACCAAACTAATTTGCAAGGAAATCCCTCATGGTTGATGTATCACTCTTTGCATGGTTTTCAGGCAAAGTCTCTCTTAAGGTAAAAAACTCAATAAAGTTTCCATTCATCTTACACTCATAGTCTTCTATGTGAAAACATTTATTTTTTGTCCTTGAAGTTACCAGGTTATACAGGCGGGCAATGTGCCCAAATTTTCCACATGCATAACACTTTATAGGGCCTCTAGTGCTACGACGACCCCTTGAAAAAGACTGATCTCGTCTTTGGAAACGGCCCATCTCAGGAACATGTTTTAATGCCTTCTCTACTGCCTTGGCCACTTCTGCTATCTCTTTCTACGCCACCAATTTGATAAGTACCGACCGCAACGCCGGGCTACCGATCAAAGACCTGGCCTGTTTCAGAATGATTCCATATCTTTCGGCCCTATTATCTCTCTTTTCCATGGCCACACTCACCACCTGTTCCAAGGCTGACATTACAGTGTATGGATCAAACAGACCTGCCGGCTTTGTTACCAACTGTTGCAAGCTAGCAATGGCATTATCTACTTGTGAAACATCGGTGGACTTCCTCAATTGATTTAACTCTTTCTGCAAATTCTTAATCATTGACGCCTGTAATGAGACCAAAACCATTACTGACCTGACCTATTTTTCTTACTTGTTTGTTTCTTTTTTTTTTCTTTTTTTTTTTTTTTTTTCATTTTGTTCGTTTTTTTTTACATCTCAGACTTCACGAGAATTTTTTTTGGCACTTAGCCTTGCACACGAGCACACGTAGGCCACCGAGCTGGGATCACACAGACACATATCCCGCTGGGGCCACACAGGCACACGCCAGCCACCAACCTGGGGTCACCCAGACGCAACCAAGATTTTCTACTTCGCTGGGGCCACGTAGGCACATGCCAGCCACTTACCTGGGGTCACACAGACACACCCAGGATTTTCTATTCCGCTGGGGCCAAACAGGCACACGCCAGCCACCTATCTGGGGTCACACAGACACATCCCAGACTTTTTGTCTTCCGCTGGGGCCACAGAGGCACGCGCCAGCCAGCTACCTTGGGTCACAGAGACGCACCCAGGATTTTTTTTTCTTCTTCTTCTTTATAATCACATCCGTGAAGGTCATCAAAAAACTTGTAACTATTAATTCAAAAATACAAGTTAGACAAACAATAAATATAAAAATAGAGCGATGAAAAACAATGCAGTCCAACTAAACAAACGAGATACTAATTAAAACGCCATACCAAAACGCCCCTGGGACCGACACCTCGAAGCACAAACCAGAGAAAATTTGAATACGAGAAAACTATGCGGACTAAAACCGCCGCGTTGTAATGAATAAATCCTTCCCACTGGTAGATACAACTAAATAATAAAGATGATAAAACTCTATAGCAAGTATATAGCAACTGAAGTACGCAAACTAGAGCAAAATCTGAACTACGAAAACCATTCAACAAAACCACTGAAGTTTTGCGACTTACAAACAAATATATCGCATCCCACACTAAAATAATCATGAAATACTCACCGCCGTTGCAATTTCGACCGCCTCAGAGCTTTTTGCTTGACCTGAAACCGACGCTGTCGAGGTACTGGCCGACACTACGTTAGGCGGCGTAGAACTTGGAGTAGTCGTCATTGTAGTTGTCAAATTAGTTGCGTTGGACGCCACTGGCGCGTTGGACGCAACTGTCACAGCCGGTGATATCGGCAGCACGACTTGAGAGATCTCCACTAAAGGTTCAAGGGGCAAAGAAGGCCGTGCTGCCGAGCTAGGTTCTTGCGAGTTTGACATCTCGAAACTTGTTGATCTGACACATTTGCATAAGTTGCACGGGATAATACATATTCATGAAGTGTGAATAGCTATTGCAAATAACGTTGTCATCAAAACAAAGCTATTGTTTCAACGCTAAGAATCATGGTCGCTAGAGGGGATACAGCAAGTTTAATTCAATTAAAAATAGGCTAAAAATCTATTTATAATAAAAGAACAAAATATACGTTCAAGTACAAAGCAAAATGTGCTAGAGGAAAACTATTTAGCCCGAATTAGGTCTGTTCTAATTTATGTAAACAAATCATGTCGCTTCTCTCGCAGAAGACAGTTTTGAATTGTTACTCGCCAACAAGGCATCATTTTACCTGCGCATGCGCTGAACTGCTGAGCCAAACAATTGTATGGCGGGCTCCTCACAGGAATGACGCGCACAAAGCCTATATTGTCAAAGTGGCGCTTGTTGTGTAATATTTTTTTTACTATCGCTTGTTGTTCTTGCCTTCTTTTACAGATGTAAAAAAACAATGTACAATATAAACGTTTATTTCATTTCTTTAATATTTAATTCATTGACATTAACAAATAAACAACCATGAAATGTTTATTCCAGCGATTTGAATCAGAAGTCATTGAATCAGTAGGCCAGAATGTCAGTGACAGGTCAATTTGAAACCATGTTTTGGTCTCTTTGCCAAATTTTCCCAGTTGTTCTCACCTAATAACATAAAAGTGTACATAACATAGATAAGAGAACAAGTTATAACTCAGTGGTTGATGTTCGAGAATTCATATTATGACACAAAATTAAATATTCATGAACAACAATATTCAAGGTGAATTTAAACTTCGGACCATTGTAATGTCAGATCACCGATTTTGCAAAGAAATAAATGGGATTGTAGCACACGAATTGGGAAGATAGAATTTAGAGCTGCAATGCTATAATATTCTCTTGATTTGAAAATGGAACCGATATTCTGTCTGCCGCTGAAACCACCATCAATAATATTTCACTTGAAAACCCTATTTAGCCACATTTTGCCAACAATAAGTTTCACATCACAATGATAAGGATGAAATTAGGGTCTCATCAGTAGAAATAACTCAGTGGTTGTTGCCCTCCAATAAGAAAATTTTCCCGTTTGATATAAGCTATAATTACTCCAGTGCACAATATCGAGAGATTTCAAACCAAAGCAAAATCCAATTGGGATAATCCGATTTCAACACACATAATGAAATAAAAACATATTTATCATACACTTACCTAAATTTATTGATTAGAACCATGTCTTTTAGTAAAAGTGATGAAACAACAACTCTTCTCAGGCAAAAACAAGCAACAAATGGCGAAGATTCTTCGCACATGTTCGCAGAATACTATTACTTTGACTCCGTTTAGCGAGGCATCATCAATCTAATATTGAACGACTGGAACTTAAGCAATACCCTTAAAGTTATTTAAAACTATACTGGACTTTTCTATGCTCCAAAATGTTCTAAAGGTGGAAAAAAATCCATCGGCATACCAAGCAGTTATGAAATACGACAGCGAACGCTATGAGGACGAGGTGTCTCAAAAGGCAATTTCGCGCATGCGCAGGTAAAATAATGCCTTGTTTTACCCGCCTACAAAATCACTAAGCAAGCATTACACTCGTTTTCATGTACATGCGCGTTTTCGGTGCTGTTTGGGGGTATATCGAAGGCAAAATCGTGTAGAAAGTTTTGAAACGACGACATTTTCTTTTACATCAAATGGAAAGGAGAAAGCGCGCGGTACCTTTGCAAGCACGTGCACATTTCTATGGAAACGGAATGATTGGCGTCCACCAAAACCAGTTGTTTTGCACTTGACAGGTTTTACCGAAAACGCGTGTGTACCTGAAAACGAGTGTAAAACTGAGAAAAATGACTCTAGACAAACAAATTATATTTACCAAACTAATTAAATGCGGCAATCGTGAGCGATTATATATATGGAAACCAGGCTTAAACTAATAGACTTCACGTGACACTCAGAGTAATGCGGTTACCATGGTGCCGGTAACAAAAATTCCCTTGTGGGGGAGTGTACAACATAACAATCGGATTTGGCAGACTCAACTTGCATATTAAAAGAATTTGGCATGGCTCTTAAAACCTCTAACGAACATAACAAATTTACAAAAGAAGTAATATTTATGCAATCTTGCGAAATCTGTTGATCAAAAAACATCGTCGAAATTCCTCATTGTTCATGTTTCACGAAAAAGGAATTTTCCTTTGAAATTCGACTGATTCTTCAACAGACCGAAGCGTGAACCATAGCGAGTAGACATCGCGTGACTTCACACAACCAGCCCTGAGCTTATCAAATTCGATTTTTTTTTTTGTTATGCACACCTCCCCCACAAGGGAATTTTAGGCACTTAATGATAACCTTTTTGCTATGGTTCACGCTTCGGCGAATTGGAGAGTCAGTTGAATTTCCAAAGCAAATGACAAATATTTAGGCGACCTCGCTTTTCATATTATATGTAATAGTGTATAAAAAAACTGAAAAACAAAAATTTACTGAAAAATGAATGGTTAAGTTAGAAAATAATTTGTTGTTTAAAAATCAAGTGATAAGAAAATAACTATTTCTTTAAGACGCTCGGCGCTGTTTTTTTGTCCATGTTGTCGAGACGATCACGTATCAAATGCTATTTTTAGTGTTCAGTTTAGGCCAAGATGAAATCAAATATTTCCACACTCTTAAGAAACTAACATTAGACGCTTAAAACAAGTCTTGCTTAGAATTTTGTTTTATAAGAACAGAAATTGGAATTAAGATGAGTAATATCAAATAAATGAAATGAAATGAAAGTTATTATGAAACAAATGGCCTTATGTGCTATTGAGCAAGACGCTAATGTAGCTTTGGTTCTAAATTGCACCTCTATCTAACCGTCCTTCTATCTGCGAAATTATTTGATGCTTGCTTGTTGAATAGCATGGCTCAAAACAAAAAAAAAATCACGTGATTTACAACACAGGGAATCCACATATAGATAGCATTAGATTAAGCTAAACGTGGCCTTGGGCATGAGGCAAAAGTCGAAGGGAATGCAAAGCTTAGATATTTGAACTTTTTCACAAGCTCAAGCGGTTATTTCAAATTTTCAGAGATTATGGCCACTTTGCACTTTAATATGACTAGTTGATTAAGTTAATTATGTAGGAACAGACACACCATATTAAATGTCATTAAAAAACCTTGGACTTAATTGCAGGTAACGCCCCATAGTATTAAAAATTATATTGACATAGATACTGAAACACATTTTGTCTTTAATAGTCAAATAGGGTATGATTTTATTTCTTAGTTAAGCCAACAACTACTCACTAATCACTCAACGACAGTCACGATGTACAGAGAAAAAAAGGATTAAAGCCATATGGAGATGCAGTCACAGTGATATAATATAATTAGAAAGTTAATTAAGTTTTAAAAATTTATAATAACCAGCTAGTGATTATGTAGTCATCGGATCACTATCACAACAGTTTGATCTGGCAATCTTCAGGAAAGGTAAGCTCCTAGCTTAATTTTCTAATGTCTGTTCTTTTTTTTTTTTTTTTTTTTTTTTTTGTGTGTGTGTGTGTGTGTGTGTGTGTGTTTGTGTATGTGTGAAAAGGGGTAATATGTATTTGAATATCATTGTAAATGTCTGTTAAAACATAGTCCATAGTTCCATTGATTGACTTTATTAAGCAATAAAATGTTGGGTAGAGTACAAACACTAAATACGTGCAATTGTTACAGTGCACGCACTAAAATTGTGTGCAACATAAATACCTCTAAATAGTGCTATTTTATGATAATTCTATTGTTTTCTTTTGTTTAATTAGTGCTATTTGCTACTAAATAGTGACAACTGTTGCACACATTTAGTGTTTTCACTCTATATCACTATTTGGTGGTTAATAGAATTAAATAAACAAAAACAGAAACAATAGAATTAGGATATAGAGTCCAAACACTAAAAGTGTGCAACAGTTGTCACTATTTAGTAGTAAATAACACTAATTAAACAAAAGAAATCAATAGAATTAGCATAAAATAGCACTATTTACTTTTTTTGAACACTTTTAGTTTGTGCACACTAAAATAGCACTATTCTGTGGTATTTGAGTTACGAGCATTCCTGGTGTTTGTACTCCATTATATGGTAGATGTATTTAGTAGTGCTTGTACTCCATTATATGGTAGATATATTTAGTAGTGTTTGTACTCCATTATATGGTAGATATATTTAGTAGTGTTTGTACTCCATTATATGGTATATATATTTAGGCCAATAAGCGACTTCGCATGATGATGGAGAATACGAGTGTCAGAATGCTTTGCGGACTTTCTTTTGAATCGGAATGAGTGCATATAATTTCAATGATCTTCAATCGGATTAAAAATTTGATTCTGAACAAAAGAAATTGAAAGAAACAAAGATTTGCAAAGAATGCAGGTTGTATTAGCAAAGAAATGACATCGATACCTGTTGGTATCAATAGACATGAAGCGAAATGACACGCCCCGTCTACAGTCCGGTTCATAACTAGATTTGGTAATATTTTGTAAACAGTGCTTCAACCAATCAGAGAGAGCCTTGCATTAAATTTCATGGCAAACATCAATCAACACCACTCAACATACTGAGATTTACATCAAACACATGATTGAATTACATAGTTTAAAGGTCAAGAAAGCTATTTTACTCCGGGTGATACATAATATTATTTATTTCCAGTATTGATCGTTACATATTTAAATCACAAGTTTACATATCAACATCATCTGTTCTGACAATTTATAGTTGTTGCGGTCCTCGCTCAAAATTTCATTATTGACCTCTCGTAATAATTGTTTCATAATACTGCCTATAATTCATGTTTGTAAGTCTGACTGCACAATCCAATAATCTCTGATTTCTTTCCTTTCTTGAGTTTTTCGAACATCTTCGTACAGTCATAAACATCTTAACAAGTGATAAAAATACAGTCATATCTCTCTGCTAGCCGTTGTGCTATTTCTCTGCTGCATCAAAGTCATGTAATAAGCAGATACTTTCAGCAACATTGTAACTAGTAAATGCATTTGAAGATTGGAACTCGTGTTGTTCCATCAATGCTGTCTGTGTGTCTGTGTTGTTACCGTTTGCTATATTGCTGGCTGTATCAGCTCTCTTCCTTTTCTTGGCTTCAGATTTAACACATTGGCATCCTTTATCTAAATGAGTCGTCCGTGAAGTAAATTATTTTTTTCGACTTGTAACATTGACCTCACCGCTTCGCGCTGTGTAGAAGAAAAGCTTGCACGACACAAAGGAACTGCGGAAATTAGTCGTTTCTTTCTTGTCGTTAATATTTCAGTGATTCCTGAATTCTATTACAAACACATCCTTACAAATCCTTTCTCTACTTTTTCTTGCTGAATGTCTCCCTTTCAACGAAGTCGTACAAACAACATCCATTTCTGCTCGGGCCGGCTGACCTCCATTTCACAAGAATCAGACACTTCAAAGCGCTGGGCACTTCACTTTTATGTCGGGCACTCCATCAAAACAACTTTTTAACGATAAATCAACTATTCTAGTTTGCCTTCATATGGGCGAAATTATGAGCAGAATGGGCAAAGATCCTTAAAATCACGTTTTAGCGAGTAAACATCAACGAGATGAAATAAGAAACCATTCGAAATAATCAAGGAAAACACTCGAATATTGTAAATTCCACACTTTTGTTCACATCAATATGGCTGTTGGTTATAGACGAATGAGTAAGCGGGCAAAGAGTAATGGGAAAGGGTCTTTATCATGCCGTAAGGGACAAAAAATAGAGGTGCTCTTGAAAAAGTTTTGTCCGACATCTTGTGACGTAGGCATATTACCAAATCTAGTAATGAACCGGACTGGTCTATATACCATAATAATTTTGAAAATCCTTTCATATATTCAATTTTTATTTAATGTTTTCGAGAATAGTGGGGCAATAATCAAAATCAATAAACTGAAAAGCAATCTGGAAATGATTCTGGTCTAAAGACGAGGGGAAAACCTCATCACGCTTCAGGCATATCAATGATGGGTATGAATTGCAATTGCTGCCAACTCCTACTTGTTTGACTTTATTTTCATTTTAGACAAGACGGAGTAAACCATGGCCAGTTCTCTCCAAAGATTGGTCTTTCTTTTGTGCGCATGTCTTATGCTACAGGAGTTTGCTCCTGTCTATACGGCTCACATTTCCCATCATGCTTTGAAAAAACGACCTGATAGAGAAGAAGAAGGTAATGCTTCATTAGACACCAAAGGGCTCCTATTGCGATTTTAATACGCATGCGTGAGCTATGAACTCTTAAAATAATTATTTTTTAGAACTAAATTTACTGTGCGGACTGCTGTCATAAAACAAGAAGGAAGCAGAAAATAATTAGAAAACAAAGCTATTGACCTAGTTTTTGCAGGCAGTCTCAACCAAGTTACACAAATATGGGGGGGAAATGTTATATACATCGCGTGTTATGTTGAAAAGTCATCAGGATTTTTTCAAATCTCGCCAAAAGAAAGATTTTCACGAAATCTGTCAGAAAAATTGAAGAAAAAAATAGAGTCCCGCGCAAAATTTTATGTTGCCTTTTGGCGGGATTTGTCGCTCGGGCGGCGTTTCAGCAGTGAATTGCTCGCAGGCACATGTTTCGAGCTTTGTTGTTTTTCTAAAGTGGTCAGGACCCTTAAATGCCCATTTTGCAAGAATGTTTAGTTTTTCTTCTCGGCAAGCGGTATGTTATCGAGAACCTATTTCAAAGCCAAATATAAATGATGCAAGTCATCTTAGCAAATTATACATTGCAGAATTATTTTTTTTTAAATACTGGTCCAACAGTTCGTTCTTCGCTCGTTTGTTCGTTCGTTCGTTCGTTCGTTCGTTCGTTCGTTAATTCGTTCGTTTGTTTATTTATTTAGTTATCATTATTTATTCATTTTTTATCTATTTACTATTGCTTGCTTTTTTTAGGGGGATCAAAAAGAGGACTGTTATGGACTACAGTTAAGTATATTGGTTCAAAACTTATCAAGGGTGTCACGTTTACAGCAAATGTTGTCACTTTCACTGCCAACGTTGTGGGTGCGGTTTATGGGTGTAATAAAAGTGAACCTGAGATACCAAAACTCTTTAATGAAGTTGAAGCGATGAGAGCTGAATACTACACAATCAAGGATGAAATTCAAGCTACGTCATGGGAAGGTAGACATTAGACATTAGAAATTGACAACTAATTCAAACACAATGAAATAGAGGAAGGCCGTGTTTTTCAATGTCTTTACTGACATTGATACACACGACGAACATTAGTAGCGGTGATGAAATATGACCTGCTCGCATCGACTTTTGCAAAATTCCAGCAAAATGATTTTAAACCAGTATAATCTACTACTACGGTATCTAGTTATTTTGTATCTGGAATTATAAAATTCATGAATAATTAATGAACCCAGAACAATGAAAAATCACTACCGTGACGGCATCTGTATATTTCATACAGAAATCGTCCTGATTTGCATAATGTTTATCTTGAAATATTTCGGCCAAATTAAATCTAATTACAAAAATATTACTCTAGAATAGCTGCATTAATCTAGACATTTTATAAGTAATATACAATATTCGCGTCCGATCTGTAGATCGGCTGCTCATATTGTATATATTACATATATCGCGATTTTCCGCTACAGGTACATTCTCTTGAATGTTAATTTTTACTCATAAGTAAAAGGTAGAATTCTGGATAAATAATTCTACCTTCTACTTAGTAGTAAAAAATAAGATACTATTTTTTATTATTTACTAAAATTGGTATTATATTTCTGTAGCCTGTAAATTACAAACCCGTAGCGAGGCATCGTTTGAGAGTTACAAGTTTACTCGTGAGCTGTTCAAGTATCTTGATGACGAGCATATACAGGTCTTGCAGACAATTTCCTCAGACACAAAAGAAATTCTCGTTGGTTTCGACCATAACTTAACGGTAAGTTAATAAAAGCATATACAAACAATAAATGGGTGTAATACTTGTCAATTAACATTTAGTAGAATATACAGGAATTTTTCATAGAGGAACACAATAAAATCGACAGCACAGTTTAGTGGTGATTTTACAGTATTTGTTGCACACTTTTTTGTGGTTACACTGCCAACATATGCTGTTGTTGAGAAGTCAGGGACGGATGGACGGATGGAAGAGATGCTGCATGTCACCATATGAAACCCAGACTATTCATTTGTAAAGAAATGTAGGCAATGAAATTCGACTTCATTCGATAAAAAAGTAAATAAAATAAACTTTTAGCAGTGGCGAATCCAGGAATTTTTAAGGAGAGGGAGCAATGGGAACTTTCAAACTATTTTCATTATTATATATTCCTTTTTGCATGGATGCTCATTAGCATTTTCTAGTACGTTGCCGTTCATTTATGAGAACAAAAAGTTCAAAATATATTCGTTTTGATCATGATATCAACTATTTTATTTCAGTACATGAAATGAAAGAAATAAAGTTGCTTTAAATTATAAAAGAAGTAAAACAATCATTGCATTTTTTTGGGGAGGGGGGGGGGACAAGTCACCCTAGTCCCCCTCCCTGGGTTCGCCCCAGCTTTTAGATATGATTAATCTATTCAAACAGATACATTTGCAAACTAGACGAAGATATTTTTCCCGGGGTGATTTTGGCGTACCAATGTTCAGGCAATCTTGGTTGCGTTTCTACAGTCATTTTTTTTACTTGAATAAATTGGTAGTTTGTAAACCAGACATAAGTTTTGTTTTCAAGCGATTTCATAATGTATGGATAGCTGGCGTTTGTGAAAAATGCGAAGACTAATTTAAAAAAGCATCAAGTCAACCAACATCAGACATATTCCAAGAAAGAATTATTTTGCAAACAATCAAAGAATAATCTTTTAATTGGTACGTTGATAAAAACTATTCAAAATGATAGATTTTGTGAAGCTGAAGACCTACCATATTCGACACAAATTTCGGGCAAATCTGATAGATCCACAGTCAGCCCAATAGTGCTACATATAATCACACAACTTGCTCACTTAGTTTTTTACGCCGACGACATGAATTTACTTTATCATGGTAAAAAACATGAACCCATACAATCAGTTTTGAATTTGGATTTAGCCTCTCTTCAATACTGGTTTCTGGCAAATAAATTAACCGTCGACTTCAATACTACCAAAACAAAATGCATACATTTCGGTATAAAAAAAAAGAAATCTCGTAATAATTTCCACTTTTCGCTGAAAATCTCAGATGAGACCGTCAATGAAGCAACTAATATTAAATTCCTTGGCTTGCACATTGATCATCATATAAAATAGGATACGCATATAGATGTTGTCTCCCGTTAAATCTCAAAAATTATAGTCATCTTATATAAAGTAAGGCACTACTTAAATCTAGATATTCTCAGAAATTTTTTCTTCAATATGATCAATTCTTATCTTTCCTATGCCACATTGATCTGGGGTAGCAACTAAAAATCAAAGCGTAATAGAATTCATATACTTCAGAAACGTGCTCTAAGGGTTATGACGTTCTCATATAAGAGAACCCATAGTAGGCCATTGTTCAAAAAATTGAAAATACTAAACATTTTTGAAATCGTTGATTTCCAGCTTGGTGAACTAGCCTAAGATTTTAGCAACAATTGTCTGCCTACATTATTCTCTAATTACTTTATAGCGGAGCTCCGCACGGGCCGAAGGCCCGCGCAAGCGGAGCACCATAATTAAGAAAATATGGTAAACCATCGAGCTCATTTGAAATCGACCACAGGAAGCCCGGATTTCGAAAATACGTACAACGACCGTCCGTACATACATACATACATACATACGTCCGTGTACATTCATGCAAAATTTGCTGACCAGTTTTAGTGGGCGCCAAAACATTCATTATTTTTGCAGTTTCGGATGCAGTTCACTGAAATTTTTCGACAAAATGTATTTCTACACTGAACAAAGAGCATGAAAATGGTAAAGCTAAGCTGACAGCTTGAAGAGATTTGACTCAGAAAGAGAAACAAAGACCGCGGTGTGAAAAAGAAAGATAACTACGATTCAACGATGAAAAGCTACTTCAAAATATTTTCACTGACAAAATAAGTAAAAGTCCCTCATGGAGCTGTTTTTAAACATCCAAATGTGCAGTCATGCTGAGCTGTCATAATTCATCAATAGTCATTCAAAGCTGGAGATAATAATAACTTTATTGAACAAAATTGATTTGCAATCTGACGATTGAAAAACTCAATATTTACAATTAATGTGTATAAAGAAAAATGTACATATCTTACATATTTACAGAAATGATATTAAAAACGACGATATATTTACATATAAATAGTTCATAATTGACATGTGTCTATAAGTTGCAAATGAGCTAGGTATGAAAATAAAGCAATTATTTCCTAGTCCCATTTTGCCACAGAGATTGGAATAAAACTGTTCCTAAACCTTTTTGTACGGCATTTAAAGAGTGGTAATCTTCTTGGCTTCCTCAAATTATACTTTTTAGGAGCAGGCTCAGGTAGAAGCTTAAATAGTTTGCTATCCGGGCGAGTGGTATTTCTGTAGAAAGTTTCACATAGGGATTCACGTCTGTCATAAAGTGTTGGCAGGTTGAGGTGTATCATAGAATCCTTGTATGACATTTCAGGGTAGACTATACGAAGCGCTCGACGTTGGATGTCTTCATTTTACAAGTTGTATTTTCTGGAAGAGTTTATTTGACAAGTTTGTCAGATGGTAAAAAAGGCCGTATTCTTCATGGATTCTTCGTGGCGTTTTTCAGTCATTACTTATCGACTAATCTACTTTTGAAAGTAAAATCGACGGCGACATATTTTCATAAAAACAAAAACAAAAATGTGCGCTGCATTTGCAGCAATTCAAAAGAGGTGAACAGCAAGACGAACACGACTCACGAAGATATATAATTTCACTCTGTTCATTCATCAATTTTTACGGAATATTCATACCACGAAGAGCTGTAAGATCAATGCAGATTTAACAACTATTCACAACAAAAAATCTTTTCACACAAAATGTTTGTCAACAAAGTAGGACTGCCAATTCATGGAGTGGATGGAAATGCAAATTTAGTACAATGTGTGATCGAGCAACACGAGCTTGCCATCGCCGTTCAGTTGAACTCAGTGTAAACTTTTTAAAAGGCGGTGAAAATGGTTTTTGATGCTTTTGAAATTCTAAAAACATGAACAAGCTTATTGTAGTCGATCAGAACTGAGTTTAGTGGAAAAGTGACAGTACAGGACAAGAAACGTGGCGCCGGTATGTTTACATTTTTTGACGATCTTTTATAATGAATTGTTTTTACCATCCACATGAAAGCAGTTTGCAATAATTATATTCACTTGTTTTTGTAAGATATTTATCCATCGTTGATATCTTTATGTGTGTGGCTTTTTTTAATTTGATTCTTGTAATTCTTTGATTTGTTATTGAAAATAAAACGCTTGTATGAATTCGTTAGTGTACTCATCTGCAAGGAGTAAAATTTCAAAACTTCATACTAGCTATTTTTTAATTACGCAGTATTTACATTTGATAATTAAAAATTCACAACCGTTTTAGATAGCTAGATTACCAATAAGTAATTCTCTTCAAATTTCACCAGAAAAGTGAAATTTTTGTCGAAATTATTGTAAAAACATTTTTTTCAAACGTGAAAGAGCGTAAAGCGAGAAGCGCGCGGGATTTGCTTACAACTCAAAGAAGCCATTTTAGTGCTTTTCAACTTCTCATTGGACAATCAATTATAATTGACAAGTGCTATTTTTACCATGCATAACAACATGTTTTTCGCATTTTTGCGTATCACGCCGGGCACAAACAGCTCTAAAAGCGATTTTCATCAAATTGATGTTTTGCATCAAATATAATTCGCCTGCTTCTTACGATTTTAGAAGTGAAAACCGTTTTTGATTTGGATGACGGAAACATGAGTTATTGCCATTTTAAGGATAAAAATATTTCCCGGGAAAATTTCGCGGGAAAAATATTAAATAAAACCTTTGTGAAAACACATCGCTTGGTAAAAATTTGTCATTTCCAAACTTTTTCTTGAAACTGTTGCTTATTTCAAAGGAGGAAAGAAGTGCAAAAAATCCTATCGTTTTAGATTTTTGATTTTTGTCTTAGTATGACAGAAAAATAAATGTTAAAAAAGTAATAAATCACTATGACGTCAATATGACGTCACAGCTTTTTATGAAAACCGTTTACGCGCGTCCTTTCCAGGAGTTTGAACATTTTTCAAGGTAGAATTACTAACACTTATGTTGTTGATACAAAAACGCTAAAATTGCTGATCTCTTATTATTTATAATAAATATTTCTATCTCAAGTGACGTCATATTCGATGACGTCATCAAATTCCAAAAATCCCTTATATCTCCGGAACCAATAAACCAAATTTCACGAAACTTTCAAAAATGTCTTTGGAACCATAAGGAACTATAGAATATACATCAAAAGCGTGTCTAACGATGAAATTGATTTTTTTCACGCATCGTATTATTTTATTATGACGTCACAATGACGTCAAAAAATTTACGAAAAATTTCAAAAAAATTTGCCTTCAAAGTGTTTCAATACCTGAAAGTTCCCTAACACAGAGGTGAATATTTTTCAAGAAATATCAAAAAAACGCAAATTTGTGACATTTCAAGCTGCTGCTTTCTGGGCCCTTTATGCCCAGCGTGTATAATGAAATGTTGTCGCATGCATTAAGCTTTGTGCATTTCAATTGATTATATGATTATTTGATCATTAAATTAAAATAACAGCAAAAAAAAAAAAAAAAAAAAAAAAGATCAACAATTTGATAATTGGTAGTGAATGAACAAATGAAAGAATGAATGATTGAATAAAAAGTTCATTTCTTTAAATCGGAGCTCCGCTATTAGGTTTACCTAATTTTTATATTAGATTTATCTCAAGTATTACACAATTACAATACACGTTCAAAATCAAACAAAAATCTGTATTTACCTAGCCAAATTTGAATTATAGAAAATTCGGAGTTAAATTTGCTGCTGTAAAAGTCTGGAATGATATACCATCAGATATAAAGACATCGTGCTCAAAACAATATTCCGAAAAAAACTAAAGACACTTCTCATTGATCAAGAATGATTTATTAAACTGTATTCTCCATATAATTAAACATTTGTGCATTTACTTAACATTGAATAACAGTTCTTCGTAGTTTATAAACGCTATTTATAGTATTTTTATAATTTATTTATATATTTATAATATTTTTAATTTAATTATAACACATCAACGATCCTCGTTTTGTAACTATATGTAATTATAATTTATTATATTAAGGGTGCAAGAGTAGTTTTTAATCTTTTTTTTTTTTCTTCATCATTCACAAAATTTTTTTTTCTTTTTTTCTTTTCTCTTTCAATATTGTAAATATATATGTGTAAAATAAAAACCTTTGAAAAAACCTTTGAAACCACATATAATCAGTAGAATTCCAGAAGTCATTTCCCCTCAAAGCTGACATCAATGGATATGTTTGATTACTTTACTTACCTCCTCCAGCAATTTTTTGAAAACTTAAACGCGTCTGGAGAAGCTGTCGATGCAGCACAAGTGGAAACAAGGTTTGGTTCGGATCTTGAAATAGGAATGACACTTGTGTTCACTGGAATACAAGTCGCAAGTCCTGTTATGAAGAAGCTTTGGAACAAATATCTAAAGAATACCCATGTTGGGAAGAAAATATCAGAGGTGAGCAGATTGAGTATTAACTGAACAGTATATATCCGCTCTAGCTACCATTAGGGCGTTCAGCTATCAATTAGCATAATGTATATGTTTGAGGTCCAGCCTACGACTGAACCGGTCACCTGTTGCTTAGTAGTTCATTCTAAGGACCGTTTTCTTTTATAACTTATGGGATGTTTAGATAGTATATGAAGAAGTATTGCCATATAAAATATAACTCAATGCAATTAAATCTTCATTCTTTGACCGAGAACTTGCTACATTTTGCCAGTTCAAATCCTCCCCCTTCCATGTTGTTTTTCATTAACACAGTACTACGTGCATGAGAGAAAAACAACATTGAAACATGGCGAGAATGGATCTACATGGGAATTTATTACATATTTAAGATATTACGTTACGCATCTTTTCATTGGTCGGGAAGCGTGCTCCATAAATATAAACTGAGCACGTCAGAATAAAAACAATTCGCTTTCAGCTTGTTCTTCTCCCATCACTTCTTTCGTGCTCTCGTCACTTTCCATCATGTTCTATTACTGAACAAATCACGCTCAAACATCTTCTACTTGAATAGAGAGTGAATATTTTACCTGATAAGAAGTAGTTTTCTCCAAAACTGTAGTATTGGGTTAAATCTTACGTTGCCATGCCCTCCATTGTAATATACCCGTAATTGTAGTTTCTTCTATATGTTAGGGTTCGACGTTGTTGACAAATTCTTTTAATTGTTTGTTTTTTTAGTTTGCTACGAGGTTTAAAACAAAATTTGTGACTGCATCAGAACCAGCCAGAAAAGCAATGAAAAAGGTTTTATCTGCGGGTGTACTAGGAAGAGCAAAAGAATTTATTACCCAAAAATTGCAATCCATAGTTGGAAAAGCTGGAGGAAAGTTTACAAAAGCCATCGATTTTATGAACAAGGCCAAGACAGGTGTAAAAGGGCTCGCAAATCTTGGGGGCGCAGGTAGGTAGCAAAAGAATCTATACATAGGATATTTTTGGCCTGGTAAATACCCTTGTTCACTATAACGTCACATACTGAAATAATCTTCAAAAATCTATTGTTTAAATGCGCAAAGAATCATGTGCGTCGGAAGTGTTGAAATAAACACAAACTCGTCCTGAATATTATTTGGCAAGTATAAATGCATATTTTATTTCAAACCCAGGCCGTATTTGAGATTAAATTGTTTCATCATAATTTCGAAGAGAGCATTTTTGTATTTTCTATTTTGTTGTGAGTTTTTATATCCTCCACGTAAAGAAGAAATTACGTCATAGTGAACTAGGGCATAAAATCCGTTCTTTGTAAATATGTAACATTCTTGGTCTTTTTGTTACTGTAAACGTTACGTATTTTTGGATTCTAGATGCCTGTAATATGCGGTTTGCGTCATTTACTACTATTACCAACATTCTGTGAGAATTCGCTTTAAAATTTTACTTTTAAATCCCTTTGGAGAATAAGACACTCTGCACATGATTTATTTTCGTAAATCACGAATTTATCGCTCGTTTTCGCGCACGTCATTTTCCAAATAAGGTCGAGGAAATGTCACGCAATCTCAACCTGGCTACAATAGTCTCCGATTATGTTGCTCACCGAGAAGAAGGTTCTTAAAACTAAAGTAGCTGTGCTTCGTTGAACCACATAATACGTCGGCGACCGAGGTGTAACTAAAATAAGGTTCTGTTTTTTTTAGCTTTGGCAGTGTGGATGGCTTGGGAGAGCACAACCAAATGTAAAGAACAACTCCAGCCAGCAAAGGAGAGTAAGGCCGCTATGCAACAAGAATTAGACAAAATCAAGACATTTAAAGTTGACATGGACAACGGTTATGCTCAAGTAAAAGAGGTACTTGCATTGCATGTATACTAGCGCGACGAGTCCAAGCGTGGCTACCCATATCAAACTTTTAATGTCGATTTTGGGCTTCCTGTGGTGAAATCACAAGGGTCCTGTTTTAGGTTTAACAGTCTATTTTCGGCCAGAAATAAAAATGTCAGACTTGTTGAGTATGCTTTCACTCAACTGTAACAAATGTGAAGGCTATTGCGAATTGCCGCATTGTCGAATTACTCCAATGCCCAAACATGGTAGGTACAATCCTTATAAGGGAATATGTGAGATAGAAAACGACAACATTCTTAAAGGGCCAGTTCAGATCTTTATGCTTTGCGCGCGTCTATTATTGTTTTGATTTGCATGAAAGCGAGGTACCGCTTTGGCGTGTTTGACTTTCATACACAGCTGAAGAGACGACGCGAGAAGTTGTGGCATGTGTGATCTTTTTTGTATTCAAAAAGTTTGTTCTTATCGAAAGAAATGTTATCTTTGAAATGGAAGCTTCAATAGTAGATTAATCAAACTCAAATCAAGAAGAGATCTTGTCCGAAGGTTCGACACACCGATCCAACAACAACAACGAGATCGATAGGTTAAGAATTCAAAAAACTCAACGTCATGAAAATATTGGCTTCACTTTATAAGCAAGTTTTAATAAACCATGTAGAGGGTTTTTGTATAAGGATCGCGAGTACTGTGACTGCAAGAGATAGTATTATAGATGGAAAGAAAGACGCGGTCTTCTTCGCGAAGCATTCGCCATCATTTGTCTACTCGATTTATGACCATCCAGAATTTTCGTATTTTTTATGTGCGATTGTTGAATAATCTTGTAAAATAACTATTTCAAAGTATTCTTAGATGTCTTGGCAACAGCATGAGAGCTATAGACCTTCATATAATTATTTTCGTTAGCAGATGGAAACAGATTAAAATTGAACACCACAAACTACAGAATTTCCGTAAACAGAAAATGGCCGCTAGGGGATTGAGGGTCGCAAAGCATAATGGTCTGAACTGGGCCTTTAAGGAAAAAGCTTGATATGCAAACAAAGTTTGAGACAAGTGAGACAATTGGATAGCAAGATTTGCTTCGAAAAAACACGTACTTCATTAAATCAAACTCAGTTCTGATCTTCCCTCCACCATCTTTTATTTATGGTCATATCATCACTCTTTAACTCCAAACAGGCAACGCACGTAATTTCTCCAAACTTTCCAATTTGGAATATTCTGCTTTTTATTTCTAGACTCATTTTTACAACAGATTTAGGGGAGTTGAGGTCATATGACCTCGGAGTGCAATTATCCATTGCAGCTGTCACTTTGGATATAATGATCAAGCGATGTGATTCCTTAGCCTCAATAAAAATGCATACATGACATTTAGATCATATTCTGTTGTCTGTTCATACTAATATTGCTCCTTAACGACGTATGCGCTAGTAGCGAAGTATTTGTCATTTTTTTGAAACTTCGGCAGTTGATAAAACAGCATGAAACACATGTTATAAGCGAAAAAAAATCAGGGGTTTCCATTCGATCTTCGGAGTTACAATTTTTTGAAGTCGGCCAGTTTCGGCACTTTCCGTGAGCAGCGTGACAAGTCATCATGAGGTAAAACAGAATGAATGAATGAATGAATGAATGAATGAATGAACTTTATTTAAAAACGGTATTTCATCAACTTAAAAATTTGCTTTCCATGAAAGCCGTTATATACTAAATGATTATATTATATATAAATAATTACAATACTATTGTAGTTGTCTTAAAAGATAATTAAAGTGATAGATTTGTAGTTCTAAGAATTTGTCTTTTAAAAATTTGAAATGAATTGGAATTTCTCAAATCCTTCGCAAGGGAATTCCATAGCTTTGCCCCAGAATATAAGAACGAGTTATTCAAATAATCAGTATTTGGTTTTGGTAATCGCAATGTTGTATCATTATCACGCAAATGATACTGGTTTCTGGAGCTGGCAGAAAGATAATGAAGACAGAAAAATTATCGAACAAGCTGAAAAGGTTATAAAGAACAATCGTAATGACACTAAACTGTTTGAAAAGCAAAAATTCTTGATCATTTCTAAGCAAAAAACACTCTTTTAATGGAAATACCACGTGCATCGCTCGCAACTATGTTGCTTCGGCGTAGTTTTCGCGGGTCGAAATTTAGCAGAAAACATCAAGTTTTCGTACGAAAAAATAAAAGTCATTTTTTTTAAAAACTGAATGAACATAGAATGTTTGGTCCTCTTTTCATCTGTGAATTAAAAAATAGGGGTACCCATTCGATTTGGCGAGTTATCAAACAACAAAGTTGGTGATTGTTGATAACTTGAGAATGCGTGATCGAGAGAATCCCATCCGCGCGCTGACAATGGCGTATGTACTTCAACGGTTCAACTGCTTTTGGTCTTTTTTTGACGCAAAGTAATTTCTTTTCGCAATTTTCGGGCAACAAAAGGTGCACTTGTTTTGTTAGATTTATTTTCATTTTTCATTTTATTTTTTGGTCAAAATAAAGCAACTGAAAAAACAGCGTGTGATGGTTTCTGCTTTAAGGTAATTCCGTAGTTTTGACTGCGCATAGTTCTGCGCATGTTTCAAGCTTTTTGGTTTCAGGACTTTTTTATGTAATCTAGTTAAATTATGTTTGTAAAGTACTTTGAATAAAAAATTCGAGCGAGAAAAAGCGATAATTTTGAAACTCGACCCAGTCCTCTCTCGGAAAACATGGTTTTTGACAATAAAATGACGATATTATTTGCAATATTTCGCAAACTAGCACGGTGACCTATGTTTTTTATTTGATGAAATTATTTTGTATAACATAACATCAAATATATCTAAATTCGAGCATAGGTCATCGGGCTAACTTTTGAGAAATTTCCCAAATACTTTCAGCTTAGGACTTTTTCGAATGAATTAGCAGCTCGTGCGCACATTGGTATTTCGTCAATTTCTTCAATATCACATATTTTTATACATCTGTTCATACTTTTTTAAATAAAAAAAAGTGCAGACATTTGAACAAAACTCTAATGTTTCTTTAACCAAATTACTGTGTTTTTGTTCCGTTTCTCTTCGATTTTTGAGCTTTTTTCTTCACGTCACCAAAATACATGAACTTTGACGTCATATTGCACAAAAACGAAGTCGGTTACCCCCCTTTTTATTGTATTTTCTGAAAGCGTCTCTCAAAATTGTTTGTTAGAACGAGTATAAAAAAATTTCATCGGGCAATTTTATTTTAGGGAATTACCTTTTGTCTTTTAAAAGCAATTGAAATGATATCTCAAATTGTGATGCGCTTCAATTGGGCGTATATAGTTCAAGTTTAATAACTTCACAGTGCTTTAGCTTCACTGAAGTCCAACAGCTTATAAACCAGCTATAAATACCCTTTTCATCCGTCATCACCGAATATTAATTTAAATGGCGACAGAATAAAAATATCAATAAAGACAAAAGAGAGAAAGGGACAGAGAAAGAGAGAGAGTCTTCAGCTCCTTGGTATTATACTGAACATTTCATTTTCAGGCATGGGCCGACATGTGGAGCACAACGACTGAAGAATACTTGCTAGGCCTTCTAGAAGAAACCAAAAACATGGTTCTTGATCCGGAATTTTTAAAAACCGAAGACGAAAAGCAGGACCTCGCGCAACGAATTGATGTAAGTATAATATTTTTTCGTGTACAGTCCTCGTAAAAGCTGAAGACACTTTGTTACAAGATTGAATAAAAGACTAGTCATTATCGGCTTCTTTTCGACAATCTTAGGGAACTGAAACACAGAAGGACCCCTTAAGAAACACATTGTGGACATGTACTTCTCCTCGTTGTTTTCGGCTTATTCTTTTCGGCACACTTGGGGTTCTAGGGCCTCTTTCGGAAGAACTACATGATGAACATGTTGTGCTCACGTGTTAGCTTGTCCTCGTTGCATAGCTCTTGAATATGAAGGGCATAAGATTTAAGTTCACCGTATTTTGTAGTGACCCTGTGTGACGTTATATCTCGTAATTGCACAATGTACACAACAATGGTGTTTCTTTGTTTATTTGCTATTTCAATAACCTCCATTCACCAGGGGTCGTTGTAAGAAACATGGATAAAGTTGTCCACTACATAGAATTTCAGTAGAATTTATCCGGCGCTTTATAGGGATTTTCCAGTGGATAGCGCTATCCATTAAATATATCCACTGAGGTCAAATTATGTGCATTAAACCTACCATAAAAGTAAACATCTACCAAAAAAAGTAACATATTCTGTAGACTGACATGAAGTCCTAGACTGCCTATTTTTATTAGACGGGTTGAATTGCGGATATCTCAAGTATTATATCTACATATAATCAATATATATATAGATATGACAATTTATCAACTAGAAGAAGCTATAGTGTGCTTTGTTCAGTGATAAAACACAATGGAAAGTGACGAGAGCACAAACAAAGTAAAGGAGACGAACGAGCTAAAAGCTTTATTTTTAATTCGCTTCATAGAACAAAATTGGCAAATACTAGGAATGAATGTTGAACATGAAAACGTATCAGCATTTCAAATAACACAGAGACACGTTCCTCCATGTGGTTCGTGGTCATATTCACTGCTTAAGCTCCCTATTGATGCCTTTTTTATAGAGATATCTTGAAGTAGCTAAGATGGATTCAATAGAGGAAAATACACAAATAGAAATGAATCGAGCACAGGAACAACTGAACGAGAAGCTTAATCTTGTTAAAGTTACTTTGGGATGTTACAGAAAAAAAAGTAAGTTCTTACAAAAGAAAATGAGGTAAGATAATTTATCTTCTACGATGGGCTCTGCGCGCAGCACAAGATCCGTTCATTCTATTTTTAAACTGAGTTATTTTGGGAACTGAACATGATAGGCCAGACCACAGAAGGTGCGGTTGCATCGTCAACACACTACAAGCTAAAAAGCAAAAAATAGTTTTTTTAATAAAGCACGTACGAGTATGGGGCTCCTCAGTGTGTCTTAGGATACGCTCTCTTATATCATATCATTCCCTCTTGGTTTGTATGGATGCTCCCTTGTATAACGCTTCGTGTACGTTCGTTGTCAAACATTTTTAAAGCTAACCCTAACCCCGTCATTTGAGGATATGATCAAGCAAGTTGTCGACCCCCAAAAGATGCCAAACGCATATGTAAGAAACCTGAATACTGTGCAAATTTAGTTTTTTTGAATCTACGCAAATTAAAATTATCTAACAATCACGTAATTCTGTTTTTGGACGATTCACAAATCAAACGTCCTATATAAAGCAATGGATAATTCCATTTCACTTGTCGCGAGCACCATCCAAAACTTCCCGCTTCAGAGTAGACTTCTGGACTGTCACACATCCCGCAAAATTCTAGTCCTTCCCCTGGTTCAATAAGATCATGAATGAATGTTAAGATTTGTTTGTGTATTTAGTTGGTATGTTCAACAACGTTGCACGCCACTGCGCACGAGGTGATTCGCCTTTCCTATGGATCTATGACGATATTAAGGAAACAGCTCTAACAGAGGAGGAAGAAAGATGTGAATATCGAACTGGAGAAAAGTACATTTCGGTGAGTACCTATTAGAGATGGACCATTGAAACATAAAAATTGTCATATATTTCGGTAAGAATTGTTTCTATAAATATGTAGAATAAATGCTTGTCGGCTTAAGTTAATGTTAAACTGTCCAACCATAAAACACAGGTTTGTAAGTGGCTTGTAAATTGCTGTTATTATAAGTAATAACATAGCTCGAGGGAATTTAGTAATCAAAAGGTGATGTTATGTGTATACGCTCATTTGAGACACTCCTTCCTTCACCTTAAACATGTGAGGGCATTGTATTTTTCTTTTCAGGCGGAAAATATGCGTAGAGGATGGGATGCATGGGTAGAAAATAATGGGACAAAGTCTAGCACCTGTATGATGAACAACAAGATGCACGTGAATGGTATCAAGGAACAAATGTACGGCAACCAAGATCCCGATGCAGAGGAAATCGTCAAAACAGTACTTACGTCTGATAAATGGACGCAAGGTGAGGTTTTTGTTAAGTGCTTAGGGTATCCTGCACTGCACAGGCATGACCTTAGCCTTTTAGCTTCCTAGCTATTACATGATTTGCTGAAAATCAAATAACAAAAATGTTTTCTATGCTATAAAAGAATGTGCATGGGCAAAATCTGGGATGACGCAGATTTGTAAAGTTCTTAGCAACAATAACCCGCCAACTAGATGTAAAAAGATGCATTTTCAATGTTTTAAAGAAGCCGTCTCAACCAGAATGCTTTGCAGCCCAGTAGACTGCAACAGCCATTTTCGAGGTGACTGAAAATGCCCGCTAAAATAATAAAATCTCTGCAAATTCTGCACATTATCTCAGGCTATGCAGGTGAATTCTTTAGACTTCCTTATTTGTTAATGGTTGATTCTTGAAGATATTTTATAGATTTGTTTATTTTATTTACTCATCTGCAACAGCGGCATGCAAAGCATCGTGTGATGGCTCATGTAACGTTTTCATTGTTGTTAGGCTAGCCCATGTAATTTGGGATCGATGACTCGGGGACATGGTGTACCCTTCGACATCTTTTATCTTAGTACTGTTTTATGGTAGACATTGCTCCAGCTAGCTTTAAGGTTATCTGTTGACGGCTCAAATGTAATAATTGGCCACAAATGTAATAAAGGTCACAAATGTAAGAAATTTTGGCCGAAAATGTAATAGAGGTCACAAATGTAATACATTTTGGCCACAAATGTAATAGAGGTCACAAATGTAATACATTTTGGCCACAAATGTAATAGAGGTCACAAATGAAATACATTTTGGCCACAAATGTAATAGAGGTCACAAATAATATAAAATTTTGATCGTAATAATCACAATAATAACATTCATTTGTATGGCACAGATTCTCGACTTTTTGATGGTAAAATATATACTTATGTGTGGAGTTTTACAAGCAATTTATAAATATCCGAATCGTGGTTTATCGGTGCTATAGATACGCGGCTTCCAGTTGAATATATATCTGCCGATAAAACACTCATTCTCATTTTATAAATACTACATATAACATGATAGTTATAATAAGCTTGGTTACAGATATGACGACAGCGGTTGACAATTGCTTGTAAGTTTTGTTAGTCACTTTTGCTCACTTTGGAAAGAGCCTAATGGAGGCTGCAAGAACGGCCCAGCACATTATGACGTCACTTCGTAACAATCAATTGAGATTCGCACAAAAAAATCTTTAAAATCAGTCATAATTGTTGAATGAACTGTTTTTCTAGAACCCAATATTTAATGTGGTGATTTTATTCCCATAGAAACAGAGTGGTGTGATAATTCAACAGGGAAAAGTGTAAACATTAAAAAAATGTGTTGCTCCGGTTGATCTTTCAGACAAGGCATTGTTAAATAGCGTCATTTTGAGGTGAGAAACTTACTGACGACACTTTTTGTTGTGCCTAAAACGTTCAACACGCATAAAATTTAAGTTTAAGAGTGTCGTGAGTCGTGTACATGGGCCTAATATAGAGTTGTCATTGAGTTCGAATCCATCATAGAGCAGTGATAAAATTGTCCATATTTTACTTAACAAATAAACCCAAGAGTTCTTACCAGTTTAAGTGTTGCCGACTTCAATTGCATGACTACAACTACTGAATAGGTTTACTAGTGTTGTGACCTTTGTTAAACTTGTGATCAAGCGCTGTTGTTATATTATGATCAATTCTTTTATGACCATTATTACATTTGTTGTTGAATTTTATTTCCTTTGTGACTTTTATTACATTTGTGACCAACATTTATTACATTTGTGCCCAATTATTAGTCATTTGAGCCCTCAACATCATCTTATTACATTCAAGTGATGATCCAAGTATATTCTAACGCACTGTATGGTATTATCCTAAAATCTTCAGTAAAATACAGATGTTTACAAGCTTTAGCATTTCTCACTCTAGATAGCTTAAACATATTCCATGAATGGTAAGCGTTTCACTATTAACAATAATTCGAGATTTGACTTATGACAATTTTAAATGTTTCACATTTTAGTGAATCTAGTAAAATTCATTATAATTATATTTCATTTTAGTGAACTATCGCGATATCACGCTACTACAGTTTAATCGTCATCACATTATAGTTGTACTTTTCCAATTGTTGCAAATATAACTGCAAAACATACTTATCTATTGAATTATGAAATTAATAAAATATTTAGAAATGCGTATTTTAACAATGTGCTTATGTGAAAAATGTTCATGGAAACAATTGGCCTTTAGAGTAGCGATAATTACGATTGCATCTTAAAAATATAATAAACTTTACAATATTTCCTTTTCTTTTTTCTAGGAATTCCTGAAGTAGAAGAAATCATCGAAGAATTGCAAAGAGAAAATCCTAATATTGCAAACCAGTTGTCTCCAGAAAAGGAAGACCAAGTCTGTGATGCCCTAAAAGAAGGCAAAACGGAAGAAGAAATTCTAATGGCTTTAAACTTTTTCTCGAGTGGCAAACAATACACCATTGAACAAATTAAGGAAGCGGCAAAAAAATGTGGTAGGTGTAGATTACAAATTTTAATGGACCTGTTTCATAAATTGTTTTCATGTTTGCATGTTTGCATGTTTGCATGTATTGTTATGGCTGTGGATTTTCAAAGCCTGTGAGTGATCGGTTGTGGGAAGGAAAACTTTTGGTAGAAGTAAATCAAAAACTCATTCATAATAGGCGATTTGCATTATGGTGTCATGTATTACAACTACCAGAATGCTTTGCTCACTTTCTTTTGTAGTGCAATTAACACTAATTGTTCTTTTAATCTCCAAAGGGATTTAAAATGTGAATATGAAAGAGAATTCGCCGCAATTAATGCTGGTAGTCGTAGTAAAATGACACCATAATGCAGATCGCCTATTAATCAGCTATTAGGCAAATAGCTCACTTTCGACATTATGGTTGAGCAGCCATGCACAAAACAACTGAAAACGGGGCTCAGGGGAAATAAAAGAATATCATTAGGAATATTGATTATTTTCCCGGAGTCTCGTCTTCAATTGTTTTGTGCATGGCCGCTCAACAAGAATATCGAAAGTGAGCTATTGGATTAGGTGATTATTTGGTGATATGCAGGACTCGCAAAGATCTCAGTTTAATTTTCTTATCATAGACCACAGCTAGGTTTGGTATATTTTTGTGTGGATATAGCTGATTCGTGTTCACTGGTCCTTAAAGACCGGTACACGCCAGGGAGCTTTTCTTGTGCTCATCTGTAACAACGATTTCACGCGAAAAAATATGTTGTGCAACAAAACGTTTGCTCCCGGGTTTTGCTTCCTCATGTTGAGATCTGTACAAACGAAGAAGCTCGCTCCTGAAACACGTTCCTGCAGCAATTTTGCTCATGGAGCTTGCTCCCTCATATTAAATCAGTTTGATATGAGGGAGCAAAACCCGGGAGCAAAAGTTTTGTTGCGCAACATATATATATATATATATATATATATATATTTTTTGCAACCGTTGGTATACACGAGAGACCTTAACTCCGGAAGAATGCTGCGGGGTCGTTATGAGGGAGCAAGCTTCTTTATGTGTAATGACCTTTAAACCTAATCACTCATTTTGCATTCACTCATTTTGTTTTCTAGACACTACAACATAAAGACCTAAAGATCTGTTCACGGAAAACTTCAAAAAATGGTTAAAGAAAACGAGCAATAAGACGATAGTAATGATATATAATATTCATTACCTGCATTGCTAAACCAAACGCGTGTTAAGTAAAAAAAATATGAAATAAAATAAAAAGAGCATTTTAAAACCTAACGAAACATCTGTGAGGTTGAATTGGTTGATAATTCTTATTTAATTATAACTATAATTCTTTAGGCGCTCCAGGGGGGTTCCGTGGAACCCATCGATCCCCCCTTGATCCGCCACTTGTAAAGCTCACGTATGTATATCTAGATTATAGCGACGAATCTGGACTGTGCAATGTGGGAAGACTTTAGTGGACGGCTGTTTTCTCGACACGATCTCCTATGCATGTACTATAATTACCAATGCAAATACATCGTTTCCGTGCACCGCGCGAAATGCACCTGCATTTAATTGGCGAAAATAACCCATCATTGAACTCTTAACACACTCTCAGCTATGTAAAAGTCCGGAAGGAGAGTACTTTGGACGTTCTGACAAATAGGGAATGGTTTTTGGTCTTCACGTCTTGAATAGGGTATACAATTTACCGTAAGTTGTCTTGAATAGGAGCGTAATTTCCCCATGTAAAAGTCAGGTTAGTAACAATAGTCCAGTTTCAGGCTAAGCCTCGATAGTATGTGATATATTCTTCTTTTGTACGAGGTACATCCCGTAGGAATGCACCAATCCAAAAACAATATAAATACCAATGGTTTTGTCTCGACTGTTTTGTTGATTTACTGACAATTGAGGCTTAGCCTGAGCAATGACGAATTTGAAAATGGTCTATTGCTGTCATTCACAATGTTCAAACGATCACGGTCGTCGGATTTGGACAACGCACATGCATCAAACATTGTTCTAAAGCCCATATTCATCTAGGAAAAGGAGCACTTCTTGACTTTTTAGGCAGTAGTCACGTATATGATATTATCGATAATATTCTTATTTTGTTGCTTGGAGCTTGTGAGACATAAAAGGAAAATCGATTACTTTTAATTTTACATCAATGTTTCACGAAAAATAAAGGAATACTTTGCAATTTTCTTTGGAAATTCGATTGATGCTCTTACGGACCAAAGCGTGAACCACAGTGGGTAGACATCACGTGACTTCATTGAGTAAACCACGATTTGATTGGCTCAAGGTTACCATGGCTTTTGTACTAAAGTTTTTCTTTTGTGGAGAAGTGCATAACAAAACATTCCGATGTGGGAAAAACTTGCCGGCCAAGGGAAAAAATTAACATATCCCTCTAAAAAAAATATCCTGCATTTCTTAACTTTCACTGACATCAGATTCTTATACTGTTCTACGATATTTTAAAAAAAAACACTCATCTTTGACAGCCAACGACTTTGTGATGGAATATCTACAAAGTGCTTGAAATTGTGTACCTGTGAAATAGCTAATAAACTAATCAGTGGTACTTGATAGGCCTCAGTTCGATAATCTCTTGCTCATCACGTTCTACTTTCGATTGTACTTTGAAAAAAATCATTAGTGCCAGAGATGGAATAGTTTCTATCATTAGGCTGTTTCATAACATGTCGACCGTCAAAAATAAAGCAGATATTCCCTTCCGATCATTTTTAGAAATTACTTGCTGGTGGTCCTGACTTTCAAAATAGAATTTTAAGGGTGTCAGTCTGACAGTAAGACATTGCGTGTACCGGCTTAAAACATCTACAATTATCTTGAGAAAGATGCTAAACCGCATTTTGCCGGGCTTTGATAGTCAAATAGGGCTTGGCTTTATTTCTTAATAAAACCAAACAAATAACAGCTAAGTTATAAACAATCATAAGGTCACAGAGGAAAAAAAATTAAACATTAATTTGATTATTTGTGATTACATTATGACAATCTAATCACTGTTATATGATTAGAAAGTTAATTAAGTTTTAAAAATTTATTCTTACCAGCTAATGGATTATTAGCTAGTGCCATCGGTGCGCCGTCACAAAATCTCTGACAGTCTTCAGGAAAGGTAAGTTTCTGTCTGTCCCGACTTCTAAAACTCTTGGCTTTTTGTAAAAAGAGGTTGTATGAGTTTGAGCCTATGGCGAATGTCAGGGAAAACGATTTTTAGTAGTCAATTTAAGTCTAAAGTTGGTTTGCAAGCGAGCATACTTTTTGATATCTGTTGCAATTTTGTAAACTTTTATGTAGAAGAAAGTTAAATGTACCTCAATATTTAAATTGATTGGCTATATTATACAATAATGTATCAGTACATTATAAGATATTTATATTTAGCTTGATTCGTGTCTTCATTTTAAAGGGCTTATGTTCATTTGAGTTTGCATGCAGTCAGATATTTGATTTACTTCATTTGTTGCTGATGTTGATCAAAGGATATGTCGTGGCTGGTCGTCATGGAAAAGACTGTTGGTTTAGTTTGTGTGTTGGAAAGGCACACTGCAAAAACTGCGTGGTTAAAACAACCAAAAACATGGTTATAACCATTCTAGGTGATAGATTTATTTTGGTTAGCATGTTCAAAAAAAATACATTGGTTGTAATAATCTAAATTTAACGGTGATAACAACTAAGATTTTACATGAACCAATTGATTTAAATTGATTTAATCCCCAATTTTCAAACAAAAAAATGTCATTGTAACAAAAATACAATTGGTTCGTTTAGATGTATTAATCAACAGGATTGTTTTTAATTTGGTTGCTTTAACCAGACAACCTTCACAGTGTATGTTAATTAATGTGTGCAGTTCCCACCTGAGTGTGATTTTAAGAAAGACACTGAGACTGCTGGTTTAGTTTGTAATGATGAAATCCCATGATTTTCTTCCAGCTGGATTTGTCATTGTTTGGGAAAGAAGAGTTTCTAACATATATATCTAACTAGCTCAAAGACTTTAACGATAATGGTCGCCAATTTCCAACTATAAATTTTCACAATATATAAAATTACTGACCGATAAGAAAAACAAAAGAGGCATTGGATAGATAGTTTAGAGTAGCTAATTTCCCGCAATTATGCAAAGTTGTATTGCATCATGATTCCAAGTTAGTAATTTATTTCACTGATTTATGACACTCATGATTCTTTCATTGATAGAAATATCTAAATGTCATTATGACGCATCTACAACTACTAGATTTTTTTGAAGCTTTGACTTTGAAAGTTGTAGAACTTAATCGTATCCAAGTAGCACCTCCCACCCCCCCATAGACATTGATAGGCTGTTCATGTCGATAAATATTAATGTGTATGGATTCAAAATGCTGTCACTATCATTTGTGTCACTTAATTTACTTTTTAGACAAGATAAAGTAAACCATGGCCAGTTATCTCAAAAGATCGGTCTTTCTTTTGTGCGCATGTCTTATGCTACAGGAGTTTGCTCCTGTCTATACGGCTCACATTTCACATCATGCTTTGAAGAAACGACCTGATACCGAAGAAGAAGGTAATGTTTCAATGGACACTTCACTAAAGGGCTCCTCTCCCGTTGATGCGCATGTGAATGTATCATTGGTGCTCACGCTTTATTCATACGTTAGGGTATCTATCTAAATATATGTTTGGTGCACAAAACATGCACAAATAACTGAGAAGAAGAAGTGAAAGCAAGTAGTTATCTCTCCGAAATTTGTTATAGAATGTCACAGTTCGTAATTATCATTATACCAACGACAGCTGTTTCACCTTTGTTATTGCTTCTGAAGATAAGTTCGATAAGCATTGATATAGGGTTGCACTTAACTTTGTTTTTGTTTTTCAGGCGGATCAAAAAGAGGATTACTATGGACTGCAATTAAATATATTGGTAAAAACGTTATCAAGGGTGTCACGTTTTCAGCAAATGTTGTCACTTTCTCTGCCAACATTGAGGGCGCGATTTATGGGTGTAATAAAAGTGAACCTGAGATACCTAGACTCTTTAATGAAGTTGAAGCGATGAGAGCTGAATACTACAGAATCAAGAATGAAATTCAAGCTACATCATGGGAAGGTACACAATGAAAACTGCTAACTTTAAAAAACACAATAAAACTAGGAAAGCCGGGGTTTTTCAATGTTATGATTGAACCTGTTGACACCTTAATTCTTTCAAACTGTTCCAGCCAGTCAAATAGCCCCGGGGAGTAGACGGGGGGGGGGGGGGGGGGGGAAATAAACGACTGTGTGTGTTCATCAGAATCTTTCAAAAAATAACTCTAAAAGATACCAGGCGTTCTTCAAAAGGGCGTAGCTACAAAAATTTTCATCCGTTAAAGATACCAAAAAAGGAATGCAATTAAATACACGAAAATAAGTTTTATTTATATTCTTATTAGTGACCGGAATTCTAAACATCAAAAGCTATGCATTTGTTGGCTAGTTTCTTTTTCAACCCCTAATACCAAAAAGTAAAGATTTGGCAAATCTTACGTTTTAAAGGCCTCAAAACGGACCACGTCGCTGATTTTTACCCCTAAAAGATACAACGAGCATTACCACGCCGGGTGTCCCCCTCTCGCATCAGCATGATTTTCCTAACATCTTTTTCATTGACCGTCATTATTTTGGGATTAATATCTAAGCCATAGTTTATGGGAGGAGATGTCTATAAAATAAAATGTCTTTTTTATGTTTTTTTATGTTTTTAATTTGTTGCTGTTTTTTTTTATGTTACGTATATGTTATTATATATTTTGTAGCCTGTAAAACACAAACTCGCAGCGAGGCAGCCTTTGATAGTTACAAGTTTACCCGTGAGCTGTTTACGTATCTTGATGACGAGCATACGAAGGTTTTAAAGACAATTTCCGCAGATACAAAAGAAATTCTCGTTGGTTTCGATCATAACATAACGGTATGTTGATAAAAATACGAACGATAAATGGGTGCAATACTTATCAATATTTAGTAGAATGTACTCAAACATAAGAACGTGCCAGAATTTATAGCAGTTTATATAATGGTATTTTATTTTGTTGTACACTTTTTGTTGTTGCGCTCCAGTTTTGTGCACAGCAAAATATAGTAGAGCTCAGTATCATCTAGCTTAGCCTGCATCCCAGAAATTATTATATACTCTCTCCAAATTATCCAATATAGATGAACTACAGATAGATATATTGTTTAATATGAACTCATAAGCAATCATACAATTTCGTACAATTTCATATAATTTAAGTTTAATGGATAAAAATTACAATTTGATATAGATAATATATATAAAATCTATGTATAGATACTAATAGCGGAACTCGTTAAGACGGGTCGCTCATTAAAGGCCGGCACACACTAGGCGACAAGTCGCAGCGACTTGTCCCCGCGACATGTCGCCTCAGTGTGCACTGGTTCAGCAATCCCAACCGGTTGGATTTCATGCGTCAAGTCGCAGCAACAAAATTTTCGCTGCGACATGTCGCGGGGACAAGTCGCTGCGACTTGTCGCCTAGTGTGTGCCGGCCTTAAAGACGATGAGTTTGTCGTTCATTCATCCACTGTCAATTATTAAATCATTGATCAATCAATTAATCAACAATAACTATAGATGAAAATGCAAACATCAACAAATATGAATTAATGAATAAATAAATAAACGTAAATAAATATCAAACCAAAATAACAAAGCAAACAAATTTCAAATAATTTTAATAATTGTAATAATGAGTGACGGCCATGGATGTGTTTACTTACTTTACATATCTTTTCCAGCAATTTTTTGAAAACTTAAACGCGTCTGGAGAAGCTGTCGATGCAGCACAAGTGGAAACAAGATTTGGTTCGGATCTTGAAATTGGAATGAATATTGCATTTACTGGAATACAAGTCGCAACTCCAGCTTTGAAGAGGCTTTGGAAAAAGTATTTAAAGAACACCCATGTTGGCAAGAAAATATCAAACGTAAGTAGATTGATAGCTAACTAAAACAGCATTTTTTAAATGATGGCTTTTCGATATCAGATTTGCTCTACAATTATAATATTCAGCAATCAAAAATCAATATGTATTTTTGACGGCCAGCTTATGACCGAACTGACTTGTGGTATGATTTCGGTAGTTAATATAGCCATTAAAATGAAGTATCAACCATTCCAAAAATACCCTTTGAACATAGTATAGTTTATTAAACAAAAACCCCTAGTTGGTGGACAATAAGTTATTTCATTGGGCTGACACGAGTTCATTTCATTGCCGGGTCATAGCTTCTTTCATTGGACTATACTTGTTTTTCCCGGGCTCAGATTTTTCATTTTATTGGGAAATTGGTTCATGTCAATGTTTTTATTCAGTTCATAAGGCACGGCAGAGTTGGGTCATAGTTCATTTTATTGTGCAATGGCACATTTCATTGGGGAATCGTTTACCTGTCATTGGGCGATTGCGATGGTACAGACGTCTGGTGCTCCACCAACTGAACTGACCGTTCGGCGGCAATATACAATAGTCACCTGATTTGTAAAAGGTTTAAAAGAGCTCGCCTGTGGCTTGCAGAATTAAATCCTGATACAGATGATCACGTGCTCAAATTGTATACAGTACTTAAAGAACTCGTAACGGACATTGAGTTGCTTTGAAAGCCACTCATAAATTATTCTAAAACATAAGTTTTGATATTTAGCTATTATGCATTAGCAATTTACGCATTCAAATAATCACAAAAATTTCGTGCGAATATTTCGGTGTATGCAAAATACTTTTGTCCATGATCCTAGTTTGGAGATAAATCTTATTTTGCCATTTCCCGGCCCAATTGTAATGTTTCGAACTCTTCAATAGGACCGGAATGCTTAGGCGTTTTCCAACTGCAGAAACACACTCAAAACAGATAAATAAATTACAGCTGGTCGGGTTCGAAGGTTTTGACATATATATATTCATTTACTTTTGAAGCTTGCTACGAGACTGAAAACAAGATTTCTGCCGGCCACATCAAAGCCATCCAAAAAAGCCATTAAAAAGATTTTTTCTGCGGGTGTGCTAGGAAAGGCGAAGACGTTTATTAGCAATAAATTGCAATCCATAGTTGGAAAAGCTGGTGGAAAGTTTACAAAAGCCATTGATTTTATGAAAAAAGCTAAGGCAGGTGTGAAGGGGCTCGCAAATCTTGGGGGCGCAGGTAGGTAGTTTAATGTTGTTGATATACTTTAAAAACTGCCTAGCTAGAACAAACAAAAAACAATCCTGGTAATTAAATCGATCCCTCTGAGAAAATCAGTTGTATTTTGGTTATGATGACATTTCTTTTGGTTGACAAAGCATCCACATTATCTTTGGTTCAAACAAACAATTAACTGTGGGCTAAATCGCCATCAAACTAAATAAATTGGTTGAAGTAAAATCTTGGTTGTAATAATAACCATTAACTTTGGATTATAACATGGTTCAACATGTTAACTAAAATTAAATACTGGTAGAATTAACCATTTGAAACCATTTTTGCAGTACAATCTTTTTTATCAACATATCAAAGAATTGGCTAAACAAGTTGTCTTTCGCAAAGTCATCGTTTCATATTAACATTTGGAATAGATTACCCCATTTGGGAGTAAGTTTGAACCCTTGCTTTTTGGTGTTTTTTTTTTTTTTTTTTTTTTTTTTTTTTGTGGTTCGTAAAGCCTTAAATCGTCCACAACGTACAGTTAATGTAGTGAAAACACTACTGCGGAATAGGCCGCTATTTTGTAAATGGACTAAATTCATTATTGGAGCCAAATACTGAAAAGCACAGGGATCCCGCACGAAACACTCTGACTACTAACTATATTCTCTGTTGCTGACGTGTTATGCAGTTCGACGAGAAGAAGGCTCCTGCAACTAAGTGACGGAACATTAGATATTTGAGGGGGGTGGGAGGGGGGGGGGCGATAATTTTTGCATTATATTTGTTTCTCGTGTGATTGTGCAGGATATTTTCTTCCTCCCTGCACGATATTTTTATTGGCACATCTGCCGTACACGATATTGTTTTCTCTGTTTAAGGCTTTGCTCGATATTCTTTTTGGTATTTGCCCAACCCCCCCCCCCCCCCCCCCCACCCACCCTCAAATATCTAATGGTCCATCACTAACGTATAGTTGTCGGACCCCTTCTTTCGATGAACCACATAATACATCTGCTGGTGAGGAAACTCTAAATGTGGGTGTCTTTATTAGCTTTGGCAGTCTGGATGGCGTGGGATAGCTTAACAAGATGCAGAAATAATCTCCAGGCAGCAAGGGACAGTAAGGTTGCTATGGAACAAGAATTAGAAAAAATCAAGAAATTTAAAGTCGACATGAACAACGGTTATGCTCAAGTAAAAGAGGTATTTAAATTTCATGTATAATTTAGACTTATAGTGCCAAAGTGTCTGGCAAGCTACAATCAGTTGCAAAATTGTTTGGACATCGACATTTTTTTTCGTTCCCTTTCGAAACCCCTCCTTGTTTATGTATACACCGTTTTCACCCGCTACCGATCCCCCGTTTCTCCCGATACATTTTTGCATTGGTTTTGTTGGGATATGTTAATCGTCTTCGAGGCTGCCAACATTGCGGAGGGGGGAAGGGTTAGAGATTGAGAACAATACTGAGCGATTTTCTTCTAAATTATTTATAATGTCATCACTAATTTGGCAATTGAGCGTAGTATGCCAATTGGATGGCAAGATTCGCTTTTAAAGAACCTGTATTCCATGAGCCGAAATCAATTTCGTCTAGTTTATCTACCAATTCAGCCATATGTGCAGATATTTATTCAGCTAAAATGCTTTTAAGATGTCGAGCTTTAGATAATGCATTTTGGAGTTAAGAAAAGGGGTTTCAAGGCCATAAACTACCTACTACCACTGTGGTATTATTCAGTACTTCTCGTAAATGTTTCGTTTTCAGGCATGGATGGATATGTGGGAGACGGTCACTGAGACGTACTTGTTAAGCCTTCTAGAAGAAACCAAGAACATGATTCTTGATCCTGATTTTTCAAAAGCCGAAGACGAAAAGCAAGACCTCGCACAGCGAATCGATGTAAGTATAATATTTTTATAAAACAGGTTAAAATGTTAGTATCCAACGTAGGAACTTTAGTGCTTCTCGCACAGGTCATCTTTGTCACGCAAAGCAAAATATTTATAAGTAATACCATGGCACGAGTGAAATCAGTGATAAAATTTCCCCTAATGGCGAGGGCCGAAAACTTGTTGAAGTCCAGAGGGCGCATACATTTTTGTTATTATCGGCCATTATTATATAAAAACATCAGAAGATATTCTGCATTGCTTTTCTCTGCTAGAAACACTTGGGGCTGTTGGGAGAACACTCGAAAAGATTTAGAATCGCATTTTTATCGTGTTTTTTACCAGCAATCCCTCGTGTTTCTATCAAAGAATAGAACCACAAAAAATGTGTAGATCTGTAGGAATGTGTAAATCTGTTTGCTGCAATTAAACTGCTTCTACCCATTAAAACAAAATGAAAATATGACAAAACATGCATCATTCAATCGTTAGGGTCGGTACACATTAGGCGACAAGTCGCATCGACAGTTTCCAACTGTGTGTACTAAGTATTTTAGACGGAAATTGTTGTCGCCGCAAAAGACTTTTGTTGCTATGACTTGCTGCATGAAATCCAACCCGTTGGATTGTTGAACCATTGCACACTTAAAGTCGGTACACACTAGGCGACATGTCGCTTCATTGTGCACTGATTCAACTATCCAACCGGTTGTAATTCTGTTGCAGCGACAACAATTTCCACCAAAAATACTTAGTACACACGGGGAAAAATTGTCGCCGCGACCAGTCGGGGGGACAAGTCGCTGCAACTTGTCGCCTAGTGTGTACCGATCTTTAAGTGACATGTCGCTGGGACAGGTCGCTGCGACTTTTTGCCTGCCTAGTATGTACTGACCTTTAGATCAAGAAAATATTTTTTTGCTGTCTCATCTTTAATAGTTTTTAAACTTATAACTGCAGTTTGAAAAATTATCAAATATTACGAATTAATGTTGAACATGAAAACAAATTGACATTTCAAATTACACAAAGACACTTTTTCTCGTTCCTTCATTTGGTTCGTATTCATGGTCACTGCTTAAGCTCCCTATTGATGCCTTTTGCTTTTAGAGATATCTTGAAGTAGCTAAGATGGATCCAAAGGAGGAAAATACACAAATAGAACTGAATCGAGCACAGGAACAACTGAACGAGAAGCTTAATCTTGTTAAAGTTACTTTGGGATGTTACAGGAAAAAAGGTAGGTTTCTACAAGAAATAATCATGGCATAAGAAAACATATAGCTCATACTGAACCTTTATAAAAACCGGATTTTTTTTCATTTTTAAACTGATTTACTTGTTTGACGGAGTGTGATTGGCCTGATCCTGGTGGTTGTAGGTGCAGCTGCAACTTCGAAACACTTGGCAGCAAGTTTTTCTAAATGTAGCATGAGTTGGGCTCCAGATTGTGTCCAGGGATAAGTTATTCTACGTTATTCTATAACATGCTCGTTGAACGTAAATGTAAATGTAAAGTTATACAGTAATTTCCCTCGGGGCTTTTCAATTACTGTTTACAACTGTTCTTTATTGGGGGACTTTACGGACTGCTATATGCAGTGTACAAACATGAGTATATAGAATAATTGTTAGTGGTTTTGCCCCCGTTGTTAGTAAGTGCAGGCACTGAGGATGGTCGCACCTGCGTCCTCAGTGGTTCTTTAACGTCCACAACTGGATTAGAGTATAGAGTAGACGGGACCTCCGATTTAACGTCGTTATCCGAGAGGACGTGAAGATCTTACCATTTGCAGATAGAGAAACAAAGGCAGCCAACTTCTCCTCAATCATTTTAAGACCCTGAGTGCTGGTCCGGCCAGGGCACGAACCCGTGACCTTCCGCACAGTAGCCCGAAGCTCTACCAACTGAGCTAACCGGTCGACGTATAAAACTTCCTTAGAAAGCTAAATACTTCACAAAATTAGATTTATCGAATCCGTGTGAAAAGACCATTTCACGATCACGTCATAAATCTGTTTTTGGATAGATTCGCGAATAATGCGTGCAATCAATCTTTGGATGATTTGATTTCACTCGTCGCGAGATCCCTCCAAAAATTCACGATTCGGACTAAATGTTAGGCGAATCACGGATCGCTTGGACCCTAGCTACTTAGTTCTTCCCCTGGTTCAGTCATATCATATCAAAGTATAACATTTGTTTGTGTATTTAGTTGGTATGTTCAACAACGTTGTCCGTCATTGCTCACGAGGTGACTCGCCTTTCCTATGGATCTATGAAGATACTAAGCTATTAGTTTCTTGACCCTAGCTACTCAGCTCTTTCCCTGGTTCAGTCATATCATATCAAAGTATAACATTTGTTTGTGTATTTAGTTGGTATGTTCAACAACGTTGTCCGTCATTGCTCACGAGGTCACTCGCCTTTCCTATGGATCTATGAAGATACTAAGCTATTAGTTTCTTGACCCTAGCTAATCAGCTCTTTCCCTGGTTCAGTCATATCATATCAAAGTATAACATTTGTTTGTGTATTTAGTTGCTATGTTCAACAACGTTGTCCGTCAGTGCGCACGAGGTGACTCGCCTTTCCTATGGATCTATGAAGAAACTAAGCTATTAGTTCTTATGGATGAGGAAGAAAACTGTGAATATCGAACAGGAGAGAAGTACATTTCGGTGAGTACGTAGAAATGGACCAATGAAAAACGATTAAAAACCATATATTTCGGTGTGTAGTATTTACACAGCTATATTAGTTTACTTGTTTGTATGCCTAGGTTTTTTGAACGTTAAAAAAAAAACATAAAATACGTGTCATGGATGGTTAAGGGCTTAATTCTGCCATTTTTGTTTCTTTTTTTAGGCGGAAAATATGCGTGGTGGATGGGATGCATGGGTAGAAAGGAATGGGACAAAGTGTAGCACCTGTATGATGAACAAACCAGAGCACGTGAATGATATCAAGGAACAAATGTACGGCAACCAAGATCCCAAAGCAGAGGAAATTGTCCAGACAGTTCTTTCGTCTGATAAATGGCAGCAAGGTGGGAGTTTAGTTAAGGGCGCGGGGGATGTCCTGCGCTGCACAGGCCAGATACCCCCTTTACTTTCTTGTAGTAGTATAGTAGGGACCCCCTGCTTTACTATCATAAATCATACCATGGCTCTCATTGATAATATAAAAATTAGGTAAACCTAATAGCGGAGCTCCGATTTAATGAAATGAACTTTTTATTCAATCATTCATTCTTTCATTTGTTCATTCACTACAAATTATCAAATTCTTGATCTTTTTTTTTTTTTTTTTTTTTTTTTTTTTTGCTATTTTCTTTTCATGATCAAATAATCATATAATTAATTGAAATACACAAAGCTTTATGCATGCGACAACAATTTATTATACGCAAAAATGCGAAAAATATGTTGTTATGCATGGTAAAAATAGCACTTGTCAATTAAAATTGATTGTCCAATGAGAAGTTAGAAAAGCACTAAGATGGCTTCTTTGAGTTGTAAGCAAATCCCCGCGTGCTTCTCGCTTTACGCTCTTTCACGTTTGAAAAAAAATGTTATAACAATATCGACAAAAATTTCACTTTTCTGGTGAAATTTTAAATGAATTACTTATTGGCAATCTAGCTATCTAGATTTTTAATTATCAAATGTGAATACTGCGTAATTAAAAAATAGCTAGTATGAAGTTTTGAAACTTGCAGATGAGTACACTGACGAATTCATACAAGTGTTTTATTTTCAATAACAAATCAAAGAATTACAAAAATCAAATTAAAAAAAACCCACATACATAAAGATATCAACGATGGATAAATATCTTACAAAAACCAGTGAATATAATTATTGCAAACTGCTTTCATGTGGATGGTAAAAAAAATTCATTAAAGATCGTCAAAAAATGTAAACATACCGGCGCCACGTTTCTTGTCCTGTACTGTCACTTTTCCACTGAACTCAGTTCTGATTACAATAAGCTTGTTCATGTTTTTAGAATTTCAAAAGTAGCAAAAACCATTTTCACCGCCTCTAAAAAGTTTACACAGTTTAACTGAACGGCGATGGCAAGCTCGTGTTGCTCGATCACACATTGTACTAAATTTGCATTTCCATCCACTACATGAATTGGCAGTCCTACTTTGTTGACAAACATCTTGTGTGAAAAGTTTTTTTGTCGTGAATAGTTGATCAAAATCTGCATTGATCCTACAGCTCTCCGTTGTATGAATATTCTGTAAAAATTGATGAATGAACAGAGTGAAATTATATATCTTCGTGAGTCGTGTTCGTCTTGCTGTTCACCTCTTTTGAATTGCTGCAAATGCAGCGCATATTTGTTTTGTTTTTGTTTTTATGAAAATTTGTCGCCGTCAATTTTACTTTTAAAAGTAGATTAGTCGATAAGTAATGACTGAAAAACGCCACGAAGAATCCATGAAGAATACGGCCTTTTTCACCATCTGACAAAGTTGTCAAATAAACTCCAGAAAATCTCCAGCTTTGAATGACTATTGAATGAATTATGACAGCTCTGCATGACTGCACATTTGGATGGTTAAAAACAGCTCCATGAGCGACTTTTACTTATTTTGTCACTGAAAATATTTTGAAGTAGCTTTTCATCGTTGAATCGTAGTTATCTTTCTTTTTCACGCCACGGTCTTTGTTTTCTTTCTCAGTCAAATCTCTTCAAGTTGTCAGCTTTAATAGCTTTACCATTTTCATGCTCTTTTTAATTGTCAAGCGTAGAAATATATTTTGTAGAAAAATTTTAGTGAACTGCATCAAACTGCAAAAATAATGATTGTTTTGGCGCCCACTAAAACTGGTCAGCAAATTTTGCGTGAATGTACACGGACGGTCGTTGTATGTACGTTGTACGGACGTTGTACGAATTTCTGGGCTTCCTGTGGTCGATTTCAAATGAGCTCGATGGTTTACCATATTTTCTTAATTATGATGCTCCGCTTGCGCGGGCCTTCGGCCCGCGCGGAGCTCCGCAATTAGAGATTAAATGTCGCCGTCTATAGCTAGTCTAGTCAGGTCCTAGGTTTTGCTTAAGAGCATGGACAAACGATAGGATTCCCCAGAGTTAATAACGTTTTATCTTAGCAATAGAAGTCTGACAACTAGATGTAAAAACGTTTTAACTTTTTTCGTGTACTTGAAAAAGGTCGTGAAAACGATTGTAATGTAAATTGCCTTTTCGAGAAACAAGATTTACGCTTGAAGTTTGAATATAACTCAAATTTACATTATGTTTTGATCTAGGAATACCTGAAGTAGAAGAAATAATCAAAAAGGTACAAAGAGAAAGTCCTGATATTGCAAACCAATTGAAACAAGAAGAGGTAACCATGGTATGTAATGCCTTGAAAAACTTTTCGGTGGAACAAGTTCGAGAGTTACTCAATTCGATTCTTGGGAAAAATTTCACCATCGACCAGATTAAAGAAGCGGCAAAAAAATGTGGTAAGTATAAGTATGTATGTATACCAAGTTTTATCTATAACAGTTCCCTTGTATATATACCTGTATTGCTATTCAATTTGTTTTATTCAATAACCTAAAATACTATGGCAAATTAAACTGTTGGCTAACTAGAAAACACAGCAGTGAACTTAGCCCTCAGGCTCATCTTATTCTCACTGTTAAACTAGATATTATATATTCTGTGAACTATTATTTGTATAATATATTCCAAAATGTAATTACAACTAATCAAATTGAATTGACGAGCAATAAACAATTTTAATTTTATTTTACATTTATTTGATAACTCTGTGGAGAGCCGGTGCCTATAAACGAATGTTGTATGTAGCATTTAAAAAAAACTCGTACATAATTGATTAGCTATTAGGCCAATTAAATAGCGGTTTTGATCACAGGAAGAGCCTTATAAAGTATATTCTCATTAGCATTCCTTATATAAAGAATACTAATAAGGATACCTTTATCAGATATAAATGTCCACGGGAATGGTAAATATCTTAGTTTTAATATCCCATCATAGACCATCAGTAGTTTTTGAAGATTTTTATAAAAAATGGCAGTCTTCTGCTAGACTCCTTTCACGCGCCTTAATAAGCTCGGGGGATAGACAGATACGTAATTATATATTGAGCCTACAATGTACCTAATAAATAACCAATTTTTAATTGACTGGTACTTTTCAATCACTGGCGTATCGACGATCAGGTTTCCTATGTTCAGACACATGCACTAAAAGCAGATGAACAGAAATGCGGATCTCGCCAGAACCCTGAGAACCGCCACTAGCGATGTGAGTCGCGGGATCGGAGCAAGAAATTGAAAAACAAGCTTAAGATCAGGACAGGATCACATCCAATGACAAAAATATCCCATTTAACCACTCCGCTTTTAGGTAGTTATTGCATTTACTCTTTTTGATTTCTAGGTACTACAACATAAAGACCTAAAGATCTGTTCACGGAAAGCTTCAAAAACACAGTAAAAAGTAGATGATAAAAAAACAGCAATGAAACGATATGCTAATAACATAACTGATATAGGTGCATTTCTAAGCAAAATCTGTGTTCAATGAATGTGTAAAAATATCACAAAAAATAAAAAGAGCATTACAAAACCTAACAGACATCTGTGAGGTTGATTTTTACTGACATGAATACATTTTTACAAGAGATTATAAGATAAGAGAGTTTATCACAACCCCATCAGGAGCTCTACTCGACGTGCCATTTTTAGATATTTGTAAACAATCCACGCACCCTTGTCTTGAGATGCTCCTGCAATCTGGCCAATCACGTTCCGTTCCCGAAATAACTTCAGTTTAAAAATGAAATGAAAAGATCCCCTGATCTGTGCCAAAGCCCAATACGAGGAATAAGCTCTCTTAACTCATATTCTCTTGATTTGCATCATTATATTACGCGAAAATACAAAAGCTCGAAAATATATTGAAACACGGACCGACGAGACTGGGCTGTACAAAGAATAGAAGACTTTCATGGATGGCTGTTTGCTCGACTGATTTCTCCTATGAGTGTATCGTAGAACTACCAGTGTAGATATATCGTTTTGGTGCACCAAATGGCAGACATGAATAATTGCCGAAAAATCAACTAGCAATGTACTTAAAGCACTCTCTATTATGTAAGAGTTAACAAAGAGCCAACAATATTAGAAATATGAACTCCACATCAAAATTCACCTTTGTTTTCAAACTCAAACAGGGCGATAAAGGGTATCGTTTAAACACGGTGTGAGATCCTCGACGATGATGAAGGTGGTTCTGGTACGCGTAAAGTGTGTAACAATTGCTCTACTTCACGTCACATTAAAACAATCGTCAACAGTCTATTGTTTGAACGCAAGGGATCATGGTCGTCAGACTGAGAGAAATCGACGCGATTTCTCCGAAAATCGTTCTAAAATTCGTATTAATCTCGGAAAAGAATTTGAGTTGTCCCTGAACTCCCTGAATAATATCATTTAGCACATAATATAAAAATTAGGTAAACCTAATAGCGGAGCTCCAACAAAATGGCTAAAATCAATATAGTTATTCGGATAATTTTAATTGGTGCGAGCACAATGTTATATAATTTGATATGTTTTTATGGCAAAACAAAAATGCTTCCTTTGCAGCAACTTAATGTTAAGTGCTTTACAGAAATATGACCTTTACACCTAACCCTATTTCAGCTATTAACCACCCTCCCCCTTCCTTTCTGCACAAAAATGAATTAATGCACCCTCTCACTTTGATAGCCTTTGCTTATCAGAACACCAGCAAATATGGATGACATTTGTAGTCTTTATTGTCTACAATAATTAATACAGCTACAACAAATCAGTAAAGTAAAAATTATAATTAAATCTATGATTATAATTTAAATTATTTACAAGTGCCTGGCTGATATGAACAACCGGTTGATAAATAAATAGCATGGAAAAACAACAACTATGCTGAAACATAGTGCCCATCCATTGTAAACACATTTTACTCTGGGGTTGAGAGCAGTAAAAACACGTAACAACAAAACGCAAATTAGGTTGATCATATTATTATAGATATAGCTGTTCTTGATATCCCTTGTGAAATTTTTTTATACTTGACATGTAATTAATCACTACTTAACACATGTATTTGAGAACTACTTAATATTTATTTAATATGTATTTTTCGCTTTACATTTAATCACTACTTTATCTCTATTTATCAAGCAGTTAATTCTGTCTTGTTAGCTAACTAATATATATTTGATATATACCTTAAATTTGGATTTAATATGTATTTAACCCACTACTTAACATATACTTGATGATGGTAAGAGTGCAGCCAAAATTTTGCTTAAAAGTATCCTAATATCTACTTAATATATATTTGTTACATATATTTAATCTATACTTGATTTGTAGTTAACATGGCATTATATGTTAGCTGGTTGAATGAATTACTTAATCACTACTTTATCCCTATTTATCAAGCAGTTAATTCTGTCTTGTTAGCTAACTAATGTATATTTAAGTTGTACTTGAACATTTGACTGGATAAGTATACTTAAATTCCTATACTTGATATATACTTAATTTAGTCTCCATTAGTCAAGGTCGACTGCTGTACTGACACTCAACGACTGATCATTTGGTTCTCTTTAGTTGTCTGCGCTCTTTCTGCTTGTCTAAATGAAATAATCGTGATAATTAATAGATAATAGTGGTATATATAAAAGACTTACAATACCAAAGCATGGACACTTTCGTATGAGCAATCTGTTTTCTGCTTGCATTTGTGATGATCATAATAAGCAATTGAGTTCTGTCATGACTTGTGGATTCCGACATTGATGAGGAACAACATTATTTCTGGTTTATACTCGAAATGTATTGAGGCCCCCTTTTTGCTTTTGACATAACTACCACTTTTATCAACATTTTCTTACCTCCTAATTTTAAAATTTCTGTCGGAGAAGTTTCCTCATAAGCCTTCCACATCGTATCCTACATCTTCAACTCTTCAATTGCAGTGCATTAATTCCATTGCCGAGGTCAATATATTACCTTCCAACATTCTGGCTCTGGATCTCTGAGCTGCAGCCAATTGACTAGACCAAATTATGGAGTGTTAATTCATCTTATAATTAATACATAAAGCTTTGATCCACAAAATGAAGAATGATATTGAAAACACTGGTTCAAGTCTAAGAACAACTGCAACTGTTACTGGTTCTCAAAAGGAAATTGATTCGATATTGAAAAGTGGCACGAAGCGGTCTTAACCAATAAGCTTTCAGAAAAAGTAACTTCTTTTGATAATCAGATAACCTATGTTTACCTTGAATGTCATAGTACAAAGCAGACTTTGACACAACATGTTGAAGTGTTTGTTTAGGTTACATTAGCAGTTTTGGAATGCCATGATTGTTTATTCAGGTTGAATAGCCTATCTTATCTTTGTTTACTTACTATATTAGCTTAATTAAAATTTTTGTATGCATTGTTCTTCTATGGCTCAGCAATCATCTTTACATCTAAGCACTTACAATTAATATTTCATTATGAACTCGAGGAAATGCAGTTCCTGTGAATCCTGTTACAATGCCCTATCTTCAAAAAACCGTTCTCAATTAAGATAGTGATGATTCCTTAATCCACAAGGATTCCTTTGATAGAATATCATTCTTTCAACATGGCTTTGTGATTCCATTTTATTGACTGCATGCAGAAAAGGAGTACCACGAAAAAAATATAAACTGTCTAAATGCTGAGCTATATTGAAACTTTATTAAGTAAAACACAAATACTAATCAAATACCCTACCTGTCTACTACTTTAACTCAAACAGGAAAATGGAATGTATAATTACAGATTAACCCCATATACTTGATATGTATTTGATAATAAAGTAGTTCTTAAGTGAAACACAAATACTAATCAAATACCCTACTTGTCTACTGCTTTAATTCGAATAGGGAGAGAGGATGCTTAGATACAGATTAACTCCTGTACTTGATGTGTATTTGATTATAAAGTAGTTGTTTGGTACAGGACAAACACTAATCTTATAATTCATGTAGGGTTGGGGTGTGTTCAAATACACATTAAGTACATCTACTTTAACTGTATTTAATGAAAAACCAGTGGTTAAGTATTAATCAAGTCGCTTGAAAATACTGTAATTAACTGAGCTTGAACAAGCCAGTTCACCTTTTAGTGTCTAAATACATTTTAAGCCCTGCATAGATACAAATTAAATAAAAGGTGGATTTAACAAAGTCATTCAAATACATGTTAGATACCTGTTCAGATATACATTAAGTCACATCAATATAAATTAAGTCGTCTTCAAGTATATGTTAAGTAGCAATGTTTTCACAAGGGATGGTTGTCTTGTTGAAATACTGATTTAGTAAATAGCAAAGTCATTTGCATATTTCATGATTTTTATTTTTAAAGAAACGATGAGTCAAAAAGTTTACAAAATAACTTCTTCACATAATTATAATAACTATGTAACTATATAATATGTGCTGCTTTATATTAAAAACAAGAAAATTAAAAAACTTGATATATGCAAATGATATTGTTATTCACTAAATCAGTATTTCAACTCGACAACCTTTTTAAGAACAGCTGTATGTTGATGTTCAATAATATTTTAAGTTAAAATTGTACATTTTTTCAAACCTGTTTTGAGAGATCATTATTTCTTATATCTTTATAATACAATTGAATTATAAAGATATTAGAGATAAAAATATCAATTTGTATGTTTGAGGTCTTTAATAGTGAAGAAATGCCAAGTGTGTCTTCAGGAAAATTGCCATTTCTACCTGTGCAGAATCAAACAAACAAAATGACTTAGCACACATTATTGACTTTGTGAAATGCAAGACCTCTAAATTCACTTTGTGTCAGAATGCAAAATTTACATATGAAATTACACCATTTAACAAGAATTAATAAAACTTCCATGAACATATTTGACCATTTAGGGTTATCTTCTTTGCCTCTCTTATCAAATACAAGCAGCATTTTTTCATTTATTCTTCAATGTCAAATATAACTGTTACAGTCTCTGATAACAAAATGCTAAACAAACACACATAAGCTGCAAAACACTGATAAAGAGATTACAGCTAACAAGTAAACAAACAAAAATCTAATTTAACTTAAAAAAAACTGAGCAAATAAAAAAAATGAGAAAACAGTTCAATGTTCAATTTAATGTCAAAAAGAGAAATGATTTTAAAACAATGCAGTAGTCAAGTGGGATTTGAGCCAAATTAGCCTCCACTGTCTAAAAACATTGGTTTTAAGCTTAAATATTGCCATATTGTATCTTTATTTTGTTGATATGCAAATCTAAAAGCTCAAAAAATTGCAAAATCTTAACTCGTAAGACTTGTAACTTGTAAAAATATCTGCTCATACAATGGGAAAATCACAAACCAAATATAGCTAGTAATTTTAGTTAAGATTGTTGCTGTAGTGGTTGGTTATGTCCATGAAATATGACAGAATTTGGATTTTTTTCATTCATTTGTTTAATTGGAATTGATGGAAATTATATTTATGTACTAAAGTTTAATTTTAGATAAAAATATGTTTATGTAAAAACAATAAATATGTCAAAGATTAGCAATGTTAAATAGTACAATTTTATGCTAACTGCATTGTTTTCCATTGTTGGATCAGCACTATAATATTGTTCTAAATAGTAAATAGTATCTATCAATGTCACTTATCCATAAATGTAATTTGTTTATCCTCATACACATTATTACAGATGTAGTGAGAATGAAAACCAATGGTTTCAGTTGTACATATACTTTGTAATAACAGCTCATCACTATAAACTCATGTTCTAGATTATTATGACTCATCTCTTATCTGAGTGTCTCAAAATGAATTAAATGCTGCTTTAAGTTATTTCTCAAATAAAAATGTCAAAACTTAAGTAGTGGCTTTTTTAACAAATTGCATAATATTTTCTTGGCCATATATATTTCAATGCAATTCTTAAACATAATTTCTCAACTAAAGAAAAACTAGAAACGCGAGTGTTGAGTAATTTTGTTTTCAAAACTAATGAGGACATTTTGAGCATTTTAAACTGAACATTTTGTACGTAATCAGCCGGCAAATAAATTTACATGATTTAAAAGACAGACATTTTACTCTGACTACAAGGTATTTAGGCTTATATACTGGCTTATATAATAAGGTAACTAAGTTTGTAAACGAAACTAGGCTAAAGAAAGACTTCACGAAGAGAATTTCAGAAATAAAAGTGTATTGTTGGAGAGAAAACACTAACCTGCACTTCTCCAGTGATAATGCTAATTTACAAAGGACAAAAGTTCATTGAAATAATTGTGCAAATCCATAAAGTATTGCTTTTACAGCCAACGTTAACGACAACTGACACTCCACACAAGTAGTCCGCCATTTTCGAGTGAGGTGCGGGATTGCAGTATTTACATTCTATACATGTTGTGTATATTGTGTATAAATATACAATATTTACAGTATTTTGTGTATAATTATACACTATTTACCCTTGGTGTCTAGAATGTATATTCTGCATACTGTAAATATACATAATATACGATAGTTTACAGTGTAGTGTAAAACTATGTCTATTGTGTATAACATATATTTACGTTTACGCTACCAAACTACGTAACTAAAAGTAGTAGTCGCTTTCATTGTGTAAATAGGACCTCCTTAAAGTGTATATTACGTCACAAATGTCTATTGTGTCTATGTATGTAATGTCAAACGTGTCTAAAGTGTATATTGTGTATATTTATGTCTAATTATACACAATAGACGTCAATTTACGTGTGACGTAAATACTGTATATTGCTGATAAAACGATGCAATACTCTGTGACGTAAATACTGTATATTGCTGATAAAACGATGCAATACTCTGTGACGTAAATACTGCATATTGCTGATAAAACGATGCAATACTCTGTGACGTAAATACTGCATATTGCTGATAAAACGATGCAATACTCTGTGACGTAAATACTGTATATTGCTGATAAAACGATGCAATACTCTGTGACGTAAATACTGTATATTGCTGATAAAACGATGCAATACTCTGTGACGTTAATACTGACTATTGCTGATAAAACGATGCAATACTCTGTGACGTAAATACTGTATATTGTTGATAAAACGATGCAATACTCTGTGACGTAAATACTGTATATTGTTGATAAAACGATGCAATACTCTCTGACGTAAATACTGTATATTGCTAATAAAACGATGCAAGAGTCCTGCAATACTATATTACAAGACTATAATAGACACTTAAGACACGTTTGACATTACATACATAGAGACAATAGAAACAGTAGACATAAATAGACACCCGATGTAAATTGACGTCTATTGTGTATAATTAGACATAAATATACACAATATACACTTTAGACACGTTTGACATTACATACATAGAGACAATAGACATAAATAGACACCCAATGTAAATTGACGTCTATTGTGTATAATTAGACATAAATATACACAATATACACTTTAGACACGTTTAACATTACATACATAGACACAATAGACACGAAAAGACACCCGATGTAAATTGACGTCTATTGTATGTCTCTCCATTTCATTAAGTGAACGTCTTCCCCGTAATTCGTTGTACGTAGAGAAATTGTTAAAAATATCCAATGAACATTTATTCCATGAATTATTGTAAATAGACACTGCTGTCTATTTATACACAATAGACACATTTATTTACATGTGTCTATTTTGTAAATTCTGCAATCTCGCACCTTAGTGCCATTTTCTTTAACGAGAGATTTGCGGTTGCTATGTCAACGAATCGACCACTGTCGTTGCTTGAGAAATAAAATCGATTTATTTTTGTAAATTTTTCTTTCTTTCTTAGTGATTAAATTAAAGCAAAAATAATACTACGTTTTCGCTTCTTACCAGAGACAAATGACTCCTGATCTCTTGCTTTTTTCTTCTTCCGAAGCCATTTGACTCAGTTGAATGAATCCATGAGCGCCTTCAGTCTTTTCGTATGTTGTCCTTTTCCTTTTGCTTTTTTTCTGAGGATTCCTCCTTATCTAAAATGGTCTTTTTATGATTCGCTAAAGTTTTCTATGATTGTCTTTGTTGACCAGTTACTATCTGCTTTCTTCTACACTTGTCAGTTGACGCTTTCTTTCTCGTTCAGCTCGCTTTGCTTTTCTTCGTTGAAAGTCCTTCGTGTTTCTTTTCCTAGTCTTTGTTGTTGTTGTTTTTTTTCTTACTCGGTCAAAACACTTTAACCAGCGGCTTAGCTTTACCAGTTTCTTTCTTCTTGTCCATTGTAGAAATATTTTTTTTAGTTTTAAACAGTGAAAACCAGTCTTTTTAAGGTTTTAGTAAACTGAAAATAATTTGCTAAAGACTTTTTTTGTGTGCGCAGTGTGTCGAGGACAGCAAATTTCCTACCGTCCTATGTCACGAGTCTAAAAACTGTCAAAGTTTTAGCGCGAAAACTTCGGCTCACTAAAACTGGTCAGCAAGTTTGCGCGTGAGTGTACACGGACGGACGTATGTATGTATGTATGTACGGACGGACGTTGTACGTATTTTCGAATTTCGGGCTTCCTGTGGTCGATTTCAAATGAGATCCATGGTTTACCATATTTTCTTAATTATGGTGCTCCGCTTGCGCGGGCCTTCGGCCCGCGCGGAGCTCCGCTAATATAAAAATTAGGTAAACCTAATAGCGGAGCTCCAATTTAATGAAATGAATTATTTTTTCAATCATCCATTCTTTCATTTGTTCATTCACTACGAATTATCAAATTCTTGATCAATTTGTTTTTTTCATATGTTATTTTCTTTTCCTGATCAAATAATCATATAATCAATTGAAACACACAAAGCTTTATGCATGCGACAACATTTTATTATACGCAAAAATTCGAAAAATATGTTGTTATGCATGGTAAAAATAGCACTTGTCAATTAAAATTGGTTGTCCAATGAGAAGTTAGAAATGCAGTAACATGGCTTCTTTGAGTCGTAAACAAATCCCCGCGCGCTTCTCGCTTTACGCTCTTTCACGTTTGAAAAAACGTTATAAAAATCGACAAAAATTTCACTGTTCTGGTTAAATGTGTAATGAATTACTTATTGGTAATCTAGCTATCTAAAACGGTTGTGAATTTTTAATTATCAAACGTGAATACTGCGTAACTCATTAAAAAATAGCCAGTATGAAGTTTTGAAATTTTAACTTGCAGATGAGAACACTGACGAATTCATACAAGCGTTTTATTTTCAACTAGACCCTGAATTCAGGGTTTACTCGTGCCCTAGAATGGTGGTTCTTATAAAAAAACGAACAAAGAGCGAACAGAGTGGCCCTGGGGACGAGGTTGAGAGATTTTAATCACGTGTCAACCCAGTGGGCATGTAAACAGTGTAAAGGGTGTTCGGTTCCCTGTGCTTTTGCAAATTCTATAGGAAATTATTATATAACACATTGTTTGTCTTTAGCCAATTGAGAGCATTAAGTATAAATTGAGGGCGTACAGCTTGAAAATACACATGTCCTCGGAATTGAAGTTTACATTTTAGTTTCAACATAATAATTCCTGAACTTTCAGGTGGGCGTGGTAGGACATGACATGTCTTATCACATCCAACTGGTACATCACAAATAGCCCCTTTAATCTTTCGTTGTTGACCTTTTGGCATCACAACTATTTTCTCAAAAACAATTCTTTGATCTATAAGTATTTGTTCTAGTTTTTCCAGAGAAGAAAGCTCCACTGGTATATCATCTACATGCATGTCGTTCCCGGGGGGGAGGGGGGGTTGTACTACCCTATATTGACTATACGGGGATGATCCGCTGAACAGGGTATGGTTTTTCGACCTTGGTGTCATGAACAGGGTATCTAATTCTACTCTATTGCCGATTTAATCCAAACTTCCTGTCATACACAGGGTCCAAAAAATGAGATAAATTATTTTGCATTCATGAAATCGGCAGGAATAAGATCGTTGACTTTTAAAAAAAGATAAGAGCAGCACGTGTGTCTGAATTGATATATTTATACAAATCATATAATGTTTGTAAACAATTGTAATTTGTCATAAACAGGGTATGGAAGTTAGGTATTTTTTGTCATAAACAGGGTAACCCCTACAAGATCCCAGCGGAACACCCCTACCCAGATCTGAAGGGAGTACCCCCCCCCCCCCGGGATGTCGTTACATACAGTTTGACATGGTATCTTTCCTTTGATTACCTTTGAATGACAGGTTTTACAAATGTATTCCTTGTTATCAAATGATAGTTTATGTGTGAAGACATTTTCTACATTGCAATTGACATACTTGTCTTTCTTGAAATTTAAAACATTCTATTGCAGATGGTACATATGTAATATGGGCCTTGCTGTATTTTAATGTTAAATTGTGAAATGCAAAAATCAACATCAAAGGATGACATATTATTAGTTTTTCTGGCTATTGTTGATCTTTTTCTTGTTATTTCAAGTTGTTTTTCCTTTGTTTGAGAATCCATATTATGATACCTAATGATACCTAATGATACCTATTGTTTTTTACCCACATTACATCTATTAACATCATGTATCCTTGATGACCTCGGTGTAGTTTTACTTATCCTTTTCCTTAAAGTTCTTCTTGTAGTTCTACTTTTATTGAATACACGTGCTAAGTCTTTTATAGGAAGTCTACTTGGCTCACGATCTCTTTGAAAGGAGTGGGAGATTCTTGTTATTATAATATTAGCTGACAAACTTTCCATGTCTAGATCTGCAGCCCTTCATTGGTATTAAAAGTGTATTTTGTTCAGTTGTTTTTATAGATAATTCCATAGGCTCTGAAAAACACTCATCAAAACTAACATTCATATAAGTCACATAATATCCTTCCATCCACTCTTAAAGCAGAAATCTTAAATTGAGCAAAAGTTTCTTATTTCTAGATCCTGAGACAAGACAGCAGATCTTAAATTAAGTAAAACAATGGGTTTTTGCTTAATTTAAGATCTGCGATCTTGTCTCAGGATCTAGAAATAAGAAAATTTTGCTCAATTTAAGATTTCTGCTTTAAGAGTGATCACTTTGAAGACAAAAGCAAGAGAAAATATACATGTTAAGATACCTACATGTAAGATATTAAAGAAACTAATATTGAATAATAATACCATACAGAATTTGTAAAGTTGATAGTATATAGACATACAACAAATCATTTGGCTTTTTAAATTGTACACTTTATTGACAATATTTCGTACGTTGTTTGTTTGAACTTCTTTTGCATAGCACAAATACAACATAATACTTACAATGCAAATAATACGAAAATTCCCATTGTTTACTCCGGCTGTAAAATCAACTGTGGCGTACTTTTTGTAATTTTTACAGGTCTGGCGTTTTGCATAATTATTTTGTTTATAAAACTTTGTTAATTCGTCTTTAGCTGCTATAACAGCTCCTTCACAAACAGAAGGGTTTTCGACCATATTTACTTCGCTGGTCTGGTCGTTTTTTTGTCCCCGTTGAGACTCTCTCACGACTAGAAGAGGTAGCGACCATAATTACTTCGCTGGTCTGGTCGTTTTTCGTCCCCGTTGAGACTCTCTCACGACTAGAAGAGGTAGCGACCATAATTACTTCGCTGGTCTGCTCGTTTTTTGCTGCTGGAACAGCTCTCTCACGGCTAGAAGAAGTATGAATGTGAGAATTTATGATCTCCTTGATTCCATTCAAGTAGAAGTGAGTTGTCATCATCACTAAGTAGAAGTACGAAGACCAAAATCAACAATACGCGAAGGAAATTACTCTTATGGCGGTCAAAATTAAATATCTGCTCGAATAAAACAAACATGGCTTGCTACCAATCTTCTTCTGACAGAAAAGGAACGCCTAGTCACAACTGATTGTTCCCAGGCCCTGGTTCCCATGGTTTCATTTCCGTGAGGAGAAATAAAGAGCCCTGGGAACGAGGTTGTCGCTTCGTACAAGCTTGGCAGAGCTTGGCATCGTCAAGCGACGAGTAACATAGGAAACATACGTCGTGTAAGCAAAACAAATGTTACTAAAATCGAACCTATAAATAAAGTGCTAGTTAGATCTCTTGTTTTTGAACAAGTTACTGCAATTTATACTATTTTGTAGTTTGTTTTGTCGACATTTGGAATAACGCATGACATTGCGCATGTGCATGTGTAAAAAAATAAACAAATTGAACAGGGGTATTTTTTGCAAACGACCGCACAAAAAAGACAATAGAGTCTAAATATTGTAATTTCTTGTATAAACAAAAAAACTGATTTGGTATACGACGCTTTATTTATTGTTTTTATTGGAGTTAGAAATTATAATATTCCCACACGTTTCGCTGAAAAAAATCGCAGAGGGATAAATTCTGAGTTCTCACCATACGTGACGTGTAAGGTTAATGGATGGGGAGGGGGAGGTTAGATATAAACTAGGATAGGGACGGTGTTGTTGGATAATGACATAGGCAATTCAGGCTTGTCTGAACTTGCATAGACTTTCGACTTGGAATCAAAAAAAAAAAAAACTGAACCTAATTTAATACTCGTGCCCTCGGCCTAAGGGACAGGGCACGAGTAATAACAAATCAAAGAAATACAAGAATCAAATCAAAAAAAAACTCACACATAAAGATATCAACAACGGATAAATATCTTACAAAAACAAGTAAATATAATTATTGCAAACTGCTTTCATGTGGATGGTAAAAAAGAAATTCATTAAAGATCGGCAAGAAATGTTAACATACCGGCGCAACGTTTCTTGTCCTGTACTGTCACTTTTCCACTAAATCTTTTGTCCTCAGTTCTGATTACAACAAGCTTGTTCATGTTTTTAAAATTTTAAAAGTGGCAAAAAACATTTTCACCGCCTCTAAAAAGTTTGCACAGTTCAACTGAACGGCGATGGCAAGCTTGTGTTGCTTGATCACATATTGTACTAAATTTGCACTTCCATCCACTCCCTGAATTGGCAGTCCTACTTTGTTGACAAACATCTTGTGTGAAAAGTTTTTTTGTCGTGAATAGTTGATAAATCTCCATTGATCCTGCAGCTCTCAGTGTTATGAATATTCCGTAAAAATTGATGAATGAACAGAGAAATTATCTTCGTGAGTCTTGTCGTCTTGCTGTTCACCTCTTTTCAATTGCTGCAAATGCAGCGCGTATTTGTTTTGTTTTTGTTTTATCGCCGTCGATTTTACTTTTAAAAGTAGATTAGTCGATAAGTAATGACTGAAAAACGCCACGAAGAATCCATGAAGATACGGCCTTCATTTTTACCATCTGTCAAACTTGTCAAATAAACTCTTCCAGAAAATACAACTTGTAAAATCTCCAGCTTTGAATGACCATTGATGAATTATGACAGCTCTGCATGACTGCATATTTGGACGGTTAAAAACAGCGCCATGAGCGACTTTTACCCATTTTGTCAAAATATTTTGAAGTAGCTTTTCATCGTTGAATCGTAGTTATTATTCATTTTTACGCCGCGGTCTTTGTTTCTCTTTCTTAGTCAAATCTCTTCAAGCCGTCAGCTTAGCTTTACCATTTTCATGCTCTTTGTCCAGTGTAGAAATACATTTTGTAGAAAAATTTCAGTGAACTTCTTTCAAACTGCAAAAATAATGATCGTTTTGGCGCCAACTAAAACTGGTCAGCAAATTTGCGCGTGAGTGTACACGTACGGACGTATGTATGTATGTATGTACGGACGGACGTTGTACGTATTTTCGAAATCCGGGCTTCCTGTGGTCGATTTCAAATGAGCTCGATGGTTTACCATATTTTCTTAATTATGGTGCTCCGCTTGCGCGGGCCTTCGGCCCACGCGGAGCTCCGCTATTAACACATACAATATCTGAAAACCACCATCGCGCAGAATACAGGGACACATACGGACTTTTCTATTGTTCTGGCGCCAGATTCAAAACGCCGACAGCGTAGTTAATGAGCCGTTAATGAGCCATCTAGTCACATTTACAAAGAAAAGTGCTTAAAATGGTCAGACCTTGCTATGTAAAACCTGGTTTACACTGATTTCGACAAAAAACTAAGAAAATGAACATGGTGCAAATTAAAGATGAGATATTTATCTATCGTTTGCACCCTGTAAGTTGGGAAAATTTGTTTTCAGACATTTCTCTTTTTCCTCTTCAAAAAAGGGCAATTTCAGTGCTAATTTGTATGTAAACCAATATTCACATATATTCAACACAGTTTTTTTTGAGAATACACAAAGAAACAAAAAAATGAACATGGTGCATTCAAAAGATCTGGTTTTGTTGAACATTTTCCACATTTTATGGTATTATTTTGACGTTTAGAAAGTTTCTCTTTTTTAATCTGAATATTTAAGCTAGTTATTTTCATAACTTGCTACGGTCGATGTTTCTTAGTTACCGTACAGATTATTTAGTTAATTGGCCTTTTGTTTGTTTGGATTAGCACACAACTTGCGATATTTTCTTTTGTGTTTTGACACAAAGGCGGAATTAGTGACAAAACCGCAACCTGAAGTCGTTCCAAATCTACAAACTGCTGTACGTCGGTTTCGAGTGATAATTTTTTTTTCTTCAGCGATTTGCGTAATTAACTCAACGTATTGATAATGAAGATCAAGATTAATTAATCTGAGTGTATAATTACTTCTTTCGGAAAGCTGAAATCGAAAGTTGGTTTGAAGCTGCAAAAGTCACAAGAAATGAATTTTAAACAACTCATTCGAATTTGAGTTGTCAGCTATAGTTTTTGAGTTTGTGAGAAGGCTATTTAAAAAGTCACAAAAAAACAAACTGCACATTTTAAGGTTTCATTTGATATAAGTTTCATTGAGATTGGAAAATAAATAAATTTTAAAAACAACTAATTCAAGCTTCAGTTGTTGGCGGCTTCACATTTCGAGTTTGTGAAATTATGAGTTTTTTTTGCAAATTTGGTCTATTATGAACGCATCTAAAAAAGTCACAAGTAAACAAACTACAAATTTTGAGTTTCCATTTGATATAAGTTTCATTAAGATTGGAAAAGATATGAACTTTAAACAACTCATTTGAACTCGAGTTGTCGGCTTCATGTTTCGAGTTTGTGAGAAGGTCATTTTGAATGTTATTTTGCTTAAATTAAACAAGTCTGGTTTAAAAAAACGTTTCAAAAAAGTCACAAACATAAACAAACTACACAATTTAAAGTTTCATTTGATATAAGTTTGGCCTATCATATGTAAACGCGCCATTTAGCTAGAAAAATTCCGGTAAGAGCGCTCAAAATACTCATATAGCTGTGTGCGCCGTTTGTCATTGAGAATGTTTAATATCAAATTCGAACAAAATGTGCTGAGTGAAAATTATTAGTTTATTATTTCTTTATAGTTGGTGTAGACTTGCGAATTTTTCTTATTGTTGTATCATAAAACATTTTGACACGCACGAAAACAATAAGCGGATAAGACAACAATAGGTGGATTTTGGTATTGAATTCTGAAACCCTGTGTCCGTAATTGCCTGTAGCTTTGTCGGAAGAAATATTCAAAAACAGCCAATCACAACCTTTAAAGAACACTGATTTATTCATATTTATGCCTAGTGTGAATAATTTAGCACCGTAAGTAAATGTCCCTGAGAACAATAGCATTCTGCGCGATGTAGGATCAAATTTCTTCGTCGATCAGTTTTAATTCGATCTGGTGATGTTGTCCCCTACGTAAACAAGCTGTGACTTAGGACAACTGAGTGCGTCTCCGATCTCTTTTAGTTCCTGAAGATTTTTATATAATCTCGAAATTTCTCCTAGCGGTGTGATTCCATCCGAGAATCAGTTTTCCATCAAAGCTTGTTGCTAAGATGGCGGTGAGATTTATTTCCATATGCTTCCTTGGAGCTTGTGAGACATATCACCTATTCAAAAAACTTTGCCTGAGCAATTGCCATATCCCGGATGCTGCATGTCGATTATTCGCAGTTGGGACAAAACGTTATATACCAAGACGCGATAATTAAACTATTATAAAATAAAAATAAAAATTAAAATAATTGTTTTGATTGAATTACATGTTACATTCATTTTCAAGACTTTTATAGCAATTAGAATCCTGCACATGGTATTTTCTTTGTCCACGTTTTTTTTTTTTCTTTCTTTTTTTTTTTCCTTTTTTCTAATTAGTGTATACTGCCAATCGATTCTTCGTTAGTTTTACAGGAAAACATTTTGTGTTTCCAATGTAAATCATGTAGGTGTGGCCGCTGACAAACCAGATGTTAACAAGCCAAAGCCTTGTTTGTTGTTAATTTTTTTAACAATTTAGTATTTTTTTAAATTATTATTATCATTATTATTATGTTCGTTAAAATGTTTTGAAATAGTGTCTACTGCCAATCGATTCTTATGGGGAGTTTTCAAGGAAAACACGTGGTTGTGTCTCCAATGCAATTTATGTAGGTATGGCTGCTGACCTACGACAGGCAGTCCAAGCAATCCACTTGACCTACCAGTTATAACAGGTCAAAATCGGGTTTTTTATATATAATTGTTATTATAATTGTCATTATTGTCTTTTTTATTCTTTTCTAACCATTTTATATGTAGTATTTAAAGAACAAACCTTCTTTGAGAACAAATGAAAACGGAAACTGTTTGTTTTTGTATGGCTAGCTTGTTTAGTAGTTCAGGTCGATGTAGTCGATACGGCTGGAGTCGTGTATTACGTAAAAGTTGTTCGAGTTCATTTGGCTGAGATGAAAACAAATTAGTAAACAATTTATTGCAAACACTTTTAGAAACCAACAATAGACACTTGAAAGAAAACTCAGCTTGTTTTCATTGAGCTGGCAAACAAGTCTTTTCTTAACTTGCATATAATTTTGTTTTACAAAAACAGAATTAATAATAATTAAAATGGATAATACCAAATAAATAAAATGAAATGAAATAAACCGGAAACGGATGCGAGAGAGACTATGGAGTACCAAGTTTAAATACAAGCCTTTTTTGTGGGAAGGGTTGTATTTTCCATGAGACGGAAAAAAGGATACAAAGTTCTCTGGTGCTTTCTGGATTTGGTTAACCCTAACCCTAACCCTATATTTGAAATTTCAAAATTTTCTTAAAATGGAAGCAATTCATATAATAGTTATATGAAAAAAATATATGTTCTTTATTAATATACTTCCTAGAATTGAGTGGATTATCGAAAAGAAAGCTCTTTTTTAATGATAATACCTTGAAATTATTTCTAGAAATTCCTAGCTGGTGGTCCCAAACTTTTAACAAACACATTTGATAGGTGTGACTGTGGAAACAAATTGACCATATTAAACTACATAAAAAACATTTGATTTTAAATTGCAAGTACCGCCCCCATGATATCTAAAATTATTTTGAGAAAGATATTGAACCATATTTTGGCTTAGAATTATCCAACTGAGTACCTCTGTTTATTTCTTAGTTAATCCAAACAAATAATCACCAATTTTTTAACTGTCCCGAAGTTACAGGGGAAGAAGGATTAAAGAAATTATGACAATGCGATCATTGTAATATAATTAGAAAGTTAATTAAGTTTTAAAAATTGATGATAACCATGTAATGGATATTTAGCCACTGCTATCGGTTTGCGGTAGTCACAATTACTCTGACAGTCTTCAGAAAAGGTAAGTTTCTGTATATTTCGCTGCATTCTCTGAAGATTGACTTTTTGTTTGGTAAAACATTTTTATAGCCAATATTTAGTTTAATTGTCTAAATAAACCAATATTATTATATTTAGGTTGATTTAGATTTTGATTTCAAGGGTTTTATGATTATTTGAAATTGCGCTCGGATATTACAATCGTTTTACTTGCAGCTGTAAGATTTTTTAGTGTAATTGATTAACTGACGTTAATTTGTTGACTCATGTTATTGTCGCCATCAGGAAAAACAATATTGGTGACGTTTATGGTGTTTATGTTTGTTTTGTCTAATTTTTTGCGCGTTTCTTCTCGGGCATCCTTTTTATAAAATTCCTTGAATCTGCACGAGTGATCTACCAATGAATAAATCAAAAATTGCAGTGTTTTAATTGTTGTGACGAGCTACCTGAGTGTAACTTGATGTCATGTTTAGTTTGTTACTGTGGGATGGGGAGGATGCCTAATTATTCCACAATGGCCCTTAACTAGTTTTCACAACAACAGGCGGATAGGCCAATTTCCTGTGGCTTATTAATCAAGGGGTCGGGAGTTCGAGTCCCACAGAAATCACTAAAAAGCATTTTCCGGCTTTTTCTTCATCATTCTTCTTCTTTTCTTTATGCAATAAATTTCCTTGTTGTATATAACCTTTTTCTGTAAAAAGATTATATTTTGAAGCTGTATTTTTATATTTTTATATAATGAGTTTTTATGTTTTTTTAGTGATTTCCTCCTGGTACCCGAACTCGCGACCACAATAAGCCACAAGTAATTGGCCTAGTGCACCTGTGTCACAACATATAAAAATAAATAATCGGTACTTATATTGCGCTTTTCGAAGTAACTATTCAAAGCATATATTTTATGAACAAAAATATATATACATTTAGTATATATAGTATATATCATTGGATAGACATCCATCTTAGAAATAGCTTGAGTGAAAGTTTGAGAAAAACATATTGCACCATCGATAAAAATATCTATTTGTAATTATGACATCCCATGCCGTCACCAAAAACCAGATTTTTTTCACTTTGCATTGAAAGTTGTTGAGTTTAAAAATACCCGACTAACCCCCCCCCCCCCCCCCTTCCCCTCTTAGATACTCCCCTGTCCGTTTAAGGTGGAAAGAAAGTTCCACGGAGTCCCTTCCCAAAAAAAAGCTATTTGAATGAACTATTTACCATTTTAAAGCTAAAAAAAGACTATGTTGTTTTTTATTTCAAAAGCAAAAATAGATCGCAAGTTTTTAGCGCTCCAAATGAAAGGTAATAGCTTTTTTGTGAAAGGTTAATCCAAGAATACGCTCGAACGGATTTATAATTTTTTTGTAAAATATCACTCACAACCAAGGCTACTTGATTAAAAAAATAAGCTGGAGTTGAGTTTTGCAATCCAATTTTTTAACGAAATCTGATATTAAAGTGCCCCTAAACACTATCACGAAAACTTGTGAATTAAAAATTTTTGTCGCTAAAATTGCTTCTGTGAAAAAAATTTTTATTTTCATTAAAAAGCGATTTTATTATGGCCTGTCAAAGTTTGATAAATTAGCCTTTTTATTGTGCCATGGCCGTGATTTGTCTGTGACGTCATGTGACGTCATCCCAGGCCAACAAACATTATCAAAGTGATCTGAATCCATTATCTCTTAAAATATTCTGTTTAGACGTCACAAATTTAGAGTTATATATGCACTATCGTTGCTTGTTGCTAGAATGTTTACTGTAGTTCTGCTACCAGGCAACGTGGCTTGGCCTGGGATGACGTCACACATCATCGTAGACACACCCAAAAAGAGACTGGGTACGAGGCGTACTTTTCGTCTTTTTTGTTAAAAAAATAACATAAATATTTTTCCAAAAACGTTCAAAGTTTCATAGAATGTTTAAAATGTTCTAAAGAATGGATTAAAATAAAAAACTCGTAGGGTTTAGGTGCACTGTAACCTCCATTGTTTAAAAAGTAAAAAAAATCAAAAATCGCTCATACGATTTTGTAGCATGAGATGATTGAAAAAACTCTTTGAAACAAAGATGTAATCAATCCGATCGAACGTACTCTTAAAGTTAACTTTTCAAGAAACAGCTCTCACTTTTCATTCGGAGCGCTAAAACTCGCGATCCTTTTTCGTTTTCGAAAAAACATTGTCCTATTTTTTAGTTATTTAGCTTTAATATTATATATGATTCATTATAATAGCAAAAAATTCCGACGCGCAAGCGATTTCTTTTTACGAAGAGCCTCTGTTAAATATTATCCTGTAATTTTAAATGATACTAACACACTGTTGCATTGGTATCAATAGCGCTGAAGTGAGATGACATCTTACCCCCGTCTCTATACGATAATAGTTTTTAAAATCCTTCCATAGTCAATTTAAGGAGGCTGGTAATAGTTTCACTTAATTCTTAAATATCAACTTTCAATTATATATTATATATTATTAAACTTTAAACTATACTTTCACGTGAGGAATCAATTTAAAGCGCATGAATCAAAGATGTGATTTTTGTTCAAATTACGATGTTTGACGTTGTCATGACAACAACAGATCTCTATAAAATGGACCCTTAATTCCTTTTAAAAAATTAATATCTCCGCATCTGGATGGTAAAAGGTTTTCTAATCTTGCATATGTTTAGCTACAAACTTGATCTTGCAACTGAGGAAGAATAAAAAAAATCCGTAATGAAAAAAACATTTTTATCTCACGAAAATAATTTTTTTTTAGCATCTAAGGGTTTTGCATTACTGATTTTTTTTATTCTTCCTCAGTTGCAAGATCAAATATGTAGCTAAACATATGCAAGTTTAGAAAAACTTTTACCATCCATGTGCGGAGATATTATTTTTTTTTAAGGAATTAAGGGTCCATTTTACAGAGGTCTGCTGTTGTCATGACAACGTCAAACATCATAATTTGAACAAAAATCACATCTTTGATTCATGCGCTTTAAAGTGGTACCTCACTTGAAAGTATAGTTTTGATTTTAATAATATATAAAATATAATTGAAAGTTGATATATAAGAATTGAGTGAAACTATTTCCAGCCTCCTTAATGTGAAAAGGATTCTTGTATACAGAATAAGGGCAAACGTCATCACGTGTCAGGCTTGTTAATACAATGTTTATGGATTCCAATTGCTGTCCACTTCTATTTGTTTGACTTTATTTTCATTTAAGACAAGACAGAGTAAACCATGGCCAGTTCTCTCCAAAGATTGGTCTTTCTTTTGTGCGCATGTCTTATGTTACAGGAGTTTGCCCCTGTCTATACGGCTCACATTTCCCATCATGCTTTGAAAAAACGCCCTGATAAAGAAGAAGAAGGTAATGCTTCATTAAGCACGTCACTAAAGGGCTTGACTCAGCATATTGATGCGCATGCGCGAGTTATGCACTCTTAAAATGATTATTATTTTTTAGAATTGAATTTAATGCACATAAAACACTTTCTATACCGGATGAATTTGAAAACTTTTGTTCCGAAACCGTTCGAAAAAGATTGCTCATTAAACAATAGAATTGGCATAAAACTGGTTCGACTTCAAGCGTTTTAGTGTTGACGGAAGGCCTAACCGGATAAATAAAGTTGCGTCATCAGATTTATCCGGGTTAGTGTGGACGTAGCATTAAGCACAGACGCATACACAATCGCAGAATTGAAGACAAAGAGACGATGAAAACAAACACCTATCAGATTCCATTGAATTCCCTAAATCGTTTTGTTTTTCAACCGTTTGCACTTTTGCGCTAATAAGTACCAGGCTTAAAAATAAAATTAAAAGTTGTATGATCAGCTGATCACTACCAGGCGCTTCTTCCGAACTATCACAAGTATTGCATTCTTTAGTCTTTATTTTGTTTTTCAGGGGGATCAAAAAGAGGAGTGTTATGGACTGCAATTAAATATATCACAAAAAACGCTATCAAGGGAGTTACGTTTTCAGCAAATGTTGTCACTTTTTCTGCCAACATCGAGGGTGCGGTTTATGGGTGTAATAAAAGTGAACCAGAGATACCAAGACTCTTTACTGAAGTGGAAGCAATGAGAGCCGAATACTACAAAATCAAGGATGAAATTCAAGCTACATCATGGGAAGGTAGACATTAGAAATAGCCAACCTCGAACAGAATAAAAATGAGGAAGACCAGGTTTTTCAATGTCTTGACTGACCCGGTTGATAATCTAATGCATTCTAACTGTACTAGTTTGTCAATCGGTCAATTTATTGAGCATGGGTTTTTTTTAAGCCTTACGCTTTCATTGACTGTCAATTTGTAGTTAATTGAACGATATGTCTATGAAATCTATCGTCATTTGTTTTTGTTGGTTTTTAAATTTGGGCTGATTTTGACCCTGCATAATTTTTCATCCAAGGTTATCCAAAATTGCAAATTTTGAAAACAGAAAAACTTTCTCATTTTTTTTGAGGGAATATTCCTGCCCATTACACCATAATTATAATACCTATCGTTAATCTTGAGCTGTCTCTAAACAAATAACTTTAGTATTTTCAATTCAATATGATGAGACAAAAATCGTAAAACAAAATATTGTGCAGGGTCAAGTTTGAAAAAGTGATCAAAGACTAAAAACTTCCCATTTCCTATTAATACCTATTTGTCACTGCACAAAGCTGCTAAAATTTTTCACGTGAGTTACCATTTGACTACATATTTTCATTGTAAATTAATAAAGTTGGTATTATACTTTTGTAGCCTGTAAATTACAAACCCGTAGCGAGGCAGCTTTTGAGAGTTACAAGTTTACTCGTGAGCTGTTTAAGTATCTTGATGATGAGCACACAAAGGTTTTACAGACAATTTCCGCAGATACAAAAGAAATTCTCGTTGGTTTCGAACATAACTTAACGGTAAGTTGATAAAAGTGCAAAGAATGAATTGGAGCAATAGGTATCAATATTTATCAAAATATAGGACTATTTAGAAATATGAACACGGTATAATTGGTATAGGTAATACGATGACTTCGAGTTCAATTTGAAATTAATTTGCACGAGTTTGTTTTTGTTCTTCTTTTTCTTCTTCTCCTCCTCCTTCTTCTCTTCCGCCCCCTTCTTCTTCTCCATCATCATCATCATCATCATCACCATCATCTTCTTCTTCAGCTTCTTCACCATCACCATTATCATCATATTCTTCTTCTTCTTCACAAGTCAGTGTTTCACGTCGTGGCTCCTTTTTTTGACAGTCTACTCGTCAGTATTCTTTTTCTTGAGTATTCTTGTAAAGTTTGACAAATTCTACATTACACAGTTCGGCGAGACGTCGAAGTGATAGGGTGCTAGAATTGATGTTGGCATACTCTGTGGCCGAGTTCCATGAGGGGGTATAACCTACACGGAGAAAAAGGTCCCATTATCCTCCCTCTCCCTGCTCTGATCAGACAGCTATAGATGTGTTTACTTACTGTGCGTATCTCTTCCAGCAATTTTTTGAAAACTTAAACGCATCTGGAGAAGCTGTCGATGCAGCACAAGTGGAAACAAGGTTTGGTTCGGATCTTGAAATTGGAATGAACATTGCATTCACTGGAATACAAGTTGCAACTCCTGTTGTGAAAAAGCTTTGGAAAAAGTATCTAAAGAATACCCATGTTGGGAAGAAAATTTCACAGGTAAGCAGATTGCAAAATTAACTAAAAATCCGGGCAATAATTATGTATTCAGCAATAATCAGTATATATACGTTCCCATGCCGTAACCAGGGGGGTTGGACAAAAAAGCAAAACCTCCGCTAATCCATCTCCATTTGTATTAAAAGAATTGCCCTCTTAGTTTAACAAACCAAAAACAGTTTTCCGTGAGAGGTGCGTAGGGGCTTCTCGAGTGTTCTCTCAAACACGGAAAACTTTCTTTTTTTAAACAAACGCGAAAAAAGAACAAAAAAAAGTTGAACTCAAATCAAATTCTCCCTACGTTTCGTTTTATTTAAGCTGTCCAATGAGAATTAGATTTTGGCAGTTGAAATGCTCGCCCACGTCAAAATGACAGCGTCTTTTGATGCTCTCATCAAACAAAGTTTTCGACCAATCGTAGCGCGCGTACTATCCCAATTATTTTATAATTTGGACCTAATCAAGACCACATGTACATACTATTGTATCGACCATCGGTGATCGTGAACTTGACCTAATAACACTGATTTGAATAAATTACCCCTTATTTCTTATCAGTATTAGAAGCCCAGAGTACCTTTCGATCGTGAAATCTACATCCGGAATCCGATATTCCAGTATTCGCTTATTCTCTCCGTTTTTTTGTTTTTTTTTTTGTTTTTGTTTTTGTGGTAGGGAGGGGGGGGGGGGGGGTATATAAGCAATTGGTACATTCAAATACCCACCGACATTCGTGCAAATGTTTTAATTGCACCAAGTAGTTTTCAGTTCCAAGATTGTAGTTTTGGGTTAAATCGTATATTGCCATACCCTCCATTGTAATATTCCCGTAATATTAACTGCCTGCTATCTTAGTTCGAAGCGTTTAACATGTTTATTCTTTATATTATTTTTAAGCTTGCTACAAGGTTTAAAACAAAATTTGTGACTGCATCAGCACCGGCCAAAAATGCAATGAAAAAGGTTTTATCTGCGGGTGTGCTAGGAAAAGCAAAGGAATTTATAAGCAAGAAATTGCAATCCATAGTGGGAAAAGCTGGTGGAAAATTTACAAAAGCCGTCAATTTTATGAAAAAGGCCAAGGCAGGCGTAAAGGGGCTCGCAAAGCTCGGTGGCGCAGGTTGGTAGCAGACGAGTCTAGAACTAGAACATTCTAAGCCTTGTTTAATTGCCATAGTTAACTATGAAGTCTTATCAAAACAATATTAAAAAATCTGTTGTTTATACGCAAGGAATCATGGTCGTCGGACGGGGTCGTTGGACTGGATCGTTGAATTAACGCAAAATCGCTTTGAATATTATTTGGCAAGCAAAAGCACATATTATATTTCAAAAATAAGCTATTTTAGATTAAACTGTTTCCATTGGAGTATTTTTTTTTTTTTTTTTTTGAATTTTCTATTGAGTTTGGCGATTTTATCGTTCACGCAAACAAGTGATGACGTCATAGTGAACTAGGGCAATGAGTTCCGTGACAATTTCTCCAATCATACCTATTGGAGACAGTGCTCGGTCAGAACACTGCAATCCGTGGCTAAGATCAATTAGCGCTAAGCTTAGGTTATCTCCTACGAACACCTAATGGGGAACTGCCCTGGATTTGCACTAATCAAACATCGAAGAAGTTTAATTCCCAAGCTGTTCCAGGCACGATTTTGGTTGCCATTTGACTATCAAATATACTTTTCTCCGATAGCACTTTGAAGATAACGGCGTATTTTATCAAACCGTAAGGGGCGGCGGAACAATAACAGCCATGGGGGGTGGGGGGCACTATAATCCCCCACCCCTCCCCTCCTCATCCCCCACCCCAAAATCACAAAACAACATTTTTTTGACTGTGTAAAGTCATGTATTAACCAATATTTTGTGGGGGGCCGAGCCCCCTCTCCCCCTCCCTCCAAAGCATTTTGTGGAGAAGCCCGTGCCCCCCCCCCCCCCCCAGCCCCCTCGGTTCCGCCGCCCCTGTGACTACTTGATCATATGTTGCCTGATCTTTCTATAGCCTTTGTTCTGTAGCCTGTGTGCAGCCGGGTTTTTTTAACGTACGTAAATACCGTATTTACGAGAGAAAATGCAGTCTGTCACACAGGCCTTTGTTCTGTTGCTCGACAAATTAAGGCCCCCACAACTAACATAGCTGTGGTAGCCTTAATTTCGGTGAACCACATAATACGTCTACAACTGAGTCTGCTCTAAAAGGAGGTGCTTTGTTTTATTAGCTTTGGCAGTGTGGATGGCTTGGGATAGCTTAACAAGATGTAGATCTAATCTCCAGGCAGCAAGGGACAGTAAGGTTGCCATGCAACAAGAATTAGAGAAAATTAAGGGATTTAAAGTGGAAATGGACAACGGTTATGCTCAAGTAAAAGAGGTACTTGCATGCATATTGAAGGCTTTTAGCAAGACGATTAATGGCGTGCTCACCCAAACACAGTTTAGCCAATCCGAAATCAAGATTTGCTTGCTTTCAAAGAACCGTCACTTCTTTAAGTCGATGACACTTTTTATATTCATTTTACTTTACTTTACTTTACTTTACTTTACCTTACTTTATTTTATTTGCACTATTTTTTAAAGAAACATAATTAACAATGGATATTATATACGTGATTAGTAAAAACGAAAAAAGTAGAAGAAAAAAGTAAGCAGAATCTATCACTGGAAAAAAGTGTGAGAGAAATGGAAAGTATTTATTTGTGTGTGTTTGTGTATGCATCTGTACATGGTCCTCATCTTCATATACTAAATCTTGCCAAGGGAAAAACTATCCCTGGATCCCGTCAGGAATTCCGCTAGTGCTAGTGCTATTACTAGAAATCATGGCGGTATTGTTACTTTGTTACCAATCTTGCTAAAACCTTATTCTTAAGAGATATACTTTTCAGCATTGTTAAGTTCCTTTTGCAAATTTGAAGAGCTGTTCTTTTTTATCTTCGACGCCAGCACAAAACCCGTCTATTTTTTAATCTCTGCGGTCAAGCTGACCAATCACGCTAAAAATAACTAGGCAAACAATGAATAAACGTGGCTGATAATGTGTACAAAGCCCAGTATGGGGGATAGGTTATCTTAGTTCATTTTCTGTTGATGTTGCATCTTAGGCATGGGCGGACATGTGGGGCACAACAACAGATGAATATTTGTTAGGACTTCTAGAAGAAACCAAGGCAATGGTTCTTGATCCAGATTTTTTAAAAGCAGAAGACGAGAAGCAGGAACTCGCTCAGCGAGTCGATGTAAGTATTTGTTTCAACTACATTGAAACAAATTGAAAACACATCCATTTTTGCCCTGAAGATGCGCAATTAGCGCGAAAGCTTGGCTTACAAATAAAACGTGGAAAAAACAACTAATTGACTATATAATGATGCCCACGTACCAACCAATTTTAGAAGTTGTTTTTCATATTCATTTTTTGTATTTCCTCGAGAATACAGGAACAATAATCATAATTAATAAACTAAAGCAAAGTGAAAATGATTCTGGACTAGACTAGGGTAAGACATCATCACCCTTCGGCCTTAGTATAAGCTCACTGCCAAAAAAACATCGGAAGAATGTCGGATGCCGAATGCGAATTGCTTCATTAAAACGTCTTGGTAAATGTAAACCAATATACACAATTCAATGGTTGACACGGATGAAAAACAAACTGCGTACACTCCGAAAATGGTGTTGCAATTCTCGGGAACGCTCATGGTTTTGATATTTTGATTCTTGAAAAAAGCCGACACCTTTTTTGTCACCTTAAAAACGTCACAAATACTAAAACGATTTTGGTCATAATTATTTTTCATTTTTTCATCTGCTTCGTAGTCGTAGTAGCTGCTTAATCTCCTTATTGATGATTTCTTTTTATAGAGATATCTTGAAGTAGCTAAGATGGATTCAACGGAGGAAAATACACAAATAGAAATGAATCGAGCACAAGAACAACTGAACCAGAAGCTTAATCTTGTTAAAGTTACTTTGGGATGTTACAGGAAAAAGGGTAGGTTTCTACAGGAGAGAATGCAATAATTGAGAACATAAAACTCATACTGGACCTTAACACATTATGAAAACCCTTCATTTCATTTTTAAACTGAGTTATTTAGGGAACATAACGTGACTGGCCTGATCGTCAAGACACTTGGTAACAAGCTATAAAATAGTAGTTGTTTCTTGAAATAGCTTGAGATCCTGATTGGGTCTGGGAATAAGTTTCCTTACCTAAGAGGAGATATTATAGATACTTGAGCCTAATCCAAAGAGGTCCTTATCACCTACATTGACTACATATTAACAAGTGTGTCTGCGTTTTGCATTTAATATTTGTATTTAGTTTTGTTTAAAAAAATGCGTTTTCCAAATCATACCGTCATACGAAATTCAATTTGAAAAAAGGGAGACACTATTTCTTAATTAGATCAGTATGTCCTCTGTATGAAAAAGGAACAATTTGATCTGTTGAAGCTATTGGAGGTGGGGGGAGACCAAACATGTTAAACAAAAATACCGCATTTCATAGATATTTTCAACAATCACAAAAATAATAAAAACTAGACGATCTAAGATCGCTTACATGGGCTTCCCAAATATATATTTGCATGTGTAGATTACCGTTAAGACTAAAATCTGTCGAAAGACTAAACTGATTGTGATGTTTCATCGGAGTATCAAAGTTATCACACATTGTTCGATAGCCTGAAACCGAGCTACAAAATGGAGCAAGCGATCACGAAGGAGTCTTTTTGAATGCGACTTTTGTATCTTATTTCTACTATTTTTTACAAAAGATGAGAAGGAAAAAAAATGCGCAAAGATAGCATAACTGCAAGATTTGCAGCCCCAGTAAATTTTGCATTTTTTTATAACTTTCACCCCCCCCCCCCAAATTGTTTTGATATCAATGTCTGAAAAGCCCTTAGTAGTCCCATACAATATTGAAAACCATCAATACTAAGATCACCATGTACATTACCAGTGTAGCTTAACCTATACTCTAGTTGATCATTTTCCTCTAGAACTGTGAGCACTGTAGGTAATTCAGTAAACATTAAAAGTGATTGACGGGCTAATTGTGACAAACTATAGAGCTCATTTCCAATGTGCATTATATGTTTTAAATCATTGGTTGTGTTTATTCCTTTCATTTTGCAATATATATATATCACAGCACAAAGACTCATGGCAACGCACTGTTGTCCAGCATTTTGTCCAAATATAATATCATTTCCTTGACAATATGGAGCCTTTATTGTCTTACTAGGATCAACTAGTGTACAGCAGGACCTGGGTTTTTCTCTATGTCATTACAAAGTTTGTATTTTGTACAGTTCCCCTTATGACTTGCATCCTTGAACTCATTGTGGAAAAAATAATTACATAAAAACAACTTTAACCATGTTTGACATTTTTTATAGTATTTACTTGAATGCACTATATATCTATACTTTCTAGAATACGGTTTTTTTCTCATTCTGTGTACAAACGAGATGGATTTTCTTTGTGCACTCCTATAATACCTCTATTTATCACATGACCCGTATCCGCCCGGGCGCGCGCTCTTAAAAAAACCTTCGTAGATGATGACGTGAGTAGGGCCGTACGGCTTTTTCGAGCAGGGCCGTACGAAGCCGTACGGCCCTGCTCAAAAGTAAACATGCTCAAAAATGCTTAAAAATGCTCAAAAATGAGGGTCATATGATAAAATGCTTATTGACTGAGTTAGGTCGGGCCGTACGGAAAAATATTTGGCTCTCGGTCCGTACGGCATCACCTCGAGCCAAATATTTTCCCGTACGGCCCTCCCACTCAGTCAATAAGTACATAGTATGCTGGAAATAAAATAATGAATTTGTGAAGATTTAGGCATGTTTTTTTAGTACACGATGCCTTACATATCTCTGTATATTCCTGTTTTTCTGCGAGAGACAATGTAACTTTTTGAATGGTATTCTGCTTGGCTCTCGATCTCGCTTATTTCCATGACTTTCACACACAATACGACTACAATTATAATACAAACAGTTAGCATGGCGTGAGCGAAAGTACGTTTTGAACTTTAATTGACACTACAACATTATTACAATTGTTGACATTACAATCGATTGAAAGCTAACAAAGGTTATGAAAACCTTACTACATCCGTGTTCAAAAGCAATAAATACTATTAAAAGAAATACAACCAAAAAATACTTACTGTAAGGAATATTTTAAAGTATTCATTTCAGCATATATGGAGTCAGTTGTTATGTCAGTTGTTTTAATTGTTCAATTGTGTTGTCGTTGTCAGTAATATGTGGCTCATTTGAACTTGCTATCTCGTGAGAACTAGTTAGAACTTTTAGGCAATCAATGCTAAACATCTTTAAGTGTGAGCCTACCACGAACGGCGTGTGCGTTTGTATGTGAAGTCAGCGTTCTAGGCTTGATTTCCTTCATGATGTTTGAGAATTTACAATTATTTCAAATCAGTCTAGCTCTCCAGTGAGCACGATGTCCAAGAAAAGAGTTTGGCGGATTTGTTTAGTTTGACCGTATCGTGACCGTAACCGTTGGCAACCGTTCCCAGTCCTCGCGCAAAATTCCTATTTGAAGCGTAAACTTCAAAACACGGGGTAATCCTAGACATGGTCTTCCACAGGAAGCCCATGTAATAATATTTCCAAAAGTTTCGATTTTACGGAACCCGAAGACCCGCCAAAAATTCTCGAGTTGGACCACGCTGGGCATGAAGGGCCCAGAAAGCAGCAGCTTGAAATGTCACCAATTTGCGTTTTTTTGATATTTCTTGAAAAATATTCACCTCTGTGTTATGAAACTTTCAAGTATTGAAAAAGTATGAAAGCAAATTGTTTTGAAATTTTTCGGTAAATTTTTTGACGTCATTATGACGTCATAATAAAATAATACAACGCGTGAAAAAAATCAATTTTATCGTTAGACACGCTTTTGATGTATATTCTTTATTTCCTTAAGGTTCCAAAGACATTTTTGAAAGTTTCGTGAAATTTGGTTTATTGGTTCCGGAGATATAAGGGATTTTTGGAAGTTGATGACGTCATCAAATATGACGTCACTTGAGATAGAAATGTTTATTGTAAAAAATAAGAGATAAGAAATTTTAGCGTTTTTGTATCAAAAACATAAGTGTTAGTAATTCTACCTTGAAAAATGTTCAAACTCCTGGAAAGGACGCGCGTAAACGGTTTTTATAAAAAGCTGTGACGTCAAATTGACGTCATAGTGATTTATTACTTTTTTAACATTTATTTTTCTGTCATACTAAGACAAAAATCAAAAATCTAAAACGATAGGATTTTTTGCACTTCTTTCCTCCTTTGAAATAAGCAACAGTTTCAAGAAAAAGTTTGGAAATGACAAATTTTTACCAAGCGATATGTTTTCCCAAAGGTTTTATTTAATATTTTTCCCGCGAAATTTTCCCGGGAAATATTTTTATCCTTAAAATGGCAATAACTCATGTTTCCGTCATCCAAATCAAAAACGGTTTTCACTTCTAAAATCGTAAGAAGCAAGCGAATTATATTTGATACAAAACAGCAATTTGATGAAAATCGCTTTTAGAGCTGTTTGTGCCCGGCGTGACTAAATTTCCGGCGAATCACGGATCGCTTGTACCCTACTTAGCTCTTCCCCTGGTTCAGTCAGATTATAACAAAGTATACCGTTTGTTTGTGTATTTAGTTGGTATGTTCAACAACGTTGTCCGTCAGTGCTCACGAGGTGACTCGCCTTTCCTATGGATCTATGAAGATACTAAGCTATCGGTTCTTATGGATGAGGAAGAAAACTGTCAATATCGAACAGGAGAGAAGTACATTTCGGTGAGTACCATTAAAATGTGGTCAAAAAAATATGTTCGATTCATCTTATACTGTTATAACATATCATCCTTAAGGACGTATGCGCTAATTGCTCTCGCACATCTTTTCTGCGCATGCTGAAACATCACACGCCGTTTTTTCAGTTGCTTTATTTTGACCGAAAATGGGATTCTGACGGTCACGCATTCTCAAGTTATAAACAATCACCAACTTTGTCGTTTGATAACTCGCCAAATCGAATGGATACCCCTATTTTTTAATTCACAGATGGAAAGAGGACCAGCAATTCTATGTTCATTCAGTTTTTTGAAAAAATGACATTTGTTTTTCGTACGAAAACGTGATGTTTTCTGCTAAATTTCGACCCGCGAAAGCTACACCGAAGCAACATAGTTGCGAGCAATGCGCGTGGTATTTCCATCAAAAGACTGTTTTTTGCTTAGAACTTATCAATAATTTTTGCTTTTCAAAAAGTTTAGTGTCAATAAGATTGTTCTTTATAACCCTTTCAGCTTGTTTGGTAATTTTTCTGTCTTCATCATCTGTCTGTTTTACCTCATGATGACTTGTCACGCTGCTCAAGGAAAGTACCGAAATGGCCGACTTCAAAAAATTGTAGCTCCGAAGATCGAATGGAAACCCCCGATTTTTCCCCCTCATTACATGTGTTTCATGCTGTTTTATCAACTGGAGAAGTTTCACAAAAAATGACAAATACTTCGCTACTAGCGCATACGTCGTTAAGTAATCTTACCTAAGACAATATACATATATAATGAGGCAATTTACTCAACTTTCAAAACAGGTTCCCAAGGCAAATTTTCCGTGCGTTCCAAACGACTTAATGTTACCTAACACAATAGACATATATAATGAGGCAATTTACTCAACTTTCAAAACAGGTTCCCATGGCAAATTTTCCGGGCGTTCCAAACGACTTGCGTGATGCGCATACGCGTTCCTTTCTTTTTTTGTGGAATCAGCCAAAGCAAAAATAAGATATGAAATAAACATAATTTATATATTAACATTAGCCATGGGCGTAGAAAATAATTCCTGTGCGACCAACATTGTTAATTAAAAAAAATTTTAATTGTTCACCCCTAGTATTATTTGTTTCGATTTCATGTTTTTTTCCCGTATTTGGTCCTTATATAGCCACGCGTCAGTAATGTACTGTTTTATTGTCCAGGCAGAAAATATGCAAAATGGCTGGAACTCATGGGTGGAGCGCAATGACAGCGATATTAACGCCATATGCCTCATGAATGACGAGCTCAAAGTAAGGGATGTGACGGAAGCGTTGCGAGGCAACAAGAACCCAAGTGCAGCAGTAATAGTCAAAGAAATTCTAGCTGCCGATAAACAACCTCAAGGCGAGCCCGAAGTAGAAGAAATGATCAAACAGATTCTAGAAGAAAATCCTAATCTTCCAAATGACTTACCAGATGCAGTCAAAAACATGGCATGTCCGGCACTTCAAGGTGGAACGCCTCCTGAGACGGTATTGAACTTTTTGAAATTTCAGTACCCTGATCTTACTCTAGACCAGATAAAGAACTTGGACTGTGGTAAGCAAATTTGAATTCTTAAAGGGGGAGGGATAAATTTCTCAAGCCTTCTTTGTTTCAAGACCTGTAAACAAAGTTCCTCTCTACAAAATCGTGTGGGGACCTGGGTATAAGACTGCCCTGGGTTGAGCGTTGTCGTAACCAAAAGGCAATAGGTCATTCCAAGATCACTACGAATGATGGGTAAAGTCATGACAGAATGTAAAATGGCATCTTAGACAGTCAAAAAGATGAATATTGACTCCTTTAAATCTATGGAGCGAACTCCAGAAAGCAAATCAAGTCATAACTAAATGGTGTGGATTTCTTGTCAACTGGTGCAATAATTAAAACAGTAATATTTAATATACTCATCGCTCATAGGTCCTAGCAGTCTTCGAATGGCCTATTGTATTGCCTTTTGGTGATGACAACGTTATTTGAAATAGCTATATAACCTTCAAACAACCTATTGTGTGTATTTGGTTTTAATTTTCAACTTTGCCATCATGTATTGTGAGTTTTTATTGTTTTTTTTTTTATATTAAGTGTTATATTATAAGATAATAGTGTGTACGTCCACGTAAATATTTTATTGCTCCGAGCTTTCGGGTTTCAAACCCATCTTCAGGGAAAAACTGATTTACATGTATTCAAATCGCGAGATCATATTATATATTATCAACTTATTTGTTATGATCTCGCGATTTGAATACATGTAAATTAGTTTTTCCCTGAAGATGGGTTTGAAACCCGAAAGCTCGGAGCAATAAAATATTTACGTGGACGTACACACTATTATCTTATAATGTCTCCCACGTACAAAGATACACTTCAACTAAGTGTTATATTGTACATGAACTCAGTTCTGGATAAACTCTCCCTTGGGTAGACAGTCTAGTAAACAATTTCCAATATGGCGTCCAGTAAATAGTGAAAGAAATTCAGCAGCTCAAAAACTATACGAATATTTTCAATTAACCTGACATCTCAAGGGCTTTATACCCACAGGAAACACCTGAACTTTACCAATTCGTAAGATTGTCTTCAAGCGCTTGAGCCTCAGATATTGCCACTGTTTATTCAACTAATTCTAAACCCAGGACCTCTTTCCATTTACAGCCTGGAGTCGAATGCATTTTGTTTGAGTTGTTGCAATTAATGTTTGGTTTGCACGGATCAAATTATTATAGTATATTTTCAAAATGTCCTCAACAAGTTCTCAGTTACCTATATCTCATAGTTATGTAATATTATTTGAGAGAGAGATAAGAATCTTATCATAAGCTGTTCAAAGAAAATGATCGAATTTCCGCGTGTAATTGAAAGCAAAGTGTTAAAAAGCTAAGCAAGTTACGTTTCTTATATGTAATTATAAGCAACGCTAAAAACTATGAAATTTAGATTATAGTGTTGTTTTATCGATGAAATTTATTTCTGCGTAATTGTCATATGCGTATACGATCTTAATTGGTTAAGCTTGAGCTATATCTCATTTAGTTTATATATAATTTCAGATGCATGGGCCAAGAAGAAAAATGGTACGTTAATACATATACTGACAAATTGCAAATTTGTAAAGTTTCCATTTATTAAAATCAAATGGAATATCAACCAATTGATGTACATAATTATGATTAACTCAAATTGTATAAGTTCATTGAAAACTATATACATGAGCGCAGCTGAATGGATGGGAAAGGTTTTCCTTAATTGGCTCGCGCTCGCGGTAGTGAAAATAAACTTTACTAATCATTTCGTTGCTTTTTTTACTTTTGCTTCTAGGTGCGTGAGTCCGCTGAACAAATGAAATACATTTGTAACAAACACCTGACAGATATAAATATACAAAAACAAACAATAACATGAACATTACAAAATAAAGAAAAAAAAGTGTTACTGTGTTGTTATTTTGATTTGTGTCGCACTTATTCTACATTGACAGAAAAAAAATCAGCTTGTCTACTTTTGTGTAATCTTTGAAAATTTGAGACAATTTTGAGGATGTTCCACCAAAGAGATAATTTGGGACTTTTAGTATGTTGTTTAGCTTACCATGACTGTTCAAACTGCAGTGTCAAAAATTATTTTGCAATTTGTTCCGGACCCCTTCATCCCCCCCACCCCCCCCCCCAAAAAAAAAAAAAAAAAACAATGAATGTGTGAACTATATCGGTTTTTAACCGCGGTTTTAAAGCGGCATGCGTGTTGATGTATTCGGCATCTTGAGGCTATAAATAAACTTAACGCACAACGCGATCATACGCCAATCATTTTCGCGCCAAAGCTATTTTCTTGCTTACGTCAGCTCACGCATGCTCTACAGAAGATAATGATCTTGAATTAATGATAATGATAATAAATTTATAAAGCGCTTATACAGGTCAGTTCAAAGCGCTGAAGGAACATAAATAAACACACAAACAAATAAACAAACATACGAACAAACAAACAAACACAATAATACAAACATTACATATTAAAGGCTAGCTTAAATAAAAATGTCTTAAGCTCTCTTCGAATGTCAGAAGGGAGTGAATTCCATAAAGTTGGTGCAGACACAGCAAAAGAACGATAACCATAGGTTTTTAAATTATAAGGAGACGAAGTCAGCAGCAACTCATTTGAATAACGTAAAGATCTATACCAGGCTTGTATTTGGAGATCATGTCACATATGTATGAAGGTGATAATCCATGCAAGGCCTTGAAAGTGAAAAGAAGATAAACACTGCGCGTCCTTATAGAGGTTTCTTTTGAGAAAATCTCTGCCAAACAAGGGTTTTTGGTTTGTCATTAGTAAAATCGTCCAGACCAACAAATAGGAATTATACCTATATAATCAAATAACTGCAAACATGAAACAAAATATCATAGAATCATATATAATTACCAACAATTTAGCTACCTAATACAATACAACTCAGATCATACCAATAATCCCAGGATTTCTAGTTGAACATTCTCTTCTTGCTGCAGAGCTTTCTCAAAATTGAGAACTGCAAGGACGTGTTTCGCGCCGTGAAAAAAGTTTGGACAAATAATTGAACTTGCAATGTGATGATTACCGTGTTACAAATATGAGTTAATTTATTCACAAAATTGAGGCTATAAATACAACGCGCGCGTACACCAAACATTTTCGCGCCAAATGCAATTCGGGAGCAAAGGACTCCCGCAGCTGGCGGCGTTGACTCGCGCATAAGCTCGACAGAACAGAAAGATAAACATGTACGCCTTTGCAGTGGTTTCTTTTGAATAATCTCTGCCAAACAGGATAAAGTGAACGACGTCTCACATTTGAGTGCATGTCAGACGGCTACCATGCATGTTAACGTTTATACGGCACTTACGCTTACACGAAATTATCAAAATATGTTGTTCGTTTACATTAATAAAGCTTTTGGCAATATTAGCAATATTCTCAATGCTCCCGTAATGATATGCAAACTTGGAAAAAGTTCAAATTGTACTTGTGCAGTAATTAGCATGAAAATCTTTGCTGGCTCGTGAATAACGCTACGGATTGGCTATAAAGCTGTTTTGGCTCAGTTTTCAGCGCGCGGCCAAAATTAAAAACGAGCTAGTTAACAGTTCACCCACCTCTATCCTGAGTTCTCGTCTAGTAATCGGCGAATCCCTAAGCCAGGCTGTGTCAACTGCTTGCCTTAGCCGCTGACATTCGCATCCCATAACTTTAATAGAGCATGAATGAAATACTTGCAATCATGGCATGGCCAGGATCCGCTTTTTATGCCAAAAAATTTAATTCCTAATTCCAAGTTGTTTTAAATTTTGTTCCCAAAAGTCTTTCAGAAAGATTGCCCGATTCGGCAACAACAGTGTTTTATTTCTTTTTTGAGTTTTAACATGTAAACAGGAAGCCGGAGAGGATTTTTATACGGGCTCCCTGTGTGTTACCCATAGTCCATAGCTTCGAGTTATCCTGTTGCTTAGCAACGATTACCGCCATATTTGTTTTCACGAGAGAGAAGGAAATTTTGCACAAAATGGCTACTACGGTTATTTCTGTGAACCTTCCTCCAGATATCGATCCAACTAAAGCAAGGCTAGCTTATGGAGACAGAGCTTTACCGAAACTGGTAGGTTTTCTCATTTTTTGTGTGTGTTTTTTTCTAGTTAAATTTCAGACTCGATAGTGAATTCGATCGAAACACTAACAAATAACTTTTATACTTCCTTCCAGAATCGGGAGTTGAACAGTGATGATCTGAAGCTAAAGCAAAAAGCATTAATGTCACTGTGTGACGTTATGCACAACCCTGAACACATCTGTGAAGGATTAAGAGTTGGTAGGACAAATATAAGAGCCAAGTTCCACTAATCTTGAATAAAGTTATAATCCATACGATATTATTATTATTATTATTATTATTATTATTATTATTATTATTATTAGTATTACTTGCATAGTATTGATACAAAATTCTGTGTGTTAGGGAATTTTATTCATTTTGTAGATTGCACCCTTTGTACAACCAGCCCATGGTCTCAAGAACCTAGCGTTATCTCAGTCCATATTGGATTTCTTTATAACAATTTTTTTCCAAAAAATTATTCATGAGACAGCTATATTATGGTGCACATAACCACTGAAATATAGACAATAATTTATATCAATTGCCTCCTAATATTATCTGCCCTTTATTTATCATTAAATGGTTTTATTTCAAATGATATTAATATTTTATTTTTTCGTTATTTTTTCAGGTATAGCCTCAAGTCTCAAATCATTGTTAAAAGATCCAGATCCAACAGTTAGGCATAAAACAACAGAGGTTCTGTTTATCATTGCTGGTACGTCATTCTGTTTAAATTGTCTTGCACAATTTTACATTTTCACTAATTTACAGTTGGTGAAGATTATTTAATGTTGTTCACAAATGTTTTTTTTTAAAAAATATCTTAGACTATATCAGAGTCAAACCTTTATCATATTAAATAAAGAAAGGTTACTTATCATTTGTCTTAAAGGCCCAGTGTAGACCGGGATGCTTTGCGGCCGTTTGTTTATGTTTTGAAAAATATCTATTGTCAAAGTCGCTTTCTGATTGGTTTAAAAAATACAAGAGCCACGGGTCGAAACATGTTGTGAAGCTGTTAGATTCCTGCTGGAGAGTGTTTTCATCGATCTTTTACAAGAAATCAGCTTTCTTGTGAACTTAACAAGTAATTATGGAATAAAAAAACTTTCCATCATTGATGTGAGATGTTGATTATCACGCCGTGAATGGTTGTAGCTTATAGTTTATGGAGGATGACAATGAGAATTCCCGTGAAATTCTTTCGTCTAACAGTAGCGACAGTGATCGAAGAACTATCCTGCAAACTCACTATTTGTCTAGTTACCGAAACCCAAAGAGCCCTTTCAACTCATCCACAGCACGAAAACGAATGATATAAGTCGAGTCTGACCAACTTTTCCACAGCAAATGTAGTCTTCGTTTCTTCGGTCTACGAGCCATTTAGTTCCTTTTGAGTTTGGCATTTACTATAGCCCGACTAAATATCTGAAAATAATATTTCCAACGAACTCACCAGTTGATAAAATATGATGCTAACATCATTAACTGATAATCGTTCATAAAATGAGAGTACTGAATTATAATAACATTCATGGAGATGAACGATGAAAATGGATAATAATCAAACATTCCAATCAATTTAATTTCCATCATCACGAAAATGGCTGTGAGGCAGTCGAGGCGCGCAAAGCATCCCGGTCTACACTGGGCCTTTAAGATGTTAGTCTTGTTGTAAAAACGTGACGTTTCAACTGTAATCAGCTAGTCATCATCAGGTGAAATGCGGATGACACAACACTTTTTACTCGTCTATTCCCATAAGAGTGCATTTTGATGGTGGAATGTACGCCTCTGGGATTTCAATGCCGCCATCTCTATTAAAGTTGGTGGGGTGGAGTCTGATCTGTATGGCCTCCTTAATGCAACATGAATACCAATGTTGGTCTTGGTTGACACATTCGATCTTTTGCCAGTCAGTTCTTTCAGTCATCATATTACCACAGTTTTCCATTTTTTTGTGAACTCAGACATATAAAATCTTACTGTCATTTGGTGTTTTTGCTCCTTTCAGTCAAAGCTCTGATAACCACCTGAATGTTGATCATCATCATACAAAGGTCTCTATTAGTAGGCAGGTTGATACAAAAATCAAAAGCAGCTCGTGAAAGTTCAGATTTTGATTTACAATAAACGTTTGAAAGTTTGAGTTCACACTGAAAATGGACAAGAAAAGTAATGACAACTGGGATAAATTTATTTAATAGAAAAAATATGTACCATATCAACATTGATAGTTTGTTTATCATCTTTACAGGGCATGCACCTGGTAGAGATGCCTTTCTTGATCATAATATCATTCTACCGCTATCAGAGCTGGTAAGTCACTTTACATTCTGTGGACATTATAGTTACATTAATATTTGCTCTGAAGGGCAGTTAACTTCCTTGCTAACAGAGTCTCTATCATTTGTGATTCCTGACTAGAAAAAAAGAGAGTGCTGACTTGAGAAGTTTTGTTTGATAGACCACTGTCCACATCATTCTGTGGACAAACACAACTAATTTCAATTGATATCCTGTTTTACTGGAAATAGCAATTTAGATGCCAAATTAGGTAGCATTGCTTGGATACCAAAGAGTGTGTGCAAGTTGGCAGAGTCTCTCTTTTCTCATCAGGAATCACAAATGTGAGAGACTCTGCTGAGTGTCGTGTATTTTTGTTGTTTTGTAAAAGTCTTGAAGTCTCTTTTTCCAATTAATTTTGACTGTCAACTCATAAATTTATTATGTACATGTCACAGTCTTGATGTGGGAAAATGCTGAAGCCACAAGTATTCGTTTTTACCAAGTAATCATCTTTACAAACTTTTTTTTCTTGCAGTTTGACGATAATGTATACCAGGCACGTAGAAATGCACACAAGGCCATAGAAATGTGTTCACATACAAGTCCTGGTACCGATGGTGTTGTAGAGGCTAAACTAGTCTCTGTACTTGTAAAAAAACTACCAGGAGAAGAGGATGAAATTAAGGTATGGAAATATTGTTTTTGCCAGCATGAAATTGATTAGTAGTTACTGAGTAATTAGTGTGTTATTTAGTGAAGGCTTCGGTTAGTTTCCTATTCTTTATGTCTGCTTGTCTCTCTGTTATTTTTCTGTCTGTTGTCTAGTTGTCTGTCTGTCTGCTTGTCTCTCTTTTATTTGTCTGTCTGTTAGTCTAGTTGTCTGTATGTCTGCTTGTCTCTCTGTTATTTGTCTGGGGCCGGTTGTACGAAGCCTGAATAGCGCTATCCACCGGATAAAACGCTATCCAACGGATAAATTCTAAAGAAATCCTTTGGAGTGGATAACTTTATCCAGTGGATAACTTTATCCAAGCTTCGTACAACCGGCCCCTGTCTGTTAGTCTAGTTGTCTGTCTGTCTGCTTGTCTCTCTGTTATTTGTCTGTCTGTTAGTCTAGTTGTCTGCTTGTCTGCAGTTAAGTTTGAGTCTGTTTTTTTTTTTTTTTTTTGTTCAGCATGTTTTCTTGTTCATCCCACAAGCTGCATTGAATAACTTCACTCAGTTTGTATATAATTTTTAGTATGTTGTAACAAAAACTAAAATCGATTGATTACCTATTAAATGCTTTGGTATTCTAGGAGCTTATTCTTGACACACTGCACTATTGCATGAGAATAGAGACAGCAGAAGCATTAACTAGCAATGCCATGGAGGCATTTACACAGCTGCTTGGGCATAAATCGCATACCATACGATGCAAGGCAGCTAGAGACATCATGGATCTTAGCTTCCCTCTTGAAGGTAAAGACAGGGCTGTTGATGTTGGTGCTGTTCCTGAACTAGTTAAACTACTGCAAGATTGTGAGACAGACGTCAGAGCACAAGCTGCTGGCGCTATCATGACGTGAGTATGATGTCAATGATTTAGAGAATTACAGTGAGCACAACTGTGAACACTTTGTGCTTTCTTCACACTTTTTAACATGCGTCCTTTTACTAGTGAATCGATTTGAAAACATTTTTATTTTGAACTCAATACATTTGAGTTCAGCTCTACTTTTTAAGAGGATTTGAAGCAGTAGAAAGCACAGAAAATGAAAAGCTAAATAAATTAAGACAAGTGTTCATGGCTGAAGTGTCCTCAATGTTACAAATTATTTTTTTTATCCTGAAAACCAGATGTTAATAATGTATTTTAAGCATGTTGCCTTGAAGTGTGGCTCTACTGTACAATGTTTAAAGCAGCTGTCTTAACCAGAATGCATCATGCATCTCTATCATACACCATTTGCAGCCATTTTCGAGGTCACCAAAAATAGTCGCTAGAGAAATAAGATCCCTTTGGTATTCTATACCATTGTCCCAATCATACTAGTTGTAAATTCTGTAGAGTTCTTTGATGGCTAATTTGAAGATATTTTGTAGATTTTTTTCCCCATAGGGGGAGGGGGGGTTACAATGGATGTACACAGATAGATACTCGCCAAGCCGTTGTGTTTGAGATTGTTCTTTTAATCCAACCATGTGTCTATTTCAGCATCACCATAACAACTAAAGGCAAGTATGCAGCAATAGAGGCCGATGCCATACCAAACCTTGTAGAGCTGTTGCTAGATCGTTCCAGTGAAGTGAGACTTAATGCACTCAAGGTCAGCTTAATGTACATGTTTTAATAATAATTTAATAATAATTTAGTATAAGACAGTATATTAGCCGTGACGACTTAAAATGGCTATTAAGATGTAGAATAGTGTTTGATTGGTCTACTTAATTTTATATCAAAGGAGAAATGCAACATAGACAACAATGCGTCTAACTTTTATGTATCAAAAGGGACTTAGCCGAGTAGACCCGTTTTAAATTTTCACGGCTCATTATGCTCAAATGCGTCATTTCCATTTTATCATGCAACTTTGCCCTGTTGATATTTGGAATTCATTTGCATTTTTTATACCTGTTAGTATAACGACGGTATAATAGAAACATATGTAAACAATAACAAAGGGATGCAAAGCATCTTGGTTGAAATGGCTCATTTATTTATTTATTTTTTTAAGGCTATTACAACACTGGCTGAGGCTCCTGTTGGCAGAACAACTCTTCTCAAATCAGTCAAAGAGGTAAGTCTTTGCTATGTGTATCAGAGGCGGGTCCAAGGGGTAGCATGGGGTTAGTGCCCCCTCCCCTTTTTATGTATTTTAATTCATAGATCTTTTAATTGCACTGACAATAGCAAACTCATAAATATTTTGCACCAAAGGCTTTTCTGTTATTTTCTTTCCAGGTTCAAAAACTTGTTCATGACCATGAAAGTCCGGCTGTAAGAAAAGCTGCACAAATTGCCGTCAAGGTCATCACATGGAAACCATAGATGCCAATCGCTATTTTTTAGCCGACTGCATATAAAATACTATATATGCTTTATCAAATAACCCGAATGACTTTTGTCAAAATAATATTGCATCAAGCATTTGTACAGATTAATAGAATTTCCATTAAAATGTGTATATATAGGATTTACTTACTGAAATGCAGCCCACTGGGAGGGGGTTCCGGGGGTCATGGCTCTTTCATTAGGGGGCAAACACTAAATGTGTGCAATTTTTTATCCACACTCCCCACCCCTATCAATTATCAATCAGTTTCAGAAAATGCCCCCTCTTCCTCCCAGCTCCGCCGTCCCTGCATTACATTACATTTAGTATACTTTTGATTCCAATAACCTTGCAATGAATGTAAATAAAACTTTATTTATTTTGTAAAGACTGACAAGGATTTATGTTCAATAATAACATAAACAATATTCTTATTAAATATCATCTAAATGTTGAGAGACCCAAAAAGAAACTCATTCCTCCGCTCATAGGAATTATGTAAAACGTAAATGCAACATCAATAAAGTCCATTGAACTGTTGATACTTTTTACAATATCACAAGGAATATCACTGCTAGTCTTCTTTAGACTTGATTATTTCTAATTGCATATGAAAAAACAGAAACTCACAAGGTTGAAATGTTAAGCAACAGGACATTGGTTCTATGTTCCGGACTACTCCGTTTTTTATCTTTTTTTATATTAATTCGTTAGTACGCACTCTCTTCTTTTTATGGTGTATAACTTACACTTTTACCACAACCATTTCTCTCCCTTAAAAACTTGATCTATAATTTTGTCATGTGCCCGAATCTCTTCACTGAGCCAGCACTTCCGAAAACCCCCCAGTGCTGTAGACTAATTACATAAGGCCAGCAAAAATGGGTGAGAACTATAAATCATGAATCAGTCAATCAGAACTGAGTTGTTTTTGTCCAAGTGGGAATCTGTACGATTATGATACAGCTACGATACGGTAGATGATTTGAATATTTTCTTAGAAACTACGGCTATGATTCCCACTCATGCGAAAACAATTGGGAAATCGTACCGTATTGTAGCATTCGTATGAATGGAAAACAGTACTGTATCGTATCATAGCCGTAGTTTCTAAGAAAACATTCAAGTTTTCTGCTGTATCGTAGCTGTGCCTTTTCCCAATCATACGAAAATGACTCTAATTTCTAAGAAAACATTCCAATGATATGTTGTGCAGTTTAACCACGCAAACCTGAATTTTCATTTTACGCACACTTCAAATAACCATTTCAACCAGACATTTCAAAGTAGGTTCTTAATTTACCAATGAAAAAAATTTTAAAACTTAGTTGTGATAATTGGTACAATGCGCATTTGTTGTTATTTTTGTACTCTACTGTATTTTATATAACTGATCTTGTGCGAATAACTTAAGATCACACTCAACTGACAAAGTATTTATCCCATTAAAGCTACGTCCACAATAACCCGGATAAATTTGAAAACGCAACTTTATTTATCCGCTGTTAAGCCTTCCCTCCACACTAAAACGCACAAGTCCAAAACAATTTTATGCTAATTCTATTGCTTGACGAGCAATTTTTGTCAAAAAAGTTGTGTTTTTAAATTTATCCAACATAGGGTAGCCAGAGTAAAAAAAAATAAGAACCTGATTAAGAGCCTAGTCAGCCTGATGTCATGTTAAGCGCCATTCAAATCAGAACCTGTTAAGGCTGGCTTGGAAAAATCTATGGGTTCTTAAGGAGGCTCCATATAGTTATGGGGCGTCTAGGATCTTAGAGGTTTATTAAAAAGCAACTGCCCACAAAGCGCATGAGCGGACTATGTTTCAAAGACTTTGAGTCAAAGATTTAGTTTTTGCACAAATGATCACGTGATCGGTCACCATAGCAACGCTATGGCTGTCATAATAAAACTCATTTTTAACGTAGAAAAAATAAAAGCTGTAGTTTTAAGCGGTGAATGTTTTTGAAAACATTGTATGTGGATTTAAGTACGATAACCTAGCATATATTACCGTGACAAAAAAATCCCAACTGTAGAACCTCAGAAATAACGGAATAATGGTTTTTCCTAAATTAAAAAAAATCTGCAGTTGGAAAATCGTTGAAAATTTGCAAACTACTTTATTATACCACTAAAATAATATTCTGAAAATTTCAAAACAATTTACCGCTCAGTTCTTGAGTTTTTTAATTTTTTTAAAAGCGCGCTTTCATGACGTCATCAAAAAAACATTCTTCAAGTTTGAGGTGTGCGCATGTGCGTGGTCATGCACGAGCGCGCGCTCTGAAATTATATGGAGCCACCTTAAATGTAAATACATGGGATTTTCCTGTATCGTAGCAACAACCGACTTTTTTTCCACTAATGTAAAAACTCCTCAATTGATTCTTCTGTAACTTGAAATTAAATTATAAATCTCTTTGTCCGTTTATTCACTGTCGCTATCATCTGCTAAATCTTGTACGTAAAGTGTGATCGAAGAACATATACCAACACTTTCCAGTGTATCGTCTGGATTTTTAAGTTCATAAACTTTTTTAGGAAACGGGGAACTAAGACGAAATTCCGCTGGTGCTTCTTCACAGCAAAAAACAAAATCATACAAAGTCTAAAAACAGAAGAAAAAAAATATTAAAAGGGAGAGAACATTGAAGTGTATCAGGTTTGGACCAAACAAAGTTATTTCAAGTGAATGAGTGATAAGTTGTATGATTCTACACCGAATCGAAACATGGCGTATGATCTCGAGAACGAGGCTAGTCAGTCGTCTAGGTGAACAGTTTATCTTCGAGCTTTGTTGTTATTGTTAAAAAATGTTACAAAACTCATGTAAACAACTCTATTTGAAGTTAACCTACAATATAACGATCAACACAAAACACTGTGGATGTGTGACGACTGACTAGCCTCGTTTCTGTGATCTCGCTCCAGTACATAACCGCGCACGCCGTCCGCCATATTTCAATTCGGTGTATAGACGAACGAATAAACAATCTATTTTCGGATTCTCTTTTGACACAGCCTAAGGCAGCGTTTACACGAAGCCGGCTATTTTCGTAAACGCACATTCTTTTATCCGTTTAGGCCTACCGTTTACACGAAAACGCTACATAGCCGGCTATTTTCGAAAACGCCTCTCAGAGTGGATATTTTCGAAAACGACGGCTTTGCGTTTTCGTATAAACGCTTTAGCCGGCTATTTTCGAAAACGCTGAAGTCATCACTTTGGTTCAGTCATAATGAGAAAGTTATTCAAATTTTTATTCACCAAAATGCTTACAGACGCTCTTCAAGCTACCGAAAACGATACGAAAACGGTAAGCGTTTTCACGAAAACGCTATGTAAACGACTATATTTTTAGCCGGCTAAAAAAATAGCCGGCTTCGTGTAAACGCTGCCTTAGCCTTAATTCTGCATGAGAAAATATTTTAGAAAGTTAATTGTCTTTTTCACACATGCAGACTCCATATTTCCACGTGCCGTTGCGAAACAAAAGAACGTGTTTCACGACTTCAAGACTAGGGCTGTGTAAAAGAGAATTCCAAACTGGACTATTCCGTAGTTTAAGAAAAATGTCTATGTCTCCAATTGCATAGAATTACAGTTTAACAAAAAAACCTTCTGTATTGAGGGGCATTAGTGTATTTTATAGAAGTACATATTAATCAGTTCGAAGTCAAAGTAATACATACCTGGAGTGTGTTTGTTTTTTCAAAGTATCTTTCTAATCTAGTACCATTTGGAAGTCGTACAAGAACACAAAATACCTCAGGGGACTCTGGGTTGGGTTCCACTGGTAACTGTTCTTTTTTCTCAATCCGTAGTCTTGCTATTGCCTAGAAATATAAGTGAGACGTCGGTGTTAGTGTCTCATGTCTGAATGCTTTGAGGTGTAAGTGATGTTGATGGAGTGTAATCATAATGTAGTCTTCAGAAAAACAATTATTTTCTTTGTGTACTGTGAACAAGAGCCCATTGTGCATCTTCTACTATAGATCCCTTGCATGTGACGTCAAAGCTGCCCTATCCGGATTTATTGAGCAGGAAAATGTATTGAAATTTTCATTGCCATCACAGCAACATCGTCAGGTCAAATGAATACATTGAAACCCCTCTATACCAGACCCTCAATATCCTGAAATTCTCTTTAAACCGAACAACTTTTTTGGGTCCAGCATTCAATTTTTTCCAATATCTCTTGTAAAGTTAACCTCAATAAACCGAAACCCCCTCCAAACCGAACATTTTCTTTGGTCCCAGTACTGTCCGCAATAGAGGGGTTCTACTGTATATAGCAAAATACGATTAGGCCACAGTAACAATTCAAGTGTAAAAGACGGTTTTAGTTTTCATAGCTAATTGTCAACCTAAGAGGACTTTCATTTGTTTCATCTATTACCTCTAGTTTATTTTGAAGTGCTTCTTCTTTTAATCGTTTTGCATCTTCTTCCTGTTTTTTCTTTTCAAGTTCTTCCCTTTTTCTTCTTTCCTGAATTATTTTGTCAATGAAATAGCTCAGTTAATTAATAGATATAGGGTGCAAAACGAGGCAAGGTCAAGGGCCAAATGTAGAATGCTGGTAGTCGTAGTAAAATGACACCGTAATGCAGATCGCCTATTATCTTGTAGATGTATCTAACCCTCCCCTTCCCCCTTTTATGCAAATGTTGACCTTTTAGAAATAAGTAGTGACCCACCAAAAATCCATAATTGTATTTGAAAGGTCACCTGGACATACATACATCTATGGCAGGTTGTCATATCGTACAATGAACAACCTCTAAAAAGGCTTAGATTGGCTATAAGTCCTAGGATAGTTCAAACCTGTCAAACAAACTCTTAAACAGGTACACAGAACAAAACAATCCAGCCTTTGCACATGTGTTCCCGCCCCTCCCTCCTACAGTAATTTTTCCCACAAGGGGGAGAGGAGTGGGGATGGATGACACAGGCTATAAAAACTCAAGTAAATAACACAATGATGAAGGTATAACTGTTACAATAGATCTTAAAAATTCAAGGAGTTCATACCTTTTCTTTGTCAGCTAGTAAAGACTGTTGGTATGCCTCATCTTGTTCATCTCTTAGAGTCTGAGCTTGACTTCGCTCATGTCTATCAGCTCTGGCAGCAACAAGACTTGGTTCATTGCTCTCAATCAACTGTGCGAGTACAGACACGTACCGGTCCACTGGCATGAGTCCTGAAGGAATAAAAATCACTATCTGCATCAGGCAAAAAAATTAACAACAAACGTCAAAAAATACTTTAATACAAGTTTGTATCAAATTTTACAAAATTAATATATATGTCCGGTCTGCAGATAGTATTGTATCAAAACCAGTTTTACTTTACTCATTATGTCAATATTCTCAAAGGTTTATTCAGCCATAGCATCCAACATTTACATTTATAACACACAGAATGAGTTAATTCACCATGACGTCACATCAAAACAGTCATTCTTCAACAATCTATTGTTTAAACACAAAGGATCATGGTCATAGGAGGGGAACAAATCAACACAAATTCACCAAAAATTGTTCTAAAACCTGTATTGATCTAGAAAAGTGGAATACCCCAAAAACGTCCTAAACATTATTTAGCACATATTAAAACATGTATATTATATTTTAAAACCAGGCTGCTTTACAGAAAAACCTGTTTAGCTAGGAGTTATTTTTTCATGTAAACAAGCAGTGGCATCATAATGAATTAGGGCAATTACAATGCACAAATTCTCTCCATTGTTACTGAAATTAGATAAAATAGTTTAAATCATTTTCAATGGTACCTTCCATTCTACCAACAACAGTCATCCTGCTTTCTCTCAGACAAATAAGCGCAAGGAAGGGGTATGTTGTCTCTCGCAGAGCTCTAGACACTGAAACAAAATTACACAAATGAAAATTATAGCAAGATCAGTTGAAAAAGTTCCAGCTATGCCAAGAAATCTTTTCCATGAGAAATTTTAAAAAGACAGTTAGATTAAGTAAAACGTAACCCTACTTTTGTAATACTTTCGCAGTGATAGTGGTAACTAGTCTGTTCAACATGCAAACAAGTCGGTGGGGGGAGGGGGGGGGAATATGGGATAAACGATCAGAGATACTTGTCGGAATTTTTCAAAAATATCCCTAAAAGACATCTGACGTTTTTCTAAAAGGGGTGACTTTGCAAATTTTTCATCTCTAAAAGATACCAAAAGCCTGAGTTTCAGTGGTATTCAACCCCTAAAAGATACCAAAAAGTGAGGATTTGGTAAATTTCATATAATCTTAAACCCTAAAAGAGACCAAATCGCTGATTTTTACCCCCTAAAAGATACCGGGCAAACAAGACACTTTTCCACACCTATCTTTAAATGACAATTATGTTTATTTGGGTGTCTGCAAACAAAGCTGTGATCATTTCTTGGTATTTTTACTTGAAAATAATCAAACCGATCTGGAGTGTTTTAATTTACAAATACCGTCCAAGAAAGGATTCTAGAGAAGTATTTGTTTTGCCATGTGATTGCATTGTTCACCCCCTGAGCAGACTGGTAACCACATGCCAAAAGTATTAGAAATGTTGCGTATTAGAACTGGCAATTACACAAATAATGGTGACATTAAGTTGTTACGAGGATTGACTTACAGTGACAGCCTCTTGGACATTTTCAAAACTATGAGCGGATGACTAGGGACTGGGTACTAGTTTGTTGCTTCAGTGAAAATGTGTTCAAATCAAAATATTAACCTTGCCATAACATGAAAGAGCACATACAAATATAAGACTGTGAGATTACTACCTTTGGATGAATACTGTCCAATTGGTAGACATCTGAAAACTGCTAATTAAAAATAACAAAGAAATATGTGTGGAGGGACAGGCTCTCCCTCCAAGCATGCATAGATTTCTTTGTAATTTTTCCATAAGATTATATGTCAAATGCTCTCAAATTGAATAGTGTTTATCCAAAAGATTGAAACACATTTTGATTAAAGCAACAAACTAGTACCCGGCAGTCCCTAGTCATCTGCTTGTAGCTGTGAACATAGCAATTTTCCAGCTCTGTAAGACATGTGGTGATAACAATTTATTACCTCTATATCCTTCAGCTGACTTGACATCACAAGCCCAGAACAACATATTACCATCAACATACTCTTTAAAACCATTATTACACATTGTCCCACTGAAAACAATATCAAAAAATGATAGAAACATAATTATAATCTTGATATATATTTCTCAACTTACATGTATTAGAGCACTGTCATTTAAAGTTGTACTTGACAAAGCTGCCCGGGATACACACACCATTTGATCAATCACAAAACACATTTCAAACATTTAAAAGTGCACGTAATCTGGATCACCATAGAAATTGTCTCCAAAAGCTGAGGTTTTGAAAGTTATATCATCTGGCTAGACACTAACAATAGACTCTAATATCTTCTGTTCCAAATTGAAGGACTTCTCACGAAAATTTGTAATTAAGGACTAAAGGACCAAGACCAAATTCAAGGAATTTTCAAGACGGTACCATCCCTGATTATGTATGGATACAGGGAAAGCAATATATTGTTCGCTTACAGTGAGGGCTGTTCTCATTCTTACCTACAAAATTCTGATGTGTCTTGATGATCATCAGAATGAAGATAAACTAATAAGAACCTTAGCTCTTTCTTAGCATCGTTAAGAACCTAAAACACAATACATTCACATTAGAAAGCTGTATAAGTAAACACCTCAAGGATTTAAACAGTATTACAGACAGCCTGCATTTGTAGGCATCAGATATTAATCCAGTCATGTATCTTCAACAGGGATGCTTCGCTGCCCTGCGCTCTAGTATGCTTAGAGCGGTCATTTTGGAGGTGACTGAAAATGGCTGCTAGAGAAATAAAACCTAATTCTCCAAATTGTCTCACTCATGACATACAACTGAATTCTTCAGTAGGAGTTCCTAATTGCATGTCTATTGAATGATTGTTGAAGATATTTTGTGTAGATTTGTTCATTTGTAAAACCCATATGACAACAATCACAGAGTCATGTAAAGCATTGTGGCTGACTCGGCAGATTTAAAAAGAGTTTTTAAAATGACTCCTAGAACGATAAGATTTATGGATAATGAAGGTCGATCAAGCCCACACAACCAAGAAATTGAGGGAAACTGGGACAAAAGTAAACTTGCAACCTGTTCACAGCATCTTAAATTGCTCTCCATTCCTGCTCAGCTAAATTACAAATAAGGAAATCCAAGAGTTTCCAGTAGAAGAAGCTACTGCCCTTGGTGCACTCAGGCTAATCTGTGGCATACCTGACTATATGTTCCCTGGTAAAATGTGGGATGTGTGGTACCGTACTTTGACTCAAAATACTCTTTAAACTTTAATACATCTTCAATGGCAGTTCTATGAGCTAAGACAAATGATTGAATTCTGTTATTTTACAACATCATTTTTTTTTTACTCATTAATTTCTTCATTCATTCATTCACCTATTCATTCATTCATTCATTCATTCATTCGCCCACCCACTCATTCAATCATTCATTCATTAACTCATTTATTCATGTCCTGTGTCAGATTCCTCTCTACAGACATCTTAATATTTTCACTGGATTTCTATGTCGGCAACAGACTAGTAGAAGAAATCAGATGTGTACTTACGATAGAAATAGGACGGCCAAACTAACTGAACTAAAAGAAAAATACATATATCAGTTAATAACATAATTTTGAACCGCATTTTCTTTGTCAATAATGATAATACATCTAATAATACTCCTATAGCACATCAGAGACATGCATTCTATACACCGTCTTATGTCATGTGTTAAAATGAAGAATAACAAATATCGTGTCAAAAACAGCCCAAGACCACAAGTTCTTAATGACCACGTTATGATGTCATAAACAAAAGGTGGAATTTATGATTATTACATTGCTATACTGACAGCTTGAATGCACTTGGCCTTCCAGCCAGCACTTCAGTACCTTTACTAAACCAGTGATAAATGTAATTGAGTTCAATTGGTCTGACAACACTTGTTCTGCACTGAAGAAATTCCCTTACCTACAAATCTGAAAACGTCAGACACAACACTAGTAGAGAACTTGAATGGGACCAGTAAAATAGAAATCATCCAGCGGAAAAAACCCTGAAATATATAATGTAAACAAAATTAATGAAAAACCAAGTCAGGGGTTTCAATAACAGGCTACCCCTTTTATCTCTTACCACCGGTACTTAATATCTATACCCCCAGACCTCCTTAGAAAACACCTACTTCAATTACTTAGAAGCTTGTAATTCAAAAAGATAATGAAACCCCAACAACTACAAAGGTCTGGTTGATACTGGTCTAGACTTCAAACTAGCTATTATAATTCTAAGTTAAAGGTCTTCAATACAATTTCCCCATAGTAGTCGTCATGCTTTGACAGGATTCATATAGCACCTTTGACCGATGGGAGATAAAAATAAAGAACTCTGCTCAAAGGGTAATACTGAACACAAGTATAGACATCAATATTCATGCCATTTTGCATATACTGAGAAATAAACCAGCTTAAGATCTTTCTAAAGATGGGTTATGTGCTTTTTACCTGTTGGTTTGGAACTATAACAGACTGTTGTTGATTATTTACTGTGGGAACAACAGTATTCACACCACCATCAACACCGTCATTAGTATCATCTTCATCAGGTGATCCACTTTGGTCATCAGCTTCATGTGGTTCATGATGAAATACTGTTGCAACTCCTTCAGCTTTATTGAATGTATCTTGGACAGCCGTCTAGAATTAATGGAAATCAGAAATACTCTCAATACAATCTCCCATACAATTTGCCATTACAATCATTAGAGCAGTTAGATTGCTTTTTTACTGGCATTCAAACCCACAAATACCAAGTAACACACTCGATGAATAATTTAAGAGTTGGAAAGAGATGAATAGTGTGTTTTTGACATGATCAAAATGAAATACAAGAAATCGAAATATGGCAGACAAGGCAGTTTTACACAGGAGTGAGATCACAGAAACGAGGCTGGTCAGTCATTCATCTACATCTACATTTGATTGAGTCGATAAAGTCTGACTGACATCACATGACATGGAATTATATGAAAGAAAAATTTACATATATTATAAGATATGAAAATTAAATTTAAAAAACACATCGTTTTGTGCTGATCTTTATATTGTAGTATAGAGTGGTTTTCATGAGTTTTGTAGCATTTTTTAACATTAACAAAAGCCTGAAGTTGAACTGTTCACCTAGACGACTGAGTAGTCTCGATCTCGAGATTGTCCGCCATTTTCCGATTCGGCGAATATGTGAACGGGAATTTTTTTTATTTTTTTATTATTGAAAAAATACTTATAAAAAAGTGTAAATACCCATATCCAAATGACGGCTTAAACATTTAATTTTAATTTATCAAAACTATTAAAACATTATCATTGAAATTCTTAACAGCAAAGCTACGAAAGCGAAAAGTAAATTTCTTTTTAACGAAAACTTTGTTTTTACACAAAGCGATTTGTCAGAGCGATTTTATTCCAGGAAAACAAATCCCAACATATATGAAAAACAAACATTAGGAAAGAATTTCATTTGCAGTTAAGAAAAATAACTTTTAAATTTTAAAAATATGATATAATCTTTGAATAGTTTACCTCTAAATTCCACTGATGGCGCTCAAGAATTTGCTTACAGTCGTCAACATTTTCCATTGCGGTAATATCCTGCCCAAGAAAACCCAAATAGCACAATTGTAAACTTATCAATGTATTCTGAAAGTTCTTAGGGACGTTTATAATATTATAAATCATTTTTACCTGAAAAAGAGCAATAATTTGGGATTGTTCTTCTGCAGTTTCATTTCCCTCAATGGAGTCCGCCATTTTGAAAGAACTGTGTGAAAACGGTCGCGTATAGACGTTAGGAGCCTGGATAGAACATACGTGGAAAATTTGAATGAAAATTATTCGTGGATGTCGACCTTTTGGACTCAGGACGACGGAATCAAAGCCAAGTCAAACTATGATATTTTCAATAAAGTTCATTTTGTACGTTTATGCGGGGTTTTTTTTCTCGTTTGCATTCCCACATGTATAATGTTATTGGTGATTTTGCTTCGCTTTATTATAATTGATTTTCTACGCATCGAGGGTGATTTTCCCATCAATAGAAAATTCGCCTTTGTAAACCAGGAGTATCTTCCAGGTTGCTTACTGGACTGAATTATTTCCATAAATAACAAGCTTTAATTTCTTTGGCGGAGTGAATTTATTCACGATCTGCAACATGCCAATTGGCCAATTATTAACTCAGTAGTTGATATAACTAACTATTGGAAGTCTTGGAAGACAGCTTTTCTCAATATAATTGACAAACACGCACCACGTAGGACTATTAGAGTTCAGGATAAACCTTCACCGTCGGAAATCAGTCAAACAATTAATGAACCAAAGAAATATTCATATAAAAATATAAAATATATTACATTTCATCAAATATCATTGTCACCATGAGAAATTCCTTTTGTCATAGTGAAATTATTAAAAATGTAAATATTTAATCCAAAATACGTGGCGCGGCCCCTGAGGGTAAGATTAAATACCCAATAAACTCCTCAAAACCGCTGCTCCCTATGCATGTAATTAAGTTACTGACATTTCCAACCACTCAATAATATCGGATGTTTTCCCAGATGAATTGAAGATAGCAATTAAAGTTTGCTCTTTACTCAAGGAAGGTAAACTGAGTGATGGCAATAACTATAGGCCAATTTCAATAATACCCTCTGTGTGACTCTGTGGCAAGAATATTTGAAAACTGATATATGATCAACTCTATTCCTATATTTAATACAACAAATGATTTAATTAACCCCAGGCAATCTGGGTTCAGATCATCATACTCTACAACAACGGCATTATTATACCTAATTGAAGAATAGCGCTTCAACATTGATCGTAAAATCGTCAACGAGGCCATATTCCTAGATTTGAAGAATGCATTTGACACCGTTGACCATGCTATACTGTTGGAGATTTATGGATTGGACCCATCAGCTATGATATGTCTGATATGGTTCACTTGATACCTCTCTGGTCGTCAACAACAGTGTAGCCTAAATGGTCGTTTTTCAAACCTGACGACCATAACATGTGGTATTCTCTAGGGGACGATCCTTGGTCCTTTAGTCTTTCTGATTTACATAAATGACTTTTTAAATTGTATTGACTTCTGTACTGCCAGACATTTTGTTGATGATAAAACTTTAACAGTCTCGCAAAACCAATTAACAGATCTAGAATCACTGCTATATACTGACCTTGAACAGGTAACGCACTGGCTAATAGCAAACAGGTTTTAAAACACTTAACGTACTGAAATATCAGAGTATAAAATTATAGGATCCAGAAAAAGATTACATCCCTCCATCCATCGACCATCCATCCATCCATCCATTCATACATCGATTCATTCTTTCATTGGTTCTTTCAAGCATTCATTCATTCATTTATTCATTCATTCATTCATTCATCCATCCATCCATCCATCCATCCATCCATTCATTCATCCATTCATTCATTCTTCATTCATTCATCCATTCGTTCGTTCATTCATTCTTCTATTCATACTTTTTAACAAACTACTCAATCTCGAGAGCTCCTGATTGATTGATTGATTGATTGATTGATTGATTGATTGAATGATTGATTGATTGATTGATTGATTGATTGATTGATTTCAATGAGAGCATGAGATAAGAGAGTTTAACCCCGGCAGACTCTACTCGTCGTGCTATTTTTAGAAACTTTTTCCCAATCTCCGCACTTTTGTTTTGAGTTGTTTTGACGATGAGACCGCGTCTCCTGTAATCTGGCCAATCACATTCCGTTTCCGAAATAACTTCAGGAGTGTAAAGCCCAATACGGAGGGTAATCTCTCTTATCTCATGTGTCTTTTTGATTTCAAATATGATTATTATTTCATAACAGACTATAATCAAAAATTATCTTTTTTTATTATTATTCATCAAGTTTGAACTGAATGTAATTACCTAATGGAGTGCAAACACTAAATTAATGTGTGTAACACTATTTAGTAATACAAAGAACTATTTAAACAAAAGAGAACGATAGAATTAGCATAACTAGGACTGATGCAGTGATACAGTATTTATTTTGAACACTTTTAGTGCGTGCACTCTATTTCAATACATGCGCTTTTTTCAATTTCAATTCCTAACATTTGCAGTATACATGGAATTCCAAAGTGAAGGGAATCTGGTCTAGAGAAGCAACACTAGACCGTGCTAGCCTAAGTGGCGACCCTAAACAAGGCTGCGAGGGAAACTAGAGGAAAAACGTCTTACGACTCAGCCGTTATTCAAACTCGGTAAAATCAAAGGCATCGTCAGTCCCAGAAAGCATTGTGCTCCAGTTTTAGCCAGGAATTTAGAAATTTAAAAGTAAAACAGAGTGTTCGACATTTCGAACAGACTATTAAGCACACAGTTATCGATGTCGTTGAAAATGTTGTCTGCTGACCATTGCTTTGTCACGAAGTTCAGGGGCAATGCTAGGAGAGACGACTCGTTTGATGCAGTCGTCATAACTGGAAAAATCCTCGAATTGGATGGTTGCATTTTAAATTCTTTATTCATCTTTTTTTTCTTCTGTTAGTTTCAGCAGGCCAATTTGACCATTTGTTATGAATATGCAAAGTGGGAAATAATTGACGTCTCTAGTTGGAAATGTATACATGATTACTAAAACAACAAAAGATAGATGTTAGATAGATGTTTATTAAAATAATTACATTGCAGCCAGAAGCTGAATTGCGTAAAATATGTACAATACAAGAGAAAGAAAAAAATAGGGGGTCTATATATATGTATATATAAGAATATTTGAATATTACAATTGAATTAAAACCTATATAATTATACTTTATTTATCTTGGTTAAAACTAGATGCGGCAGCGATAATGTAAGAGTTTTGATGTCTGTTTGTTTTGCATCTTGGTACTGAAAACTTTCTCTGTTTTCTCAATTTCATTTTGTTGACGTTATCATTAAATGGTAAAAGTTTGTAAAGTTTGTCGTCTTTGTTGCTAATAATATTGTTAAGGAAATTTCTACAGTGTTCTTCTCTTTTGTGATGCAACGAAGGAAGTCCTGATAAATTCAGTGCGTGTTCGTATGAAACGTCGTAACCATATATTATCTTTAATGCTCGTTTCTGAATTCTCTCTAAAGTAGCACTTAAGTAGTCAGGTAGACTGTAGTGGAAAACCTGACATGCATACATTAAAACGGATCTGATACATGCTGTATAAAAACTTATTAAGTCTGCTGCATCCACGGAAGCACGTTTTAGTTGGGTTAGAAAATAATCAATAATATAAATAATGCCATAACTAATCCTAGATCAAATAGAATAAGTTAAATTAAAAGTTACATTTAGTTACAATTTTTCAAAAATACCACTAAATAAAGATACGAGGGCGTGATTTCTAAGAGATACCAAAACCATGAATTTCAGTGATATTCAACCCCTCAAAGATATCAAAAAGTGAAAATTTGTCAAATCTTATATTTTAAGGTAATTCCGTAGTAATAGAACTAGCCATAGAATTTTGATAAAACTTTCTACGGTAAAACATTTTGAGTTTTTCATCAAAAATATAGAAAAAATGGGGTCACCGTATTGGATTTTGCGAGAAAAATTTTTAAACTATACCCACTTTTGTCAATTTAGCGTCTAACATTCGAAAATGGGCATCATACATAAAAGTATCTCTTGACTGAGATTGGTCAATACCAAATATTTTTAATGTGCTTAAATGTATTCCTTATACATTGGGCTACCGATGTAAAGCAAAAGATTTTCACTAAAATTTAACAGCGAAGAGAAATAAAGCAAAAATTAACAAAATGTTCGAATTTTTACGGACCTCATTAACGCTTTGAACGATACATTTTTCGAAATAACGAAAAATCTAGCCATAGAATTTTGTCATCGATCACATATGTTTTAAAAAACATGATTTCAAATGATATTATGAAATAAAAAAGATAGGTGCCCGTATTGGTTTGCGAGATATTTTGAGAAATATTCTCAAATTTCAATAATATCAAGGATTTTCCGAGAGAGGAATGGGGCGCGTTTAAAGAAATTCGTAATTTTTCGCTTGAAAATGTGAAAACTGTTCGTATTTTTATGTTAAAGTGTTTCTCAGACATAACTCTGTATCTATTGTTGATAAGAAATGTAAAACTCTAAAATTCGAAATATGCGCAGAACTGTGCGCAGTGCAAAACTACGGAATTACCTTAAGCCCTAAAAGAGACGACGAGCATCCCCGATCGTTTACCTCCGGAGTTCCCCCCACCCCGTCCAATCAGTGGTTACTATAGTCGAGATTTAAATATGATTGAAATCTATTAATAATACATGCAAAAACCTAAATAGTAATAATAATAATAATAGATAATATAACATGTACAATTCCGCCATTCCGAACGTGAATTAGAATGAGTTAAATTAGGAAATGTTCCACACTCGAGTGACAAAGTGACGGTGATTTTAGTCGAGATTTATATACGATTTATTAAAATCCAAATACTTAAATAACAACATTAAATAATATAATATCATCTTCACAATCGTTAAGTAAAATAAGTTAAATTGGTAAATGTGTGTCTCAATTTTCGAATAATAGGCATTTAGGGACGGACCATTAGCCATTAGATATTTTAGGGGTGGGGTGGGTAAATTTTTTTTAGGATATTGTTTTCCCATGTGATGTTTGTGCAGGATATTTTCTTCCTCTCTGCACGATATTTTTTATTGGCATATCTACCGTGCTTGATTTCTTTTTTCTGTTTAAGGCTCGATATTTTTTTTGGTATTTACCCAACTCCCCACCCCCTCCCCCAACTCAAATATCTAATGGTCCGTCACTAACTGTATTCTAGCGTCTAGCTCACTAGTTAGAGTTCCAGTCTGTAATCTAGCCTTCCTCAGTCAATGTTTAAATGTTCAATGTGATATGTATCGACAATGATGGCATTCGTTATCTTCACAACAATCTCTAATACTCAACTCATTTGCAGATGCTCGCTCGTCGTTTTCGAAAATGTAATGTACCATCGCAGCGTTGTCATTGTTAAAAGGTATTCTTCGTCCCAGACCAGGAGAAAGCTGAGTTCTAACCACTATAGTGATAAAACTCTCCTTTGCAGAACGAGGAATTATTTGGCCATTTTCGTTCACGATTAACCGTGGAATTCGTCTTTTCGGTTTCGAACTGCGTCTTGAATCTTTACGGAAAAAGAAGCGACCTATCTTACTTCTCTTGAACCGGTCCATTCTAGGAATTTCGTGGTGAGTTTCAGACAGTTAAGTGAAGTGGAATATACGGTGAACGCGACTATTACCAGCGCTAAGTCAGACTAATGTTTTAATTTACCTTGTCGCTTCTGTCCCCTAGACCACTGTTGAACAATTTAGTGCAGTGAATTGCTTGTTTTTCATGGGTTGTCAGATATATATGCAGAAAGGTGTTTATGTTACCTAGGTTACACACGTCCGAAACAAAACATTACTCCTGAAAAATAACCATATATGGTGTATTCTACGTACTCGCATTATTGGGCGTGACATCAACTTTCTTTTTCTCAATAACACGCGAATACTCACGGGCAGCTTTCCTTATTTTTTTTTAATCTAGTTCAATTGAATTCTGATCATGAGCAACGCGCATTCAGACTTGTAAATATTTAAACGTTTGAATTAAACTATATGTACATTTAACAAGAGTTGCTGTGAGTTCAGTGGTTTGCATGAATTTCGAACTGTTCGGGAACGTTGTACGTATTATTATGACACCCCCTAACAAGCATTACGTAATAGTACTTTTTTCCCGATTACACGTGAGACTATACGATGTTTTATAACACACTGGTCTTAAAAATATTATGTTCTACGAAGATGCTGCTTGAAACTGAGCAATTTGGAAAGGTTAATTGTCTGAATAGTGTTTATTTTTCTCGTTTAAGAAAAAACTCTACAACTTTGTTTCCATATAGTTCACTTATTCAAAACATTCGTTTCCATAACTCACGTGGCGCATGCATGCGTTTTTCATACTCTTCACAACACGTGTTTTTTTTGTTGTTGTTTTTTTTTTTACATAGTTATGTCACTGATGTCACTAGGTCAGGTTGGGGGGGAGGGGTAGGGTGGGTGCAGTCATTTTGTTCGGACGTTAGTCATCCTTGCCCTATACTCATTCTATTACAGATTTCATAGGAAAAGCCTACGTTACTTGCTTGACTACAGCATGTAAGCCGCTAATCACAGTCAAGCAATTTTAAAATGTTTTCCAACCTGCCGAACACTAGTCTATGAGGGTGATACGATTCATAATAGAAAAATCAAATCTAAAACATATGATTGTGAAATAAAACAGTCAAGTCAATAATGGACCTTTCAAAACGCAAATCCATCTAGCTGACTTGCCACGGCATTGATACCGATGCTGAAATGCACAAAGAGAACGTTATTTCAGTCTCTTATCCACGAACGGGCTGATTTACAACGTAAGATAATTTTCCACGCGAATACAAAGGTCTATGCGGATTGAGTTAATGCCCTTTTCAATTGTTTTCAAACAAAGCTAATATTTAGTAGTGCCGGATGTCCTGAAAGATACCGGCCCTAAATTTTAGGAGGAGTTTCAATGTAATAGAGTAGCATTGGTGACTTAGTGGTGCATGAGAGCACTAGCCTATAAGACCTATGACTATAGCTCGGGTTCGATTCCGGGTCCTCCGGTTTTCCTCCCTTATAAATAATCAAAACTGTGAATCGAGAGTTTATAAATAGGAATGTAGTAAGAAGTGAGTGTGGAAGGGGGTGATAGAAACAAAAATCGATAAAGTTGTAATTTCAAAATTTATAAAAATATTTTTCCCTTGTACATTTTTTTAACATCCGTAAGCTATGTTTTTTTAATTTGACCATGTTTATTATTAATTTTTTAATCTGATGTGAAGCGTTGTTGAACCATGCGGAATTGGCGCTAATTAAAAAAACATTTATTATTATCTTGTGGACGGTGTCAAAAGAAACTTGTGTTTTCGTAGAAGTTTAGCAATGCGTTTTTTTCGGTTTGGAGAAAATTTGTCTGTTGTTGTAGCCGTTCTGCCTCAAGGCGTCGGTCACAGCCCAATAGGAAGGATAAGTTCTCTTATCTCATATTTTCTTGTTATTTTATAGCTTGGTGATGATCCTGCTGAGGGTCAAACCCGCAGCCTCGGTTGAAAATACGGTGTTACAGTCTTATATCGCTAAATCCGGTAAAAAAATGAGGTAAAATTTGTTTCTAATCAAACAGTGTAATCTAAATTGGGCTGGTATTTATATATGATTTGTTAATTTGTTTTGAATAACACATAATGCGAGAAAAATAGATTTTTCCACATTGCTGATTTACTCCACTGGCTCAAATATGTCCAAATATGGTGGCCACAATCCTTATAAGGGAATACGGTGAGACTTTATAGAGAACGACAACATTGTAAAGGATTTTAAAGCTTGATATGGCATGCTTGTTTTTCTTTTCAAACAGTAGTCTTATCTTGATGACCGGCTGACAACTTTAATGATGCTCTTCCAGAAGGGTTTAGATACGCAAAATGATAAAATGGTAACGTCTACGAATTCACAAGGTGTATGAGAGTACAAAGCTCAAATCACTTTTTTGATACGTAGAGTATTCCAAATACTAGTTGCTGATTTGAATTTTTTGTTTAACTTCATCCACGATGATCTAAGAAAATCCATCAATTTGTTACCTCCCCCCCTCCCCCCTCCCGGCCAATACAGCTGTATTCGGGCACAACAGACGTAAAAAAAACCGCCTAAACACTATGACTTTGGGCTTGTTACAATTTGCAGGGAAAACGGATGCATATGGGTATATGCCAATTCATAGTTTTTTTTTCTTTTTTCTTTTCTCTTTTTTTTTTTTTCTTTTTTCTTTTTTTTTTTTTTTTTCTCCTTTTTTTTTTTTTTTGGCAACTGTGAAACTCAATTATGTACACTAGGGGTACCCTTGGGTTAAAAAGTGCGTCTGGGATTGTTGTGAGGAAATATTGTGATCCGTTTCGTTTAGATTGTTAGCAACCTTTTTGAAAACGCAGTAAAATTTGAGGTTGATTTATTAACAATTAATGACTAAATAACGTGTTTTGACTACTTGTTTTAATAAAGAATAAAAACGCAATCAACCAAAACTGTTAAAATACATCTAAAATATTACCGGAATCTATAAGCTAGTTTTCAAGACTTTGTAATTAAACTTTGTCCGGTTCGTATAAAGCTTTTGAATTACTCCAATTATTTCAAATGGGGCGTCTTGTATGAGGAATTTTAGAATGTTAGAGGCCCTACTTGATTTATTGTATAACTGGCTAAAATCAACCAAACTAAATAGGCTTTTATATGTTAACATTGAAACAACTTGAAACTTCATAGTCAAGATATGGTATTTAATTTAAATGACAAACAATTATCTCAGCAAGTTGGTAGAGTATGAATTCTTTTGATTATTGCCTTTTCTCGGGAAAGAAGCTGTTCACCATTCAAAATTTCATCAAAGCATTTTTAAGTTATATCGCAAACGAAAAATAACAAGTGTTGCCATAACTAACACCCGTTCAGATTTTAGTATCTCTTCGATCTGTTCATTATATAATCGTGGCGTTATTATATTGCAAAGCGTATTTTATAAACACGAACTAAAATAATGGACAAATGCACTGAGGTTTTCAGAGGTTTCATATCCACACACAAAACTGATTACAATAATGATAAAGAAATTATAAGCAATAACGTGAAGAATGCAAGTCATAACCTTAATCAAAACTTATAACAGTTAACGTTTTTGGCTATAGAGTGCTAGCACTAAAACCTGGTTACTATATAATCGCAAACGATCAAGAACGGTCGCCGCAAACGATATGGAAAACATTTTTGCGATTTTTGGGAAACCAAAGTTTTTTTGTACGACCGTTTTTAAACGATTTCGATCTCGATCGTATAGGGATCGAAAATGGTCGTGGTATCAAAAACGTTGGTTTCTCTATAATCGGTTTTTTTTTTCGATGCCTTGCAACCGTTCTCGATCATTCTCGATTATTTGGAAACCAGGCTTGAGCTGAATGCGCGTGATTGACTAATTGTGCTATTTCAAAATACATAATCCCCCCTTTGTCAGCATGGACCTTAAACGCTTTACTGCACCGGTAGTTCATTAATATAGCAACGAGATTGCTATCCACCGAATGTTGATTCAGATTCAATAAGCTACTCAAATTTGGACAAACAGTGGACAGCAAGTTTGCTACGCAACGACGATGTGTCTTTCTTCTAAACGAGTCTTTTTTTTGTAGTTCATCTTAGAAATAGGAAGAGAAATCCCATGGTTAAAAATATACGAACTTCGATCTAAGGGATCTCATGCTGGTTAGCCGAATTTGTTTAAAGAAGTACATGGACGTGGCTATGTATGTTAATTTTTGATCAAGATTTCCCTGCTGTTTCAGTCCTTTGGTGCAAACTAGTCATTACAGTCAAGGTCGATTTTGACTAAGAACCTTTTCCATGTACAATCAAGAATGAAATCGCATCTTTAAAGGTTGTTCTAGTATACTGCAGCATTAATTCATGAATTTTCTGATAACTTTAGTTCGTCAAAAGTTCGTCTACACAGCTTGAGACTTGGTAACAAATTCACATCGGGTTTACCAAGCTCACGAACCTAGGATGACTGCATATTTGAACAAGCTACTGTTTATAAGCCCGGATTCAAATTCGAAGAACTTTGGTCTTAAACTCGAATGAGCACTGAGTATTTCAATCTGAAGATAATTGTACATTTCAAAACAGTGTAAGTGTTGACCATACAGTAAAAAAGCAAACAATTTTCTTTAGACGAAAGCTTTGTTTACTTAAAAGAGCTTATTGGCAATCAAAATCAGATTCGGCTGTTCAGCTTGAGGGAAAAAGAAGAAAGCAGAAAGAGAGAAAGAAGAAAGGCACTCATAATAGAAAGACAACTTAGCTGTAAATAGACTAAACGACAAGCTAAACTACACAAAATGGAATTCCTTTGAAAAAAACCGGCGATTGGTTTTATAGATTTGAGTTCAACATTTGAGATGAACCCAAAAAAGCAAGCGGATCAAAGCAGCTCCTTGCCTCAGATTCAACATGGAGCACAGCCTCTTAGCTTCCAGCCAACTGATGACAAGAAGCAGGCTTATAAAACTAGAAGGCGTAGAAGCAGTGCACAAATTGTGGTCGACATGGGAAGAATTTCTGAGCACTTGTCAGATTTCGAAACCACACCAAGGCAAGCAAGTGAGCCTGCACCGTTGACGATAACTCCACAAGGACTAACGAAACCTATGACAGCCAGAAGAAACTCAATAGCAACCTCAATGGATAAATTCCCTGTAATGCTAACAAATAACAGTTTGAGATTAAGAAAATACAGCTGCCCTGAGATACCACCTTATGTGTCAATGAGTACTGGGGCTGCGCAAAATGGTCCATATTCGCTCGAGACAAAGCCAAAAAATAGCACTGGCTCACAGCCTCGAATGCAACGCTCCTGTTCACCAGAAAAAGACGAATCGAAGTCAGCTCTAGAAAGGTCTTCTAGGCAAACGAGAGAGCAAATAAATGCCAAGCAATCTGTTGATAAAAAGAGGAGATCAAGTACGGGGACTCAGCCAAAGCTGTACGGGGCTAGCGCTTTTGCTGTCGAAAATAACACCACTAAGACAGCTCATGCGAAAACGGGTAAACAACTTGAAGAGCAAATTAAACAAACAGTTGACACTCGAGTTCATGAGTCAAAAACGAAGCTAAAAACTACACAATCATTACCAAGGCTTACTCACGTAGCACCTAGCGATGATTTGGGGTGGAACGCATCGATCAAAGGTTCTAATGAATTTGGAACATTTCGTGAGGAATCAGTGTATGATTCCGTGTCAACGAATGGAAGTTTGCACAGCGACGCAAGAACAATGACCACATTTCACGAAGAGATCATTTCTTTGCTTAGTTATTCAAGTAATGCCAGAAAAACTAATGGATTGACTACTCCAAAGCCCACGGCAAACAGGGGAAGATCTAGTATCATTTCTTGGATAAAAGACGTCAATTCCATCCAATAGAACTGAATTACTAGCTGCAATAAGAACTGCGCACATTTATATTCTAGTTAATGGTGAAAAAGATATTACAATTCACACGTAAAGAATTTTTTAAATAGTTTTAGACTATCAATGTTTTTGATACTTCACATATATATAGAAATGATAATACTCAATTTAGACTTGATTACATAGAAATGCTCAGCTCAGTCAGTGCGAGGAAGAAATATATATTTTTATATAGTCACGTGCGCGAGACGCAAACGGCCAAAACAATCTATTCTTCCATATCCCGAGCTAAATTGTTATTAACAATGTCAATAATATAATTACAGTTTCGTTTGTTGATAATTACAATTCCGTTTATAAATTCTTGTAGCCTTGGTGTTCTTCTGGTTTGAATCTGACAGCATGCTTAATTATTTCAATTGTTTTTAGATGTTTACATTTTTGACATTACCACTAGCTTAAGCAATACATAATACACTATCGATCTTTGAGTTAAAGCACCGAGTGCAAGACTAAAATAGAGCATTTACTCGAGCAGTTCTGCTTAAAAGTGCTATTGAATTCAACGGACTAATATGCATGGCTGATCAAGCAGCTGGTAATCATTTGTTTTTCCGTCACACAAAAATAATGTATTTTTTGTGTGGTATAATCCCTTAATGTACAATTATTCATAATCAAAGTACTATTTGGTGTGATAACATTCTACTCGAGAACAGTGGTTTTCAAAAACCTGTGAAGTTAATGAAAAGTGTAATAATATAATTAATACGCCGAAAGCAAAAGAAATGTGCACAGTCAAGCCTAATGAGGGATCAGACGCGATTCGATCAAGTCGGTCATTTTATATTCTTACTATGTACAAGTCAGCATTGTTTTATAATACCTATAGGGATTAAACTTGTACAAAGTTTTCCATGTTTTACCCACCTAAACTTGTTGTCAGGGAATTATAGTAAAAAGCACAACCGACAGAAATTGTAGACAGACGTTTCTAATTATTTCAGTATGTAAATATATTGCTGCAATAAGCAATTTTCATTATGACGTCATTTTACTACCAAGACCAGCAAATTTTCTTTCCTATTCAAAGTTTCAATCCCTTTGGAGATCAGTAAATCAATTACCACTAATTGCGATACAAAAAAAAGTCAGCAAATCATTCTGATATTAGTAGTCTTATTTAAATCACCTATTCGTGTATAAACCGGCATATCTGAAAAACAGTTATACTAAGATTTGTAACCGTGGATAAATAAATTCATTTAATTGATTGATTGATTGATTGATTGATTGATTGATTGATTGATTGATTGATTGATTGATTGATTGATTGATTGATTGATTGATTGATTGATTGATTGTAGTTTTTAGTCAGATTGTGTTTTGACCGTGTTGATTATTCAGAAGGGATCAGAGAATAACCGGCGACAGAGAACCTGAATAAGCCCCTCTTGGCTTCATTGAGAGCATTTAGAACAAACTCTGCTGTAATATAGGAACCTGGACCACAGCGGTGAGAAGCGAGAGGCGAGAGACGAGAGGCGAGAGGCGTATCATTGACTTAGAAATATTGTTTTCACTCTCCTTTACCGCTGTAATGACGTTTATCACAAAGAACCAATTTGATTTCACTTAAGATGGTCCTCGACTCATGTTCTATAAATATCACAGTAGTATCTGCCGGATTCATGGATGTTCGACCATGTATTTGTTCATGCTCCGATCCGCAATAACAGGTAGATAGAGTCTGTGTGATCGATGTATTTCACTTAAGCAGAAGCTTAGCATTTTTTACAGTTTATTGTATGGAGTATATATAAGTACCGCATTTACCAGTTCTTCTGTGATTCCTAAAGCCCAATTTAATTACACGGTGTGATTTCTCGCATTCGATTCGTAGTATACGAGTAGTCGTAGCTTCTAAAACTAGTCGCTCGCGCTCTAAAACGTGTTTTAGAATGTCCAACGACTAGTTTTAGAACGTTTTGAACCTCACGACTAGTCGTATACTACAAATCGCATGCGACAAATCGTACCGTGTAAAGCAGCCTTTATAATTCTTGCCCAAGCCAATATTGCGTGGTAGACTCTGGTGTAGCATTACAAGTAAAATTTTTCTCAATAGTTTGATAATATCCAAAGCTATCTGTGCCATAAGTGATAGGAGCCTGGAATTCGCACATATTATGCGTTACATCAATATGAAAATGAATCTTTCCTAAAATGCAACCTTGACATGTTAACGCAGTGCAATTCTTACACTGATATCCTTTGATATTGATCAACTTATACCTCTTGCACGTGTGCACGTGGTCCGAAATAATATCGACCTCGCCCAAGCTACCAATAAGTAAATCAGGAGTCAATGATGAAGAGCTTCTTTTTGGGAAATCGCATGTAGCTCTAAACAATGTAGATAGAGTCCTGATATATCTCATCCTTCCTCGTCTCATTCGGTAGGCCATCCAACTTGGTGGCATGTCCTCATTCATGGCAAACGTCTCAAAAAATGGCACTTTTTTAAACATATTATCTTTGAAGGAGAAAGACTCGACGAGTGTCCATGCTTGATTTGGTGCGGTGAACGAACAGTACACAGATGTTGAACGTCGGCTGAGAGAGTTTATGATCCAGTAGACACCATCTTTTGGAAAGGTCTTGTAAGAAATCAATATATCTTTACAGGAGTTTAGTTCCTTCTCGCAAGCTCTTCCAAAGTATCCACTTTGACAGAGACATGCGTATTTTTCCTTAGGGGACTTGCAGTGTTCGATGCAGCTTCCACCGTTCATACAAGGCTGAGATCGACAGCAGCCATTATGACAATTCACCCCTGGTGGTAACATGTGGGATTTCTGTAATTTGATAAAACCATATCTTCATGAGAAAAGAAATATATGAAACGAATGCAACAAATCCCAACACGATCCAATAAACAATACCCAAACTAAAGACTGAAATAGTAGTGATCTTGTTGAGCGATAGCTACTAGAGTGCTCATTCTATTGTTATCTTTTGTTTAATTAATGCTATTTACTACTAAATAGTGACAACTGTTGCGCACTTTTAGTGCATGTACTCTATTTGTTAGTATTTAGTTTGTTTTTATTTCATCGTTTTCCTGCGTTTACGGCCCTATATAATAAAACATCTCCAAATGCCTTGTACACTTTACAATTTATTGAATTGTCTTACCCCTTGGTACATTGACTGCTTGAGATCGTAGTACACGTATCCTGAGTCAGCTACAAAGTTACCAGCCTTGGTAGTCTTGTCCTCATCCAGCAACTCACATCTTGCATCTTTCATCTGACACGCCTTACAGCAACAATCTTGGGCACAAAATGAGTAGCACTTCCTTGGATCATCAGTCGTAATGTTCTTGTAGGAGAATCCCTTGAGATGTTGTCCATAGAATATGTCACGTGGTTTGGGGAAAAATCGTCCAGAATAGCAGGTGCCTATGCAATCGAAATAACCTTCGACTTGTTGACCGCAAAGAACTACAAGTACTACAGCATTAAATACCAATCTTTCTGAAATTTAGAATTACGAAAATGTTTTCTAGCCATTGAAAAATTAAATACAACGAATGCTTGATATAACTATGTATATACGAAGGAGAGATTGACGGAGATTGTGTTGATTAAAAAAAGGTATTCCAATTTTTAATCGAAACAGTTTTCCTTTATTTTAAATAGGCTATAAGTCTGCCTGATGCAGTTATCTCTCTGGCTAGCGTATACGCTTTTTGTTTCTTTTTTTTTTTTTTCTTCTTTTTTTAATTTTCTCTATCCCGGTTGTTTTGAAGAGAAAAAAAAACACACAGCAACACCAAACAAACAAACAAACAGCGTTTGAGTTGGACCAGCTGCTAGCCGTGTCAAAATTGCCGAAACTATAAAATAACGCTCATAGTTTGTAGCAACAGCCACAAAAATATACTGAAAAACAAACAAACAAACAAACGAACGAACGAACGAACGAACGAACTAACGAACGTACGTGCGAACGAACGAACGAACGAACGAACAAACAAACGAACGAACGAACGAACGAACGAACAAACGAACGAACGAACGAACGAACGAACGAACAAACAAACAAACAAAATAATAAGACTTTAAAAAATGATTTTCCCGTAATCTTCATTATACAAGCAAATAAAAAGTAACTAAAAACTAGAGGAAAACTTACCCAGTGACAACACCATTGCTGCAGAGAGGAGAAACAAAACAAGTGTACGTCAAGAACCATAAAAGTTAACTGACTGAAAAGACGTTTGTAGAGTATATCGAGTGTAGAGGGCAGAGTGCGAATGAGTCTTGAAGAAACTAGCACATTTCGTGCTCTCAAATCGGAGGATAAACAAAAGAAATTTACCAAATGTATTCAAATTGCACATAATTTGTCTTTCTGAAATGCGTTTTGTCCCAAGATCGTTAAAATCACCCAATAGACTTTCTCATTAACTTTCACACTTCTATTTAATTACTAATAGCTAGAAGAAAAACAACCATTAAAGCGCTTCATTTCTGTTCAGTCTAGTTTATTCATAGTTGATAGAGTGAAATAGTTTGGAAATTCTTTTGTTATATGTTATTGTACACTTTTATCAAGCATGACCGTGCACAATCTTTTGTTTCACTATTTTTTACCCTTCTTTGGTATGGCTAAGGGAACAGATCAAAAGTGGCCGTCTTTTGGCTGCTCGTTTCAAATGCCTAATTATTGATACAAACAAATTGAATAATTCTTACTATAGTATCATAGACAAAGTTTATGTCTACTTATTTCACAATTTGGAATGAACACAAATAAAAACCTGTGCAGGGTCAAGAACAGTTCAACCTCAAAACCGAACAAAGACACTAAAGAATAGGCTTCCTAACCATTCTTTCTATTAACTACGATTTGCCATAATTACTTTAAGTTTATTTTTGGTTAAAGGCGTAACTATTCAATTATTAATAGAAAAAAACATTGAGAAAAAACCGTTGATAATTAAAGCGCTATTACAGACTGATTCATTTCCGTTCAGTGTAGTTTATTACAACTTCATTAAAGTCGATTCATGCGGTGCAATTGGTCACATTTTTGTACTGCATATAGGACAAATACGGACAAAAACAATTCAAAACAAAGTAGATGTAACAACTTGGTCTTATTACGGTGGTCCATAAGGGACACCTGGTTTTATGATGTCGCCTGCTTTTAAAACATGCGACTGCTTACTTTTAGATGCGAAATCCACTACTTATGTTTTTAAGGTAGTTCGGGATCCACACTTGCCGCCGATAGAATTTTTTTAAACTTTTTCTACATAAGGACTGACACATATGAAAAACAAAAATGAAATAAAAAATAGGGGTCACCGCGCTTGTTTTGGAACTGTGGGGGTGGTAAAAGGCCCATTTTTGCCCCATTTCAATTAAAAGCAGTAACATAAAATTTGTGGAAAGTAATATTCTTGCGAACGAATTTGAAAGTTTTTCACAAATCTGCTATAAGAGTCTAACAAAATGCTCCCTTCGCTATAGTTCTCATGAATTTATTCCTTGGAAAAGACATCGACTGAGATATTTTACGGAGATTTAAATGAAGAGCTTCATTAATTTTTTGCACACTTTACCACAAAAAAGTCAAAATTACAATGTTTTGGTCTCGAAGACCATGTATTTTTTATTTCAAAATTTTACAGCTGGGTTTATGCCAGATATAAAAATGGAAAAATAATTGGGTGTCACCGTGCTAATTTTAGAGCTATAAGCAAAAAACGCGCGGAAAATAAGATGATTTCAATGTTTTGGACGCGCGGGAATGGGCACTAGTTGCTTTTGAGTCCCGTATGTAATGCCATGATGTTATTTTTTAACAAAAAGTTCAAGAATGACCATATTTTGGCTCTAACGCAAAATTTCTTTTTAATCGCACGAGAAATTTTATTTGATTTCACATGCGCGAGCAGGATGCGCAGTAGCAAGGGTCCCGAACTACCTTAAAACATGCTATCGACTACTTTCAAGACACGCAATTAATTGCGTACTTTTAAGGTAGTACCGGACCCTTGCTACCGCGCATCCAGCTCGCGCATGTGGATCTGAATAAAATTTCCTGCGCAGCTAAATTGAAGCCGTACGTTAATGGCAAAATTTGACCATTTGCGGACTTTCACTCAAAATTAATTAACTTTGAAACGATTTGTATGGAACTTAATAGAAGTTAGTGCCCATGCTTTCCCGGCCAAAACATCGATATTTCAACATTTTTCGTGCGTTCGATTCTACATACTTTATTTTTTAGGTAAAGAGAGAGAAAAAAAGAAGTTCATTGAACAATTTTCTCAAATTTCAACATTTTTACACCCGCACGAACATTTGGCCGAATACAAGGAATTTCGCTTTTTATAATTTATTTTTTTTACACTACTTATAAAAAAAAATATTGGATGGATTTTTTATCTTTATATGTTTTCTAAACTCAATACCTATAATTCGAGTTTTTCTGCTTTTTTTCTTTAAATAGATGGGAGCTAGTGATTTGAATTTATTGACTGAGGTAGATTTTCTGTAAAAACGAGCGAAAAACTAAAAATCGCACTTTTTGAAGTCTTACACCTCGAAAAACAATACGGTGACCACATAATTTTTTCCATTAATTGAATGCCCCAAAAATAATCTTCAAATGCAG